>JAQJVL010000590.1:0-397197 GCA_035578905.1 Stictocephala bisonia | reverse complement strand
ATATATCGCACCTCAATCAAATACAAGGGAGCATGATAATTAAAACAGACTGTATATCCCCTAGAGGATATTGCACGTTGAATATTCAACCATGATTTAATACTGTTGTAGTTATTAAGTTACAATATGTCTGCATTCCATTCTGTTGCCAAAGCAGTTCATGATGCAACACTTAATTAAACATAAACAGCTTTGTATATGAAAAAAACTATTTATTTTAAAGAGTTTACTATACAAATTATTAACGGATGATGTAATGTTGCATACATCCTTTTTGATACATAAAATATTACATTGTTTACCAGTACGGTATATAACTTATGTGAAAACAACGTTATGGAAATTACTATTATATTTTTTTATATTTATGAAATTGTTTTACTATTATATGTTTTTTAATAGATATCTACAATCGAATCAATATTACTTACTAATCAATATTATTGATTGATTTGAATAAATGTGTTTAGTAGCTTATGGATGTAAACAGGTATGAAATTATTGTTAGTTCAATTACTTTTTATATTCACTACAACTTCAACTGATAGGGCTACCCTACTTGGAATATTTTGTCATACATTATTCATATCGTAGTTTTTCATAATATAAACAAAGATATACTTAAAATGGACTTTAGGTTATTTATACATTTGTTTATCAAGCGATTTACCTATTGGAAATACCAGTATGTATAATGGGTAAATGGAATATTATTATAAAAATGAATTGTACATTTATGAAACAGTCAGGACATAATTAACTATACATAATACAACTATGAAATATTTTGTAACATAATGAGACATGCAAACAGTCCCTATTACATAAGGGGTTTTAGGAATTTAATATTGAAACTGAACAATTATGACTATATAGTTTGTATAATGTCAAAAAAGATAGAATGGGATTTTATGGGATAACGTATTATTTTATGTAAGAGGTCAGTTTAATGTTTAAATAAATTATATTAAATTAGTATTTTACACATAAAGTTTCCCGATTTTTTGCCTAAAAATGTGTAAAGATATTAGGCATTTAAAAATTATCGACAACATTTGTTTGTACAATTTGAGTAACTTCAACTCCAAAGAATAACGCAGAATTATTAAAATACTGTCAATGATGAGATCATGATTTGTGGTTACACAATAAAGGTATTTAACTATTAGCTTTTGACTATTGACCTGAGAAGAAATATAGATATAATAAAAAATATAGTATATAAAGACATTATGTATTTGAAACGTACGAAATAAAAAGTTTACAGGTAATTTTTATTCAATAAATAATAGTACAAAATGTGCATATTTTGTATTTATAATGTCAAAATATATGCTCTCAAACATGTTCAGAATAAGATAAGGGAGTTCATAACGTCTATCTTATACCGTAGATAGATTTTTTAATTGAATATTTGGAATTTATATGTAAATACCACAGAGAAATTACTTGTACTGAACAATAAACTACTGAAAAAATGTGCAACTATTTATAGTAAATCATCAATTCTAGTTTTATAAATTAATACTAAGGAACACTTTCACATGTTACTTTTATTCATATTCCACGTTTAGGTTATTAAAAAATAGTCTCTATGTCAAGTTGCACCGTCCTAAGCTCTTTCATTCCTACAGTGAATGATAACAAAGGATCTTATTACTAAGGCAAGGAAAATATTTTAAAATACATTCATAGTATGCATCTACTGCCTATAAAGAAGAGTTGAGTCAATTTTCATGGTCCAAAGCCTGTAATATTTGTAAAACATCATTTAGTTAATGGTATGTGGTTTGTATGTTTATAGATACTTATATGTCATAATGGTTATTACATATACATTATTTACTAAACTAACATTTTCAATACTTTGATCGTATTATTATAATAAACAGTAAAAGCTTTAAAACGCTTTATGTAAAAGCAAGAACCATCAAACAGGAGAACTCTAAGAGTCCTAACACTTGACAAAACCCCATTTATTGGTTTCCGTCATCTGTTGACAAGACAGTGAAGACGTCTCGTGTCACCTTTATTGACAGCTGCTTTGTTAAGAGATGACTAGTAATTTCCAGATTTATTCATTAGTTTTACCTTGCAGAAATATTAAAAGTACTGTTCTAGAATTACAGTTACAAACGTCATTTTAAGGAGTATTCACAATGACTTAAGAATGTTATTAAAAGTCTACCATTGTTTTTTAAATAAATTTATAATAAACATATATATCATAACCATTTACTATCATTTAGCATTTAATTTATGTAGACATTAAATTGTTATTTAATTTTTCCAATTTGCTGTGAAGTTGTATGTGAACAAGCTAAAATTTAGCACAAAGTATCTGATAAAATGATAGTGAGTGGAAATTATCATGGGTATATTTAATACGTCCATAACTTTAGTATTTTTTCAAGTCTAATAAACCTATTAAATTAATGGTTTTAAATTTACATGTGACACTTGGGGTGTCTACCTTAAATTATTTAAGAGCATTTAACTATAAATTACGTGTAGCGTAACTTGTGATAAAAGTCTTAAATTTGCAAAAATGTTATGAAAGTCTGCCAACTGCATGTTAAAATCAACCAGACACAATGGTTCCATTATCACAGTTAGAATCAGTCTCTTTTGTTTGCGGTTCAGCGGTAAATCTGTCTCACAGTTCCTTACGCTAATAAACCTCCATTTTGTAAAGTTAGTTATCGGTACCTCAAAACCATTTCACCATTCCTTAGGGATTATGTCACAAAAGAGTTTTATGAATTGATTATGGTTATATTTTGGCACCTTTCCAACATACTCGTATTATACAATTTACCTAAACGGATCTAAGTGTAATTTATTAACAACTTTTGTTTATAAATTTAAGTTCAAATTCCTATAGATAACCCCCCCCCCCAATTTCCCCCAGAACAATAACCACCAAAATAACTTTAAATAAGGAAAGAAAGATTTACATTAGGATCAGCAGTGTCTTATTTTAATGTAACTAAACGTGGGCAAATCTAATCCAAACTGACATAACATGACCTAACCTAACCTGAACTGACCTAACCTAACCTAAACTATTTTTTAATGTTTTATAGCATATCCATACATTATCATATGTGTTAAATATATTTAATTGAGATGAAATAAGTGTTTAGTACTTTCAATATTATATTCGATTACTTTTATTTACTGTGATTGTATAGAAAACATTTTTTAGTTGGGAGAGGTATCTAATGAAATTCCATCAACTTTCATAAAGAGGAAAAAAGTGTTCTCCAGTCAATATTTATTATGTTTATTTGTTATTGCTATGTTTATTTGTTAACAACAATAGGTTAGCAATTACTCATGGAGATTATAAGTAAGTATAAAATTACTTGTAATATCAATTAGTTTTAAAATCCAGCAATGATATGTTATGTTAAATTAAAGACTCAATCATGACATATTTCTTTTCGTATTTTATAGTGTTTTGTATTAGTAAAATTAATAATATTTAAATTTTCCTAAGAGCTAGTGAAGATTTTTAGGGTTTTCACCAAGTTGAGTATGTGTGCTTGATTTGAATAGCCAAGTTCTACTTTCGTTAGTCTAGATGGTCATCAACACGTTTATAGATATTCCAAGGTTAGTATACCTTGTAAAATTTTTTCCAACCTAACTCTTCTATCATTGCTACATAGATCGTGTACTTTATATAGACTCCTGCTCCATAAGGCTATCTTTACATTAAGGCTAATCCATTTGGCTCATATTTACACATTTTCCATGAAGCTTGACCTTGGGTGGATTTCACACAAATATTTACGAGGTACTGCATATTTATACATTAGAAATTGCTATTTTGTAAAATTATGGAACACTGCTAGAAAAATAAATGTAATAACATTGTTATAACAAAGCAACAATATTGAACTTCGTAACTATAAAGATCCCATAGAGAAATAGCTACACTATAAAACTTAAACTCACCATGGACTCGACCCATCTCTATATTTGACTATAAAATAATAATATGATAAAATATTGTTTTACTTTTCTTTATGTTGTTAATAATAATAATTATAATAACAAATAATAATCCTAATATTTGGAGTGGTGAGGGTATTTATACTGTGTTATATTATGTTATGTTTTATTTCAATGTGTTAAGCTATATTATCTTACATTACTTTTCATATTTATATGTATTTAGATCTAATAAGATATTGTTTTTGAATTAATATAATTTTTTTTATTGAATGTATGATTTAATTGTTATCTAATTAATATCTTTTGATAGTATAAATGTTAAGAAACTTAGCAAGTTTGTTAATAAAAAAGAAAAGAAAAACAAATTAATAATGATAAGTACTAATTGAAAATTAACACTGAAAGAAATAAATGGATAAAAATGTATTTTATGATGTAAATATTATAGCAAATGTATTTATAAATAGGATTTTTCCTCAATTAGCCATAGGCTAGAGAATAAATAAAAAAGACTACTTGTAGAATATTTGTTGTACAAATAAATAAATAAATAAATGAAATGAAATGAAAAATGAAAAAAATGTTATTAATGAAGTTAGTTTATTAGTTTTTATATTATTTATATATTTGTTTTGAAGATGCATAACCAAAATTTAGGGTAGCCATGAATTGTAAAACATTTCCGCCATTTCTTATAGAAACTTTACAAGATATTTATTCAAATACTAAATCTTAGTTACAAATAAATAATTAACATATGATGTTAGTAAAGTGACTCTTACTAAACACACACCTGTAAGGTTTAGTCTACATCCTAACCTGAAAACACAAACAAATTGAAAATTATAAATACTAACAGATATTTGTCAATATAGGATATCATATATTATAAATAGTATAGAATTAATAATAATACGACTACGTTACGATAGCAACTAATCAATAGGGAAATAAAATCCCGATTACGACATATAATAATTACGTAATTAATAACTATTACTACTATTAAAGGGTGCTATTGAGGAGCTCATTATTAGTTTATTTACCGTTAACAAAGCCAACATCAGATAGGTAATTATGTTCCATACATTATTTACTAGTAAATAGGATGTAATACATAATGAAATAATATCACTGATGGCTTTCAACATGTGTTATCACTTTGATGCATTTAATATGAAGTCTGTTTTCAATAGGTTATATTAAAATGCTTACTAATTATAAAAGCAAGAACAACATAGATTTTATTTAATTTTTTGAACAGTCTTCACTATTATTAATTACATTCCTTGATGTATATTACCACAATGTATACAGGAAACATAAAATAGATTAAATAACCTTTTAGTAACATTGAATTTAGAGTTAAGAATAAACCAACCTATATTATTATTGACTGATTAATGAAAGACAATACTTTAAAACTATCTATTTTTTTTTACTTTTCATTTGTTTTAACTTCACTCTCCAGTTCTCATGTGCCTGCAGTCCTGTGCGTGAAATTTATTTAACGAGTGAAGTACCGAATGTTGGCTCAGTGGGGATTCGAACCTTGGAAATTGCCTCCTAATTCTTAACCTTGAGTCTTAGCCACCACGCCGGCAAAATAAACTGTAAATAACAAAGCGAAATTACTTCAACTGCACTAAAAGGTGGATTTCCTAGTTGATACTAGGGAATAAGCGTGTTAAGGTTTCAGTTTCGTCTTAGAAGCCTTATACCATAGTTAGTCCCCCCCCCCCGATTCACAGACTCCAAAATTATAAGGTCATCTCGTATACGTACGTATACAGAGAGCTCTCATAAATGAGATGTTGCATGAGTGCTGTAAATAGGAATACCTTGTTAATGAAAAATCCAACAACTCTCTTTGCATAAGTAGGTATCCCTAAAATAAACGGGATCGTATCTTTAATAATAGAATTATTTCAATAATAATATCGTTAATTTGCATACTTTATAGTATGACAAGATCCTTCCACCCCTTAACAATTAGCTTAACTTTATTAACAACATGTAATTGATATTAAAAATGTAATCTCATGGAACGGTTTTTCAAAATAATTTATTGCAGTTCCAAAAACTGAGAGAATACTGTTCAAGAGGAGTTCTTGGCTTGTCCACGACATGTATTTGAATAATGAGTCATATTAATCACTTACGGCGTCACATAAAATCCATGATATTAAATAAAAAAGAATTGTTCAAAGGACTGTATAATCTTAGTATTTATATGGATGAATTAATCAACCATCAGTAAACTTAGGCACTACACACCAACTACAGCATATAGTTAAGGTGAGTCATAAATCATTTCTTCACTAGTCATATATACATGAGCCATGTAATATTGGCCACCTTGTAGCTTAGTCAACTTAGGCACTACACACCAACTACAGCATATAGTTAAGGTGAGTCATAAATCATTTCCTCACTAGTCATGTATACATGAGTCATGTAATATTGGCCACCTTGTAGCTTAGTAAACTTAGCCACTACACACCAACTACAGCATATAGTTAAGGTGAGTCATAAATCATTTCTTCACTAGTCATGTATGCATGAGTCATGTAATATTGGCTACCTTGTAGCTTAGTAAACCCTATTTCCTTATAACTGCAATACCAAATAGACTTGTCTATGTGCCTAAATCTCTCAAGTCTCATAATACGCACACAATATCCCACAGTTAAATGTTTTATTTTTTACAGTCCTACTGCATTTTTTTATTATAAAATAGGGGGAGCAGTGATATAATTCTATTCAATATAAATGTTACAAAAAGAACTTTTCTTTGTAAATTCAGTTATTGGTACCTCGCGGGTTCGTTGTTCAGGAACGGGTATTCCCAACAGGTTTGTGGCAGTCTTCCATTTCCCCGGTCCCGTGGGGCTCAGCCACACAGCCACCAAATAACCTAGGTAATCACCAATATAATTAAATTTAATTTTTTTACTAACTCTCTGTTTGGATACGGGTAGTATAATAATGGTGTTATGGTTAGTATTTATATTATGTTGTTATATAATTATTATGTTTACTATATACAACTTATTTCAACGATTGGTTTTGAAAAACTAATCTATAAAAAATTTTAAAAAATTTAATATGGTCCAGTAAAAAACGCTAGTAAGTCTGAAATAAACTAATACTATTATTTACTTTTTATTTTTGTATTATTATTTTTTTAGAGATAGTAATAAACGATTTTCCTTTTAATTCTTTAAAACATTAATACTTTTTCAGACTTAAATAAATGACTGTTCACGAAACTTAATATTACTTTTGTGTGTAATGTTTTTAATTTGGTTTTATAATAATGACTTATTAGATGTTTATAACTCCATGTCTTACACGTTTCGTATTAAATACCAACCCATTATTATATATACATAAGGTGTTACTGATCTTAGTACATACAAATTGACAGAAAGGTTTTCGAGAGTAAATATAAAATACAGTAACACAATTGTATGCAATTAAGATACTAAAAGAGTTAAACACTTCTTTGTTTTACTACTCGAAAGTAAAAGAGATAAAAAATTGGCCATCATAAAATCTTGATTGACCCTCAGTTATATTATATATTATTATCTTGTCTTTAATAAATTAAATCATAAGTATGGGAACTGAGTAATAGTTTAAACCTTGTTATTATTTTACGATTTTAGCTATACAATATTCACCACAAAACTTTTATAACAGCAGATATTAATCTTTGTAGTTTTGATGTTGAATGCAGTAATGATAAGATGACTTAAAAGCCATTGTAATATTACATTCAAGAAAATATTTACATAGAAATAATTCAAAGTTATTATTTTGAGCCTAACCTCCCATACAGGAATGATGGTGTTGACCCACTCATACACGTGCAGTGGTATTCATCCACCCAGCCGCCCATACACGTACTGTGTGTTGACTCACCCACCCTCCTATACGTGTAAGGAGGTGTTGACCCACCCACACACCCACCAACCCATACACAAATGACTAAAATTATTTGATAAAAATTAGATTCTTATTAATATCAGTATAATATTCGATAATCAAATTTTAATAATGAAATATTTATCAACAGGAAGGTTTAGTTTACAATATACCAGATGTTTAGTGAACTATTGACTTATTAGTTCAAGAAACGTAGGACCAATATGTGACTATATGAAATATTGTTAAATAGTAAAATATTAAACGAAACTGGTAGGACATCACATCGTTTATATTGAAATCAAACAGGGTTGGGGGTTGAGTGGAGATACCTCACCGGATGTGACATGACTTGATTTGAAAGGCCGGAAATAGCTGAGACCTTTCAAGGACGGCCCTTACTGGCAGCCAAATATAAAGTATGCATCTATATTTTTTTAAATGTTAGTTTAATATAAATGTTTTCTTATTGTTTAAAAAATCCTAATGTCATAAAAAATGTGCAACAATAAATTTTAATATATACCTATTGTTACAAATTGTTTTAGATTCCTTATGATTTCTGTCCTTTCCTGGCTGGGAAAAAATAATAAACATTATGACTTAACATTTATGAAATAAAGTATTTTAACATGATATTGTTTTGTAAATGCCCTAAAAGTAATATTTTCCAAAAGTGCAAGTACATAAGACACTGAAAGTCGATTTCCCATCGCGGAGATATTTTCTCTAAGTCAAATAATCAGCCAGGAAACAAATAAAATACTTGTCTCCAGATTATATGCAGGTGATTTTGATTAATAATAATACTGTTCTCACTGTACGTGTATGGGTGGGTAGGTGGGTCGACACCTTTCGTTAAAGTTTCCTCGTTATTGATGTGCTCATCAAAGTATCGGATAATTATAAGTATTTGAGGATCGGGAATGTTTTTTTCCTAGTTCTGAATGATAACTTTCCTAATAATAGGTGAAATTTTAGCAAACACTTGAATTGAGTTTTAACTTTACAGCTTACATAATACAAATACTATACAATTTTGCAATGTATAATGGTGTCTAATTTTGCAATGTATAGGTTACTGATCGTAACTGATTTTCGTGAAGTATTATTTAAATGAAAAAGACGCAAGATTAAAATGTCTCCTAGTTTTGAATTTTTGGTAACTTTTAGATATATTTACTGTAAAATAATGTTCAGACGTATGCGTTTTACAAATAAGGAAAGGCAGTTGAATTTGTTTAGATAATTTAATGCAGTAAGTAATAAAATAAGATTTTGTTCTGCCAGTATACAGGCTGGAAAAAATATGAAAATACTTTCACAACTGTTCTATAACTTCACTTGTGAAAGTCAACACTTGTACGTAGTCATGGTTACAAAGAACATACGTTTTACACCATTAGCGACATTTCATCTTTTCGGGGAGACGGCCCACGAGGAGCTGAACGAAAATCTTCAAAGTAAGTCTAGGTCGAGTTTCGTATAAAATGGTCTATTCAAGAGAAACTAATTTCCACAAACTGGACTTCGAAAAGTTTATTCTTTCCAGAATAGTGGTCATTTGAATTTCAAAGTAACTAATTTTAACAATATTATTTCTCCCCTATTTAATGGTTTTTAAGTAAATTATTCTGATAAAAAATTATACTTTATGGAACACAATTATTTTTTTAAATTTACTATCAAGTTATCTATGGAAAAAGATAACGTTATTGTTGATAAAGTTTTTCCATATTTTCCACCCTGTATTTTGGTATTGATTGGTGAAGTGAAAATGAACAGATGGAGTGTTATAACAAGCTCTCCTAAATTACCGAGTTATATGTGATAGATTACATTAACAATTTTGATCTATGACATGAGACAATCAGCGTGACTAACTATTATAGAAGTTTAACTGAGTTACAGTAACTATAGCAACGTGAAAGGTGCAGGGAAACTAGTTAAATGACAGACAGGTCGGGAGCCAAAACGAATCATTTATACAGAATTATGACCTCATAATCACTGTTAGCTCTATATTGTGACCTAAAGGGCCTCTTGTCTGGGAGCATGGTGGGGTGTTTTGAAGGGCTTAGCAGGCTGGAGGAGAGGTAGTGAACGGTGAAAAAAGCAGGGAAGGTGTTGAGTGGCCTAAGGGTACGGCGAGGACGTCAGCACGAGCGTGCAGGGCGTGAATGGTAGCATGAGATCTGTCAGTGAAGGCCGTCGGGGCGTCGTAGAAATAGTTTATCCGACTGATAATAAAGCTTGGTTTGCTGAGTGCGGTGAGTTTATAAGTGAGCCCACCTCCCTTCCTACGACGAGAATACGAAGACGTAACAATATTGTAGATATGAAACTGGTAATGTGGTTTGCTAACTACTGTCGAAGCTTAACTGAGTTAGGATAACTAGCCAACTACGTAACTACTGCAAAGTGAAAAGTAGAGGGAAACCTTCCATCTGAAGTTTCTCTTTGGATGTGCTTCAAAGATGTATTTTCAACTACGTCGTTATCAGTTGTTGAAAACAGACTTAAAGGGACTTAATGTGTTGTATTATACGTTTTATTTCATGTATTATCTAAATTCTTTTATTTAATTCTTCTTTGACAACTCTAACAACTCTACCAATCAGATAAATATAACAAATTATAAAATTTCAATATACAGTTTTTTATAAGAGGGTTAAATGGTATTAAAATAAAATAAATACCACTGTAATTGAATAAAATAAAAATAGCAGTATCATAGAAAGCCAAAAACTCAAGCTTAAAGATCTATGATTCATTTTATAATTTATTGTAACAAACATAACACGAATATGTCATAAAACATAACGTAAATTAAACAAAAAAGTATTTTAAAAATATCGTATATTCTTTAAACACAATACTTTATTAATTCTTTGATAATGCTACAAATAAATAATAAAGTGGAATTATAGATACACTTGAAAAATACAGTCAATCGTTAAAGTACAGCAAAATCTTATATGACTAATTTACAGCTTGTTAAATACAAAATTAAAATCGTGAATCTCATTACTTTTCCGTATCTTTTAACTAAACCAAGATCATACTTAGATGGAAAGAATAAACATTTATATGATTATTTTAACATTGCACTACTGTAAAAACACATTAATTTGTTTAAATTAGTTATTTTAATAATAAATTGTATTATAATTATTGGTATTTAAAATAAAATAAATTATGTAAAGACATATTTTATATATAAAGAAAATTACTAACATATAAAAAATATGCTAAACAAATGAGATACTGTTACTGTATTTATTGTTGATCATGTGATATAATGTAGAAATGTATAATGATTTAAGATTCATTATATTTCATTGATCATCATGAAGCTTTGATTTAACAAATGTAAATATATTTCGTAACAATATATAAGTCTATATTTGATTGGGGTTTAGTTTAAAATAGTTACAGACGGTTATTGTCTTTAATCATATTATACAGAAAAAAAACTGAACCAAAAATAATAAAACCAATATCTATTAGAAGGCTTTATAATCTATAGACATAAATTATTATCAAGAGGGTATACGTCAAAGAAACAAAACACAACTGATTGTGACTCTTTTTGCCCTTGCTAGATTTATGTCACTCTAAAAAGACTAGTCAAATAGTGTATAACAAAAAGGTTTGATAATTGACTCTAAACGAGCCTGTTTAACGATGTACAAATATTTTAAAATTATAAACACTATTCTCAGTCAGCAAAACAACTATACCACATCGATTATTTTGATGATTTAAACCTTTAAATGTATTCAGTCAAATTATAACTAATCGAATAATATGTCTTTTTAACTACATAAATAGAGTAATGGTACCGTGTGGCATTCAAATTTATATTTGGGATTAAATGAACATTTTATATTGTACTAAATAAAACTTATATTAATAATACAATAGGTCGTTAGCCTAAATTTCCTGTTAAGAACGCTTCATTAGATGTATAAAATATGTTCTATAATATTATTCTTTCATAGATAGCCAGTATCTTTAACTCAATATAGAAAGAGCTACTTAATTGTTCAGTCTAATTCAAAGTACAATACAATGATCCCCCATTATGTACTAAATGTTTTAAAGTAACAACCCATCTTTGTGAGAAAGCACTCGCGTACTTGACACAGTACTTATTTTCCATGTCAAGTAACATGTGCTCTTAGAGTGAGTGATGTGTCACTATTGACAGCTGCCAATATTGTTGCAGACATAATTAGCTTGGAAGCAGACGGGATATGTTGGAAATATTAACTTGTTGTATCACATATAACTTTCACATTATAACTAATTTAAACGTATTTGTAATATGGTTGGGTTAAATTATTGTATTTAGTTTCAAAACCGAATGAATAGTTCAAAAACCTGTTGTGTGTTCAGTGTTCAGATATAGTCTTTAGTACACTTTAATCGTTTTATTACTTATCACTTATTAAAGCTATAAAAATCACACCCAATTTTTTATCTTTTTGTTAAAACTATGATTAGTGAAAAAAATGGAACATATTTGATTCCTAAATTTAAGGTTGGTGGTATGTCTATTCAAACTGTAGGGAACACTATAATAAGGTTTTTACAATTGAGTCAGTATTAGGTTCACTAGAACCGTAAATATATCAGTTTCCGAAGGTTATGTTTTGTAAGGATAGGGCTATGTTGGGTTAGGTTATAGGTTAGATTTGTATTTGTAACGTTATTTAGGTTACATTCTCTTTGGTTATGTTTACTTAGATTACTTTTGAGAAGTTAGGTTGGTATTTTAAATTAATTTTGTAACCTAAAATCATGAAACATAACTTATCCTAACCAAGCAATGTAACCAAATCAAACATGACCTAAATAAATCAAAAGTAACCAAAACAAACCGAACGTAACCTAACCAAACGTAATATAACCTAACCGAACCATGCTGAATCTCGCACGTTTCTATTAACACGCTTCATAATAGTTAAATCACAAAATCCTTGCTATATTTGTGATCATGACGAACTTTGCACAAGTTTAGTACCTTCAACACAATATTAAAGAGAGAACTCGTTTTCGGTTTACCTCGTTTGCGAAATGTATCCCTTTTTTGCTTAAAATTGATAATATTCTTGTTTGTTATTTATTTATCCACTATAAAAAAGTCAACCCAAAAGTTGACAAGTCACCTTCTCTGTATGAATACGAAGTTATTTAAAGGTCTCAATGTTTAACTTACCCTTAATTATTTTAATTAATTTTTTATTTGGTTATTATTGCCCCAATAACAATCCTAAATTTGGATTGAAATAGTTAAATCAGTCACGTAAGTACAAATCGATAAAACAGAATCCATGCACATGTAGATAGTCGGTAAATACTCGTCTAACCTGATTAGCTGACCTCTCTGAACCAGTAGCACAAATCCTCTTCTCGTTAATCTAGTTACTAACTTGACTTTACATGTAATACGTTTCGTATACTTTGTATGTGAGTCTTCTATATTGTCTGTCTTTCAAGAAGTTTATGTATTATAAATAGATGATTTAGATGTATAAATAGATTTATAACATTTTGTTGTGTTCAAATGAATTGTACGATTAAATATTGGCTTGAAGTACATTAAATGTATTTTTATTGACTAATGACATAAAATATTTAATAATATTTTAATTGTTTAATCATTTTAAAATGAATTAAATCATTTTTTATGCAAAGTAATTTGTAGTATAAAAATGAATCTTCCTTGTTAAAATCCTACAATCCGGATTTTGAGGTATTTTTGTTTAAACGATAACACTTAGTCAAATTATATTTAGCTATTATGTCCTTTATATAGATTTTTTATTTTCTACATTTTTAAATACTTTTAATATACAAACATGATAACGTCTGATACATTTTGGAACATAATTTACTAAGGTGACGGTGTTCACCTTAACTATACATTTAAGGTTCTAATTGTCCTGGTTTATCCTAATGACACCTGCAGAATGCAGGAATCTGTTACCTTTATATAGGGGTAATAAATCTCTATATTTGTAAACACTGACGGTAGGTTGTTTTTACCACTGATATTCCATTTATCAACACCACATATCGTATATTGCATATTAGTTACCATTTGGTTTACCATACAAATATTTATTTTCAAATTTGTAATAATGCTTTGAAATCTGTTTTAGTATTTTTCCTCATAAAATGTATTTGGAATTTCATAATAATAACTATGTAGGTATAATTGTGAAATGTAAATATTTGGGTATTTAAAAGGCTTTATGAATAGATTTAGTTTTTGAGCAAAAAGTTCTGATGTAAAATTGAACAACTATAACATAAAATAAATATATAAATAATGTACATCAGAGTCACGTGGTTTTTGGTAGCTTACCTGTTCAATAATCATTTATCATTGTTAATATACAACGAGTATTTACTCCTGTTTGAAAGAGTGATTTATTTTACAAAAACAAATCATATCATTTTATTTTAATTTAACACTTATTTTAAATTATCAGTTTGTATTTCGTACAATAGCTATAACATACTTATTTTAATCAATGTAAATTATTACAATTTGTTTATTATCTGAAGATGGCATAACAGGCAAAAATGTACTCATTCAAAATTTAAGGAATTAATTATGAAATATGTTTTATTTAAATACATAAAAAATCCACCAAGGAACAAATGAATAAATAAATCAATGTCTTCGAAACGACAACTATAGGCCTGAATATTTTTAAAAAATATACAATTTATTAGTTGTTTTAAACCAAAGGTAAAGGGAGAGAATGTAAGAGACCAAAGAGGATGAGACTAGACGTTAAAGAGCAGGACATTGTTGAACCCTGTCACAGATGTCCTTTATCAGCCTTACAGAATATTGCATATGTTATTATGATGGGTCAGAATAAATATACAAAGTTTTTTTTTTTTATTTTCAATTTAATTTATGGTTTAGATATTAGTGTTACAATGATAATATTTTACAGAATAGACTTTTTGTATTAAATAGGCTTGAGATGAAACTTTATTTGAATAATAATATAAAACGATAATTCTTATTATAAATAAAACTATTTTGGATTATCTTATATTTTTTTTGAATTTTATATTATAATTTAACTGTACATCATATTTTTTGTTTATTGTACTCTTTTTGTTGAGCTCATATAATGTTTTAAGGTAGTGTTTCAGTATAAGGAAATAATAAAGTACCACCAATCAGCACAAAACACAGTTCGTAAAAATATAGTGTGCAATATTTGAAACGTTTAGTGTATATTGAATTTAAACGCTAGATATGTTAAGTTATTAATTAATAAAATATTAAACGTCTTAAGGTTCATGATCTTGACAATAAAGCGTATTTTTGCATAAATAATTGTTAACAAAACTCATTACGTTTAAAATGTATGTCGAATAGTGGCATCCCTCATTTTTATATTTTCAAAGAGATTTATAATTTATTTATAAGAGACTTATTCCGATCTAAAATATTTGCTGAACTTTATTATTGATATAATCATAGATGTAACGTTGATTTAATAAGATTGTATTAGTATGGTTTAAAAAATCCTGTAAACCAAATTGCCATCAAGTAAATACTGTAGTAGAAGTCAACATTCACACTCTATGTGTCAGCTGCTTCATCCCTGAGACGGCAGATATTTAAGTAAGCCCTTATTTTGATAAAATATTGCAATATGGTACTAACAAAATCAATACACTACAAATATCAAAACCATACAAAAAAACACTGTACTGATTTTTTTCTTGACTGTATTATTTAATTTGTAATGACTTCTTTGTTCGTGATATTATAGTATTTAATAGTATATTTCATAACAAGAGTGGAAAGTGGGTTTTTACATGTTCGAGACCATATGTCTGAAGTGCGAGACTTGTCGAGCACTTCAAATGGTCGAGAATATACAAAACACTTTCACTCGAGTTTTGAACGATACTTTTCACTACACTACGGAATAAAAACAGGTGTTGTTGACTGTGGAAAATTTTCGGTTATAAACAATGTTACTTTCGGTAGTAAACAATAGACAGCTGTTGAAAATATGATGTTTCGCAGGTTGTAAACATATAACGAAAACAGCTGAACTCATAGTAGTGTAGTGAAAAAGATATTTTCATACCACTAAGGTAAATAAAAACGATCACAGAAAATTATCTCCTGGTTTTTTTCTGGTTTGTATTTTTACGTGAAATACTAAGTAGTTTAATTAATTACAGAGTTATTTCTCAAACCATGCAACATTTTAAAAGAAAAAGCCCTATTCTAGTATATAAAAAAACGTGATAACAAAAATAATGTAATTGATAATCTTAAGCAGCAGTCATATAGACTTTGATCCAACAAACGAATGTCTTCGTTTTATTTTGTCTAATTTAAACGAGAGTTTTTAGCAGGTAATTTACAGCAAACAAAAGAATTAGCATCAATTATCGCTTAAGCTAATTGTCATTTCTGTGAACGGCAATGACATTTAAAGTTAGTTACCTACTTTACGGTAGTAATAGCTCTTGGTACGTCATCAACCATTCTATAAATGGTTAATGGGCTGGACTTTATTAATTTTGAATATAAGGTTGTAATAAGTAAAGTAAATTTACAAACACTAATTATGATTTAAACTTTATCAAATTGATCGATAGATCAGGAGACTGTATTGCCACCTTAACAAGGGTTTGTGCAAAAGAGTTTCCCTCTCCCGAAGAAAACTTTGCCATCAGCAATCTCTCAGCTATTGTGGTTAAGTGTGCATAATGATCCTAACTATTCATAAGTAAATAAAGATTTATTGTATGGTTTTAGACAAATTAGTTTAACATCCAGAGGTCTCAATGTATCCTTCATAACTACAAAAAGCCTCTGTAACCTTTTATCCAGTCGGCACTAGTGGCGCAGTGCTGTGACTCAGCTACTTAGGGACAAAGTGTTTGGGAGATTGTAGGCGATAGGTTCCATGCTCGGTTCTCTTAATACCGACACGGCGTCCACTGAATAGTTGCCATCGACATGGACACTACTAAAGAAGTCTGGAGTGTCCATGTTGAATGGTAGTTAAGGTTCAGATGTTGTGTAGGGAGAGAACTGAGTGTCAGACTTGTCAGTTGGCTGAAAATCAGACTAACACTACGTGGTTCGGATTCCACGTAAAGCTGTAGGTCCCATAGTTTCCCTGGCTATTGGGCTATTAATAAATAGTCCTTCCTGAGCTAAGTCGAACTCAGATAGTAACAATGACTACACTCGTAAATCTACACTCATCACACTCATTCACTCCTCATATTCGCCCATATCTCTACGATCGGCGTCTTAGAGATGAATAAGGAATGAATAATGAATAATACCTTTAGCTTTATGTAAAAACTATACTTGTGATACGTGTTTCCACTGTAATTCTCCTTTCTTCATCACACAAGATTTTTAAACTCGAAATAGTATATTAGAAATTCCTTCATAGACCATATTTAAAATTGTGATTGGTAAAGTTTTTCTATGTCACCATAGTTTATCCCAGCAAACGCTAGGTGTGTTTTGTTAAGGTTTCTTTTTTGAAAGTATTTCAGTTTTTTTTTTTTTTTTTTGTGTTTTATATTCACTTTTCAAATTAAATATATTATCCTTTTTATCTTAGAGTGAAGTACGTTGAGATAGCTTGTTAGTTCCATTTTCCATTTCTGTTATGCATAAATTTATCTAGCCACCTTTTTATTTCTTTCTACAGGCTACTACTTCGAGACTTATAGGGAGAGTATTTTTCATATTATTTGGAGCCATCCTTTTCACTTAATGTGCTTTTCTATTGATTTTAAAATAATATACTTAGATTCCCCTTTAAAAATATATTTATTAAGTGAGTCGCAAGATTTATACAAGATTTATGTAAAGGGTACATCGTTACAACTCAATTATAAACCGTTTTAATATAAACCTTTTGAAACAAAAAAGTAGCTTTATATTTCAACATTATATGAAATTGAGGTTTTGACTATGTTTCCGTTGAATAAGTCGATACTACTTATGGTATGAAACTTACCAAGAAAAAATGTAAAAGAAATAGAAAATTATATATATATATTCCAAAAATACAAGAGTGTCAAATAATAAAAAGAAACAATCACAGGATGGTTTATTTCAGACAGTTTTTAAATTTTAATCATCTTCTATAAAACACCTCCGAAATGTCACTCATGTATACGTTTGCAGGAAGACACACATTGTTTTGTGGATACAAGAGGGTGCTTTGAATATTGAACTAGTGTAGTAAAATTTTAAGTATTAAAAATTTTATTCAGAATATACTACATCAAGATATTGACTGATGGAGTGACACAATTCTATATTAGCAAAATCGAGTAGCAATAAAATTAAATATATATCATGTCACAACACCAAGTGCATGAGTTACAGTTAAATATATCACATATTTGGGAAATAATAGGAAGTTACTTGATTTTCGTCATATTTACAAAATGGTAGGTTTGTGAATTTAAAACACCAAGAAGACCCATTGTGCCCTTTTTTGTAATAACAATGATATGTAATAACATTTCTAAATTAGTAGTAGTATGATTTTTAAATAACAATTTAAAATACCAAACTGAACATTGTTAACAGTTCAAAGATTAAAAGGTGACATGTATATAAACAGCCACTTTATTTTAAAATTATTACATTAATAAACTATTGTAATATTGTGTATACTAACATATTATAAATAATAATTAATTTAAAGATCGTAATAAATAAAATTTACTTTGTTTATGGGTAATTCAAGTAGATAAGTAAGTAAATATACATTTAGTAATATGTAACACAAGACAGATCAGACAACGTCAGTAACACAGTGTACAGATTATAGATACAGCGGTAACTGTGCTTTTTTAAACACCGTAACGGTATTAGAGTAGCAGGAATGTGATTGAAACTCAAATTAACCAATTAGCAACTGGAGGACTGCAAAGCACAAACTGCATTCCTTAATAGATTTTCCTTACTACAAAGAATTGATCATATCATTATTGTACATAAAAACTCGACAGATTATATTGCAAAGATTTTTTAACTTTTTAAATAATACATTAGTTGGACACAGTTAAACACGTAAAGAATAAATAATTTTCAATAGAAGTTTCAAGTTAACATTTTCATATGAAGGGTTTAAATAGATAAAGTGTTAAAATACAAATTTACATTATTAAAAAAAATTCGTAGAAAATGCTATTTTAATTACGGAAAACCTCATTATTTGTCATCCTCATGATTTTTTGTGAGACTTTTTGGCTTAGTGACAGTAGCTATTATTAGTTACTTATTCATTATTCATCTCTAAGACGTCGATCGTCAAGATCGTAGAGATATGGGCGAGTATGAGGAGTGAATGGGTGTGATGAGTGTAGATGAACGAGTGTAGTCATTGTTACTATCTGAGTTCGACTTAGCTCAGAAAGGACTATTTATTAATAGCCAGGGCAACTATGGGACCTACAGCTTTACGTGGGATCCGAACCACGTAGTGTTGGTCTGATTTTCAGCTAACTGACAAGTTTGACACTTAGTTTTCTCTCCCACACAACACCCGAACCTTGCATACCATTCAACACGGACACTGCAGACTTCTCTAGTAGTGTCTATAATGATGACAACCATTGAGCGGACGCCGTGCCGGTATTAAGAGAACCGAGCACGGAACCTATCACCTACAATCTCCCAAACACTTTGTCCCCAAGTAGCCGAGTTACAGCACTTTTACAGCTTATAAAAATTCCATACCATGATAATTTTACTATCTTTTAACGATCTTTTATTATACCTATTTGAATGTTGTGTATGTACGTCATGTATATAGTTGTGTATGTATGTGATGTGTTTGTGTATTAGTGTGAATACTGTGTTGGTGAGTGAGTGTGTTGGTTAATGAACACACTCTGTTAAGTGTACACTCTCTGTGCACACATGCCCGCTTATTAAAAATCTATTGTTATAGTTTGTATTTTACTGCTTTTCAGTTCACCTTTGAGAATACATGATTTTAGTTATAAGTTTTATCTTTATAATATTAATTACATAAGTTTCATAAGTTGTTATCATAATTAACAGGACTAATAAATGGCTCATCCCCACCCACAAAATCTTCCCATCTTTGTAGATCTCTGCTTTGATTTATATTCTACTTGTTTACTATAAATTATTTATGTGCAAAGAGAAATAAATTATGATTTAATTTGAAATGTTTAAATGCTTGTAATAAAATAATTAGCTATCAGTGCAATTTCATGTTTGTTCGGTGGGAATATACATACAAATATAAAATAACTTAAGCAAGACTATATTCAAGAATTTCTTAAACTTCTGTCATAAAACGTTTGATGAATGATAAAAATTAATAATTAATATTTCAATAATGAACAAAAAGTTTTGACTAAGTAATTTCGGTAATAAGTTTTGAAATATAAATGTTTCTTTTCATGAAACCCGTGTATTTTCTCAGATTTTTTAATTTTGAGAGGGTATTTATACAAAATGTAAACCATCAATAATGTATTTGGTATTGGTATATAAAGTAGATAAGTAAGTAGTCATACATTTGGTAATATGTAACACAAGACAGAGCAGATAACGTCAGTAACACAGTGTAAAGATTATAGATACAGCGGTAATTGTGGTTTTTGAAACACCGTAACGGTATTAGAGTAGCAGGAATGTGATGTATTTCGTAGCTTATTTAGATGTCAGTTTGTGAGTTGTCGTAGAGGCTAACATTTTGCTTTATCATATTTTATTTACTATTATATATCACTTTATTATATATTATATTTTTATATAAAATATAAATTGTTCATTAAATTTACACTAATAAATCTTTATCACGTATTAATATCATTATTTATAATGCTTCAAATTATAAACGTTTAACGTAAGTGTTAGTATACAAACTGATATCTAAATAAGGAACATCCATGGTGAATTTTCTAAATTAAAGTTCTCATATTTTGGATGTTTTTAACAGTTCAAGACTAACTATAGATTGTAAGATAAATTCACTTTATTTGACGAACTATTTAAATCAAAGAGATTGGCAAGACAAATGCCAGTATTCTACTTAAGATATAACTGGAAAAAATTCATTAGAGCCTTTTAAGTCATTATAAATTTTTAATTCAATGCAGACAATTCAAAAAAATAATATCTTATATTAGTTGAAAGGTTGAATGCGTAGTTGAGATTACGGCGACAGTGAAGTGAGGAGCCCCGAGGTGAAAAGTCACGCCACTAATGATATGTATTCATTAACTAATTCTTATAAGGTACAAATTGAATAGAATCACTTACCTGTGTAAAGGAGCAATTAATCATGTTTAACTAAAGCGATCGTCTTAGAAATATTCTCCTAGCTTTAGTTGAATTCTTACAAACTTATACTGATGACATATGTTAATTATTAGAGATTTTGGTAACAATGCACTTTCTGAACGATTAAGAGAATATGAATACAATTTAATGAAAAATTGAAAAAGAAAATAATTGAAATACTTTGTGGAGGCTGTTTTTAAACTTGCCTCTCTTACTGAAAAACCATTAAACTAGTTTATTACTTAAAAAGAGCTTCGTTATTTTTTAACAATTCCTTTTTATCCGATGTGTTTTTAATGCAGAACATGAATTAATAAAATCTTTTACTGGCTCTAATAATACTATCTTTATTTCCCAAATCAAATCCAACCAATCCTAATGCTATATATGAATACACAACAAAAAGGCTTAAAACCTTAAGCTCCGGGACCAGCAATAAAGACGCCTCTCTTTATAAGGCATGTTGACTAGCTCTTTGAGGCTTTGGATCAAACACTGGACATAACAGAGCCTCAAGGATCATGCATTTACACCACAGTGTATGTTGTTATCTAGTTCTCACTATAGAAAGGAGGGTTTAGGTGCTTATCAGCTAGATTAATGAACTTAAGCATCTAACCGTTCTGCACCAACATTTACTTTAAACTTTTATAACTTTGAAGCAGAATAAATATTGATATTAATTTGTGGTAAAGATTGATTAGTGCATATTTAATGAACAATTTATATTTTATATAAAATTATGTTATAGTATAATAACGTAACCTATAATAGTAAGTAAAATATGTTGAATCAAAATGTTACCCTCACCGGTAACTCACAAACTGACACCTAAATAAGCTACAAAATATAATTTTGACACTATTTAACACTGGGTTTAGACTATTTAAGTAGCTGGGTGCCCCCTTGTGCCATTATTTATAATCAAAATGTATTGTTGAGCACATTTGTTTTATAAATCATGTAGTACATTACTTATAATATTATTAGTAAGTTATTACTAATAATAACTGATTATACTGAATTCAGTAAAAACTGTGTTATTGATTACTATTCCAATCTATAAGTATTGATTTTTCAGCTGATAACAGTATTTTTTGTTATTTACTGCATTATATATAAAACAAACGGTGCTCCACAATCCATTTTGATTATAAATAATGGCACGAGGGGGCACCCAGCTACTTGCAGACAAGGATTTGCGGAGATTGTATGCGATAGGTTCTATGCTTAGTCCCCTTAATAGCAGCACGGCGTCCACTCAGTGGTTACAATCGACATGGACACTACTAGAGAAGTCTGGGGTGTCCATATTCAGTGTGATAGTCAAGATTCATGTGCTGTGTGGGGAAGAGAACTGGTCAGTTAGATGAAAGTCAGACCAATAATCCATGATTTTGATTCCATGTAAAGCTTTAGTTCCCTTAGTTTCCCTGGATATTGCGCTATTACTAAATAGCTCTTTCTGAAAACAACCGACCTTATATGGTAACAATGACTACACCCTTTCATCTACACTCCACACTCATTCGCCCCTCATACTCACCTATATATCTACGATCAGCATCTTACAAATGAATAATAAAGTTGTATTTTCACGTTATTTTAGAAGTATCGTAACATACGGTGTCTTGGTTTCTTCACACATGCCAATAGTTTGGACTTATGTCAGAAATAAGCCTTATAATCGAAAAAAATATACTATAAAGTATAAATCATGTCATAGAAACTAGATTTATACTCATTACAGTCAATAGAATGTACTATCAATCCGTCAGGACCTACTTTATTTAAAAAATCAATGGTGGAAGTAAACCACCCTTCAAAAAATAATCATAGACGTTATAAAGATTGACTAATAAAGTAAACTTTTTAAAGAAAAAGTTAAGAAATTACTTACATTTATAACTTCAAGCACCCTACCATATTCTCCCCACACACAATTTCCAGAAAAAATACGGAAAACACCTACGTTATGTTGTATAGTTTATGTGCAAGGGTAAATTAAATGCATTACGTTAAGTACCTAGGATATGTAATAACACACCTCGGGCAACACAGAAACAGTAGTGATGGCCACACACAAGTATGTTGGGTATTTGGTTTCTGTGAAGTCATATTTGAAGTGTCTAACAATAGTTA
Organism: Stictocephala bisonia; assembly: GCA_035578905.1. Classification (NCBI taxonomy): domain Eukaryota; kingdom Metazoa; phylum Arthropoda; class Insecta; order Hemiptera; family Membracidae; genus Stictocephala; species Stictocephala bisonia. The sequence goes on along the minus strand of JAQJVL010000590.1, from coordinate 373,799 downwards.
CACTAGTATGTACTCTGAAATATTACATTTATGTTTATTAAATTCTCTTTTCACAACGGAGATGTACCAGTGTAGCAGTGATTAAAAATGAGATCGATTGCGTCAATGCATACTGATAAATTATTTGGTTTCTGTTACATGTTTTATTGTAATATTTAAATACAGTACAAGTGAACGTTACACGACACATATATTACCATATAAGCACAACATGCACGCGTATTGTGCTAAATTAAAAAATAATTAAATATTTTAATACAGACGAAACAAAATTCAAAAATATATGTTTATTTTTCGATACAGCACATTTAAGTTGTAATCTACTTTTATGATTATATTTATGGTATATCTTTCTTATAATTAAATACAATACAATTTAACGTCAAGCAAAAACATTATCACAACATAAGTTAGCAATGTACAAATATTATGTTGATTTATCTCGGTAAAAAACGTTTACCTTCCTCTGAGGGATTAACAAAGGAACTCCAGTTTCACAAAGGTGTAGTTGTTCAGCACTTTCATTCATTTGTGAACCCCTCTGATCTGAGGAAGATAAACTTGGTTTAACTTCCTATGAGGGGTTAACAAAGGAACTCCAGTTTCACAAAGGCGTAGTTGGACACCCACTTTCATTCATTTGTGAACCCCTCTGGTCTGAGGAAGGTAAACGTGGTTTACCTTCCTGTGAGGGGTTAACAAAGGAACTCCAGTTTCACAAAGGCGTAGTTGGACAGCACTTTCATTCATTTGTGAACCCCTCTGATCTGAGGAAGATAAACTTGGTTTACCTTCCTGTGAGGGGTTAACAAAGGAACTCCAGTTTCACAAAGGCGTAGTTGGACACCCACTTTCATTCATTTGTGAACCCCTCTGGTCTGAGGAAGGTAAACGTGGTTTACCTTCCTGTGAGGGGTTAACAAAGGAACTCAAGTTTCACAAAGGCGTAGTTGGACACCCACTTTCATTCATTTGTGAACCCCTCTGGTCTGAGGAAGGTAAACGTGGTTTACCTTCCTCTGAGGGGTTAACAAAGGAACAAGTTTCACAAAGGCGTAGTTGGACACCCACTTTCATTCATTTGTGAACTCCTCTGGTCTGAGGAAGGTAAACGTGGTTTACCTTCCTTTGAGGGGTTAACAAAGGAACTCAAGTTTCACAAAGGCGTAGTTCGACACCCACTTTCATTCATTTGTGAACTCCTCTGGTCTGAGGAAGGTAAACATGGTTTACCTTCCTTTGAGGGGTTAACAAAGGAACTCAAGTTTCACAAAGGCGTAGTTCGACACCCACTTTCATTCATTTGTGAACTCCTCTGGTCTGAGGAAGGTAAACGTGGTTTACCTTCCTTTGAGGGGTTAACAAACGAACTCAAGTTTCACAAAGGCGTAGTTCGACACCCACTGTCATTCATTTGTGAACTCCTCTGGTCTGAGGAAGGTAAACGTGGTTTACCTTCCTCTGAGGGGTTAACAAAGGAACAAGTTTCACAAAGGCGTAGTTCGATACCCACTTTCATTCATTTGTGAACTCCTCTGGTCTGAGGAAGGTAAACGTGGTTTACCTTCCTCTGAGGGGTTAACAAAGGAACAAGTTTCACAAAGGCGTAGTTGGACACCCACTTTCATTCATTTGTGAACCTTTCTGGTCTGAGGAAGGTAAACGTGGTTTACCTTCCTTTGAGGGGTTAACAAAGGAACTCACGTTTCACAAAGGCGTAGTTGGACAGCACTTTCATTCATTTGTGAACCCCTCTTGTCTGAGGAAGATAAACGTGGTTTACCTTCCTTTGAGGGTTTAACAAATGAAGTCAAGTTTCACAAAGGCGTAGTTGGACAGCACTTTCTTTCATTTGTGAACCCCTCTGGTCTGAGGAAGGTAAACGTGGTTTACCGAAACATCATCACAATGTTTGTACATTTGGAGCTTATAATGTGGTAATTTTGTAAGATTTTTTTTTTTTTTTTTTATTTGTTATTGCAACATGTAATGTGCTAATTAAAAAACTACGCTTTAGTAAAAGGATACGAAAGGACATACAAGACACGTAGACACATACGTTTAGCAGATTGTTGATAATTATAAGGTCCTGTAATGAATAAATGGATTCTTTATTAGTTAATTAAGTAATAATTACAGAGTTTGTTTCTCCAAAATGTTCTTCCACATTTTTATCTAAGGAAATATTCTGACATTAGAACTATATTCCATTGCATAATTTGTTAACTAAGGCATTAGACTAAGGATGAATATTCACTCTTTAGAGCCTGTACAGTCTATTTACATAACACTGGCTAGCATGTCCTGTACAAAACATCTTAACCTACAATGTTAAATAAACACATTTTAGTAAATCAGTGAGGTAATTTAGATCTATTTGTAGGATTCCTTTATCTAGACAATATTGGGACCATTAAGTAAAATAATTAATTAATCGGTCAATATGTTTTTAAGTGAATTTTTATATTTGGTAAGTAACTAATGTCTAACAAATATACTATGAAAAATAAAGGGATCGGATGCGTTAAGGAGTTGCTACCTCGTGTGTACGTTGTTCAGGGCATTCCCAACAGGTTTGTGGCTGTCTTCCATTTCCCCGGTCCCGTGGGACTGAGCCACAGATCCACCAAATCAACTTGCAAACCATCCAAACAATTTTGTATATCCTACATATAAATAATCTGTATTGGTTGTCTCATTGTAGTACGTTGTTATTTGTCAGAAAGTTACTCTTTTGCAGGGATATTTATTCGATTCTGTAAACATTTAATATACACTAAAAAGCATTTCTTGAGGTAAACGTAATGTAAGTTTACATTTATTACATAATGATTATATTGCACAGTGTGAAGTACGTGCATTACAAAATGCATATATTATATTTGAGACTCTCACACAGGGATACATATATACAAATATTCCATAATAAGTTTGTTTTCTTTCATCAATTCTTATATTTTATAATTAAACTTTGATTATATGAACTTGATTTTTCATATAATTGTAACATAATATTTTATTTATATTGAACTGATAAAGAGTTATTTAATATTTTACTGTAGTGACGGTAATATTTTGAATAATGTAGTACAAGTAAACGTCATACAACACAAATCTATGACAATATAAGCACAAAATGCACAAATATATTAAAATACAAGTAAAAAATGTACAAATATTATGGTGAACGATTTCGGTGAACGACGCTGACCTTCCTTAGACCAGAGGGATTCACAAAAGGGATTCTGGTATGAGGAAGGTGAGAGTGGTTCACCGAAATCGTTCACCATAGTACCTGTGCATTTTGTGCTTATATTGTAATAGATTTGAGTTGTGTGACGTTTAATTTTACTGTATATGTTCCAAAACGTATTATGCTAATCAAAAAACTATTTTTAAATAATGGAAACTTTTCTTAACGATTCAAAAAGTCATCCCACTTAAGTTTTATTTATATCCAAAAACTACTCTATTAGATATTTTAGACGTAATGAGGTGTAGTGGTACAGATTTCAATTTAATGAAATTTACAAAAATCATCCAAAATGAAGAATCTATGATTATGTGGCCTTTCCTCAATTTATTCAACACATAACATTAAAAGTTAATCGTAGTGAGTATTTTCAATAAATGTATATAACTTAACTAATTGTCCATTCTGATCAGAAACACTGTGAATTTTAGTCACGCAAATAAATTTCTGTATTTTACTAGTTGTTAAAGGAAGCACTCGCCTACTTAACACAGTACTTATTTTACATGTCAAGTAACATGAGCTCTTAGAGTGAGTGACGTGTCAGTATTGACAGCTGCCAATATTGTTGCAGACATCATTACCGTGGCAGCAGGTGGGATATATTGCATATAATAAAATGTTATATCATGTATAACTGTAAAATATTTATTTAATCCAACATATCAATAATACGATCGTGTTAAAGCATTGTTTTAGCGTTAAAATTAAATGTTTCTTAAGACTATGTAGTACTGATCTTACTTACATAATAATGTATAATAACATATGTAACAGATTACTTTTATGATAATAAGATAGTAAAATTACAGCGTATGGTTTGTAGATTAAAATCCAATTACATATCTAGTCCATTCTACTAAACAAGATACGAACTACTTTTTGTTTCGTAGTAACAATCCAATAGATCTAGATTGGATTGATATAAAACGAAAATGATTGTAAAACTACGACAAAAATAATTACTGATCGTTAAAATGATTTATATAAGTTCTTTAAGTTTTTGTAAATGTAGTACCAATTCAACTAAATGTAGGAATCAATAGGGGATACCCCTGCACGCTTCGCGTGTCAACCCCGTTACTAGTTGCGCTCATTACACCTTGGCCTTCGGCCTCGGCATGTGACTTTTGACTACAAATAATAATATATAAGAAATAAAATATATTACCTTTTTTCAATCACTTTTATTTAATATACTACATGTTTCGATCCTTAAATCATCTTCTGGTGTACAATGCAACAAAATATCTTGAAGGCATCAATAAAGATTTAAACTGGTTAAAACTTATTAACCTAAAATACATAAAATAATAAACTCTTTTGGTTAGCTAGTTGTTATTATCACAGATAATGTAATATTAAATGTAAATATTGGAGTCTTTTTTTTAATGTTGTCTAGATATCTTCATGTTGTATTCATAAGTTATGTATCTTTAAAAAAAAATAAAACTTCAACATTTACATTTAATATTACATTATCTGTGATAATAACAACTAGCTAACCAAAACAGTGTATTATTTTATGTATTTTCAGGTTAATAAGTTTTAACCAGTTTAAATTTTTATTGATGCCTTCAAGATATTTTGTTGCATTATACACCTGAAGATGATCTAAGGATCGAAAAATGTAGTATATTAAATAAAAGTGATTGAAAAAAAGGTAATATATTTTAATTCTTATAATATATTAGTTCCAATCCAGGGCCAATATGATTATTATCTCTCCTCAAAATATAACATTTATTTTAAATATCTCAATCAGTATCTCCTTGCGTTCCTACTTATTTATTGGTGTAAAACTCCAATGCTATTACTCAGCCTATTTCAAATGTGTTATATATTTTTTAACAGCTGAATTATAATGAAATAAATGAAATGACTGTACTATATTAGCATTGAAACTTTTCAAATACAGTACAGTGGAACCCTACTAAGAATAAAACCATTCTTAAAACCTTCCCTGGTTTAACATTATGTAAGATCTAGACTCCTCAACATTACAAACAAATTTTTTTTATTCAAACAGCTGTTAAAATCTTTATTGAAATCAATACTTACAGTTGAAAAGCTCTTCATTTTATTATAACGGTGGAAAAACGTACTTGTTTGTTTCCCATTCCCTTCAGGGTGAAAATATTTAAGAACAAGACCTTATCTCACAACTAATAACGGCGAATTTGTTGACACCTTAGCTATTTAATTTGGTAAAAAAATGAGGGAGGTGTTGCGTTGACAAAAAACGGCTTCACGTATTACATATAAGAATAGCAAGTAAACAATAAGCATACATCGATAAAAAAGAATGATGTTATTAATTTTAATTAGTTTTAGGTCGAATATACATTTTGAAAGCTGTGGTACATATTTTGGTCCGTTTTAGGGCAAATATTTTTATCTCCAGATTCATTACTCTTAAATTCTAAACTTTTGCATGTACATCTGTTGGTATTGGGAAATGTGCTATCATCTTTATAGTCCAATACTAAAGCCACTGGTGGCTGACATTTAACTGCAAGTGGCTTACGTAGGTTTTGAGTTTGAGCATTTGGGATCTAAACCACATAAAAAAAGGAAACACACATTTTCTTCATATATAACTTTTGAAAAACTTAATTTATCCCTCTTCAGATAAGTACACAACAAGTTCATACACATAAAATCAATATCCAAAAATGTTTCACAATACATTTATAAGTACTTATTTAATAACGAACATGATTTTACATGTTTACTATAATTTTAAAACTTTGTATGGATGAAAATAAGCTCGTATTTGTAAGACTTATGACACCATTGAACATTTACTCTCAGAGGTAATATCAATAACTTTTCTCTATTTTAAATGTACTTATACAAAATAATACCCTGTTATCGACATTTCATTTATATTTGTCAATTTAATGTCAAACGTTGATTGGTAAGTTATACAAAAGTCAATTCATTAAATCAAATGTCTTCTATTTCATTATTAATACCACGAATTATTTTGTTTAATACATAAGTAATCATGTTAATGTACGGTTCATAAAGAAAACTTATAGTTTAATTTATTTAACGTACTTAGCATGTAACCAAATGTGAAATTACATGTGTATTTACTAAAAGTACGTGTTTGAAATATTTACATACGGCTTAAGCTTAACTATTAAGTTATATTTTATTTCAAATGTAGTGCTGAACACATCTTTAAGTTTTTACAAAGCATTAAATTATCAAAGCTATTAAAGGCTATATTTGTTAATTTGTTCAATTTCAACATTTATTTAATTTATAAATAAGAAATATTCCATTCATATTTATACATAAATATAATTAAATACTACGATGTACGAATATGTTTTACGTACACAAATTCATGTAATTTATTTGAGGAAGTATTCCTGGGTGGAATAAAACTAGACTCTTAATGAGTAATTACAGAAACACATTCCAAAGGTCTATATTAGTCATAGAGAATTCTGTGTCCAGTGATACTGGGTATCATTTTTATAGATACGGTATTCAAAATGTTTCAAATAGTTATGTATTATTTAAAAACACAGTGTTTTAATCTCATTCACGAAGTAATTACCACTCCCAATAATGTCATGTAGGTTTTTAAGCCAAACGGAATGCAATTTTCCACTGAAATAGAGATTTATAGAACCTAAAGCTAGGTATATGCAGATTAGCAGTAAATACTCACCTAACCAGTTTTAACCCACCTCTCCGAGCCAGTAACATCAAATCCTCTTCTATTAAATCCAATTACTCGTTTGACATAGCATACAATCTGTTTTGTATACTTTGTATTCGATTCTCATGCACTTCCAGTTATACGTTATTTCCTCACACGCTAACACAACGTGTTTTAAGCCACCTCTCCGAGCCAGTAACATCAAATCCTCTTCTAGTAAATCCAATTACTCGTTTGACATAACATGCAATCTGCTTTGTATACTTTATATGCAAGTCTTATGCTCTTCCAGTTAAATGTTATGGCCTCACACGCTAACGCAACCGTTTTATTATCGTTACAATACAATAATTTAAAATTTTAAAACGTATACTACCCATATCGTGGCTTTATTTAGGAATATAAAAGTTACATTTTGTGATCCACATATTGCTAATAAAAAGTACAAATTACCAAATAATTTTTAATCAAACTTTACTTAGAGTATAAATAGTATATATTTTATTTAAAATACAGTTGTGACGTATAAAACAATCATGTAACTAAAATAACGTTCATACAATTATGCAAATTATTAGAAAAATGTACAGCAATTTCATAAAACTTAAGTTTATGATGTATTAATTCTTTATAAATAAGGTTATGAATAAGGTTCATATATTAGCTAAACGAGTTTCCATTGTTAATGAAATATTGCTATAATCAATGTACTATAAAATGTGTATGATTACAAACTTAAATGCCTTGATCCGTTCCGTCAGGCACTTGAAACAGGATGTATGACATTGAAGTTTGATTTGTAAAACACTCATCCTAATCACAGCTATCTTCCATCCCAACAAGATATTGATCTCATTAAATTTCCAGTTATGTCATTAATATATTTTTGGAAATGACATTATTGATGAAATTAAATTCATTTGTAGTCATCAATAACTACACTACACGTACAGTGGTATTGACTTACCCACCCACCCATACACGTACAATGTTATTGATCCAACCGCCCACCCATACACGTAAGTGGTATTGACTTACCCGTCCACCCATACAAGTACAGTGGTATTCTCACCCACCAACACATACACGTACAGTGGTTTTGACTTACCCGTCCACCCATACAAGTACAGTGGTATTCTCACCCGCCCACCCATACACGTAAGTGGTATTGACTTACCCGTCCACCCATACAAGTACAGTGGTATTCTCACCCACCCACACATGCACGTACAGTGGTATTGACCCACCCGCCCACCCATACACGAACAGTGGTATTGACTTACCCACCCACCCATACACTTACAATGTTATTGACCCAACCACCCACCCATACACGTACAGTGGTATTGACTTACCCGTCCACCCATACAAGTACAGTGGTATTGACCTACCCGCCCACCCATACAGGTACAGTGGTATTAGCCCACCTGCCTGACCATACACATACTGATGTTGACTTACCCACCCACCCATTCACGTATGAGTAGGGATAGGTGGGTTGTTTGGGTTCAGACAACCAAACAACCAAGTTTGGTTGTCTGAAGATGGTAACTTTGTTACTGAACGGCCTAACAAAATAAAAAAATTACTTACTGGAGTGTTTGTTAGATCTTATAACATTAAATTGATGTTAACAATAGAAGATTTAGGTAACTATGAACTTTCTGAACATTTAAGAACTATTTTGGGTTGTTAAAACACCATACTTACTCTTATAATAGTTTATCATTTATTTGTAAGTATTGTTTAATTTTCACTACCTGTAGCAATTGAGAATTGTGTAACTGGCATTTTTAACATAATAAAAGCCTTACTAGTGTTTCACTGTCATACAATTTGATGGTAAGTACAAGCCAGAAGGGTAATAAATTCTCACTATATTTTATAGCATATCCTATTTGATTTTATACAGTAATAAAACAGTAGTATTAGAGTCAATAATGTTTTTACACCAAGTCAATGCATTGTTAAAAATGTCGCTAATACAAATAATATACATAGTTAGTAATATTTTTTTTTTTTTTTACAAATGTATGAGTTTCTTGACTTACCATTGATTTGCAATAACAATAATTATTTAACTCGTAATCGGTAGATAACTATGGATTTAAGTATATTATATCAGTTAAAGGAACTATTTATGTTTGGAAACTAAACTATAGTCTATAAATTTACTATTATAGACTTCCGCTGGGGTTGATGTGACCTGTTTGTAAATCTCAAGAGTACAGTTGCAAGGAACAGTTCTGTGATTAGCACCACCCGGGGGGAGGGGGTACGTGGTAGCTTAAGGGCTGCTACGGACTCAAACAACATCGCCCATCCTAATCCACAATTAACCTTTATGCAAAGCCTTCCTCAGCACGTGGACCATCATTGTTATAGAAAGCCACACCCACGTACATCTTATCAGATTTTTATAGATGAGTATCCTTGGATATTTTTTACGGAGGAACAAGCAATAATCTTCAATCCTGTGATTAACTCCTGCGGTAGAAGGCAAGATACTTCTTCGGAAGAAATTGGTGCCGTGTTATTGACTCACTCACCTACACACCCATACACGTACAATGGTATTGACTCAACCACCCACCTATACACGTACAGTGGTATTGACTCAACCACCCACCCATACACGTACAGTGGTATTCTCACCCGCCCACCCATACACGTACAGTGGTATTGACTCAACCGCCCACCTATACACGTAGAGAAGTATTCTCACCCACCCACCCATACACGTACAGTAGTATTGACCCACCCGCCCACCCATACACGTACACTGCTATTGACCCACTCGCCCACCCATACACATACCAACTTGTTCAGTCTTTAGCTGTGATTGGTTGAATTAATTATTTTAGGAGTCAGCATTAAATTCGTCATGTGGCTACGGAGAAAAAATCTCAGACCATGAACCTCATCGTCAATGATTGCCCTTTTTAACATGTTTGGTCGGTTTTGACGATATGGAGACGGGTGGGCGGAAATAAATTGCCAGTTTGTATTTCGCTTTGTAATGCAGTATCTCTTTTATCACTATTTTCTCTTTATTTTCTTATAAGGATGCCTGATTTTCAGAACTAATACTGGTACTTTGTTCTATAGACCAGGGTTGGTAGTTCCCAACATTTTCGTTGGTAGTCCCCAACATTTTTTTTGGTAGTCCCCAATTGGTTTTTATAGGCGGCTGTCTGGTGAATTTTTATCGATCTTTACCTTTCTTTACCTTCAGCACCGCCTTGCGTTTAAGCGCACATAGGTGCAGTGTGCTGGTAAAAGATCATCTTGTGAACTATGGTGCCCGGCAGGAGTTGGCCGATGTCTGCTCCGAACCTCCAGCTTTGGTTTACCCACTTCACACACTGAAAGAACTTTTGAAGTGCACTGTCTTCTTCGGAGTCCCCGTAAAAACATTTGACTTCCAACTCTGGCTCGGAGGTAGCTTTTGCTGGTGAGGAACAGAATTAGGTAAAGATTCACCTCCAAATGCCTCAGCCCACTCACTCTCGCAGGTCTCCGATCAGGTATATACATCCTATTGCCACGGCCATTTTTTCAGGATATTTATTCGAATTCGGTTGTCATCGAACAACTATACTCTCTTGGTTCATGGCAGGTTGATATTACTGATTTGTGTTAATTAGCTACAAATCACGTGTTTTTTTTTCTTTTTTAATATTATATCTCGGCTTTACAATCTAAAGCAATTTTCAAACACTTAACAACATTAACAGTATTTTATAAAAATTAGCCAGTAGATCATATGTTTCTTAAAATATTTAACAGATGATATAATTAATGAAAATAGTTGAATATAGACTAAATAAATTTTGATTTTTTTGATAACAATTGTTTAGTTACTTATTATTTTTAATTTTGAGTTTTATTTAATACTTTTGATTTAATAGGCAGGTATATTGAGCATAAGGTGGCACTAGGTTGTAAAATGCAGCTTTCTACAGCCATACATGCTGCTTCTTTTACTGTTCTTTCTTTCCACTTACTTTCTTTATGTACTATACTTGGTGCTGACCATTGCACCTTAAGCGCTTCTGCCAAATCATAATCTGAAAGTTTAGAATATTTTTCCAATATATTTTTGTATGCTGTTTTATGTTCTTGTACTCTCTATTTTAGTGGTCGAGATGTTCGTCCAAAATAATTTAAAAATCATTGACAAGGAATTTTGTATACAACATTCTTGGTTTATTGATGTTGATTGTATGGTTTAACTTTTCTTAGTAAATTTTCGTAAAAAATTACTAAAATTCGTAAAAATTAGTAAAATTTCGAATTTTTTATTTTGCAGCAAATGAAATTCTAATAATAAATTTTTGGTTGATTCTTCTGAATTGTTCTGATTTCTCTTTTATATATGGTAAAACAATTGTCGTTATAGGTTTTGGTTCTGTATTATCTTTACTATTTTTATTACTTAAAATGTTTTGTTTAAATCTTTTTTATAGGACTTGTTTATGATTTTGAGCGGGTAGTCATTGTTTTTTAATTCATGATATATCTGTTTTATTCGTTGGTCCAATCCTTCTTCAGTTGATGAAATTTTGATTGCTCTGGTGAATAGTCCTAGTGCAATTGCATGCTTTAACGAGATGCGGGGAGTTTGAATATAAATGTATATAATGTCCAGTATGTGTCTTTTTCTGTAGACTGATGTTTTTAATTATGTATTTGTTTTTTTAACTAACACGTCTAAAAAAGGAAGTTTGTTTTATTCATCATGTTCTAATATAAATTGAATTAATGGTACAATGTAATTTAATTGTTGAAAAGGAATTATATTGATTATTTGTATGAGATCATGCCTAGTTTTTAGTGTCAGTTTTTAAAAAAATCCGCGTGTATATATATTACTTAGAAGTGGACTGAGAATTCCTCCCAATGGTAAACCTGAGTTTTGAAGAAAATATTTATTGCCATACTGGAAGTAACTATGACACATACTTCCAGGAGCTTCATTACAGAAGATGTTGATAGTGAAGGAGTTTATTATTATTAAATTATAAATTTACTATTTCAATTTATTATAAATTTGTAGTAAATTTTATAAATTAATTTTATTTTACAATAAAATAAAAATTATTATTTTTGTTTAATTTTATAATAATAAAATTAGCTTGGAGATATTTTTGTTCCTAATATTATAGTTATTACTTATTTTCTATGCTACTAATGTTACTAATAATCTACGAAAAAAATAAAGATCAATCTAAAAAATTATGTTTTCAATCAAGACGCAATTAAAATATATATTCGTATATATAATGTATAGGGTCTTTAAAGTGCTAAATCATCTGATTGATACGGTAGTTACCGTAAAAAATATTCCTTAGAAGTATTTTTCTAATCTGATGAGAAACTGATTTGTTCATAAAGTAAAGAGAAATAGATATTTTGAAAAATTTAGACTTCAGAAACATATTGTAAACCATATGTTAATGGACGATAGAATGACAAACTTAGTACAAACTGAAGAATGTGATAACTAGTGTCCTCCAAATGTTAAAAAAATGTCTTCATTGTTAATAAACTTTGAGCTAAGATGCCATTAAATCTATTTAAGAGGACAATAGACTATGGATTGTAGTCGATGAATGGAAACTGCCACTTAGATCTACGTTCTAAGACAATCAATTTGGTTTGACAACTACCGAGAGTGCTCAGAGAATAGCTATCCAACTACCTAACTACCGAGAGTGCTCTGAGAATAGCTATTCAACTACCGAACTGCCACGAGGAGAACTTTGTCATATGAACTTTCCTTCTAGATACTAATTTAGGAATAAGCAATTGTAAAATGGTTCAGTGCTCATCACCAGTGGTTTGTTAAATAACATTATTGAATTGTAAATAATAATTAATTGTGCTATCCCATACAATATCTATAATTTTATGTAGATATTATGTAGCATTTAGCATTAGCATTAGCATTAGCAATTAGCCATCGAAAACTAAATTGCTACATATATGTAATCTAATAGTATATTATGTAGGATTTCACAATTCCTAAGAGAATTTGGCAGTTATGCAAAAGGGATAGGTAGATAATGCCAGGTATGTAAGATGAAAAATTATAAATTAATAAAATGTATATAGAACATTTGACAATAACAATAGTGGTCTGGACTGGTGCCAGCATGTGGTCTACAGCTTGTTTTGAATAATACAAGCCGACCGGTTAAATTGAGTGGTTCACGGGGTTCAGTTGGAAGCCTGAGACACTGTCGGATTTTGGACAACTACCACTATGATGATAGCTGAAGATCCTTACAGCTAAGCAAGTAATATTATCGGTTTTCGTAATTTAAAATGAGACATGATTTCAATTAATAATTTTTAGGTTGTATACATTGCAAATGTATTTATTCATAGGCTATTCACGATAGTAATTATTGTGGTGTTTTGCAAGAATAGTTTTGCTCTTTAGAATTAGTTTAATGAGTAGTTGAGTGGTAATACTTCTATTGAGGTGCCTTTTAGGATAAGATATTTCTAATTAAATAAAAAGTTACATCTTCTTATGACCATGAGTGTGTAGTTATTTTAGTATCCCCAGAGTGATATTAAAACTAGTAAGGATGGTCTTATCACAGTAACTTGAGGATTTAGGTAATGCTAGGCTGCCGACATGAGGTTCATCCCAAGAACACTTCTCCTCGCCATTCTCACTAAGTCGTTTATCACAAGTTAAGTATAACATAAGTTTAATTTAACCTTTAATTTACCTAAGTAAAGCCATTGTTTTTTTTTAAGCCAAAAGAATCTATTTTTCAAACACTTACAGTTTTGATAATTATGATATCATCATTTTTTTTCTACTAAATGTGTCATGTTGTCATGTCATGTGTAACTGGATATTAGATAAAAAATATTTTGTTATATAAGAACGTGTCTGGATTTAAAGTAAAAGGGCCATATTTATTTTTATTTTAGTTAAAACATTACGTAAAGGTTGAAACCAACATATTTTACCATTGCGAATTTGACAGTACCTTCTAAAATGTCTTGAACCCAAAGTATAGAATGTAATTAATAGTATTCCTATTTATAAATCTTATTATAATATGCACATCTATATTACGAGATGGAGTTAAAAATACAAGTACAGATGCACCTCGTTTTGTACATGAAAGTCTTCTATGTATAGTAAAATATTTATAAGTGTAAGCATGTGAGTATGTAAGGAATCAGTACAACGAGAAAATATTTGGTAAAATTGAAAGTTTCAAGAAAAATATAAGTATTCCCTTTCATCAAGAGCATTTCCTGTCTGGTAAAATATTGATAAAAGTTAATATCTTAAAATTTTATAATCTTTATAAACAAGGATCGCGTGATAACCAAATTACTATACAGGGCGACTTTTTAAAATGGACCACCATTGTGATCTTAGAAACTATAATTATGACAAAAAACTTTAAATGAGGAACCTTACTTTGTTTGTAAAGACTATTAATAACACATATATCAATTTTGATTAATGGCCACCATTTTCCAATATAGTGGTCAACTTTGGTTTTACTTATGGAACACCCGTAAGACAATATTATTCTTTGCAGTTTGTCGATATTATTTGCTTAGTAACTTAGATATGAGAGCTCAAAATGACCAGATTACTTTTGGAATTTAACATTGAGATGGCAAATATTTTGTAATATGTATTCAAAAAAATTACCTTTTCTGCAAACATTACGACATACATTTGTAAAATACAGGCTTAGATATTATTTTTTGCCGATTTAATGTATTGTGTATTAAATTATAACGCATAAATTAAAACAAATATGTTATTATTTTGTCACAGATAAATTGATTTTGGAAGCACTGTTACTATTATCAGCTGTTTAAGTCAACATCCAATTCAGATCGACAGTGGTATTAGAGGCTTACAACAAAAAAGTTCATTACTGAAGTACACTATCAATTGTATCAATAGTTTTCGAGACGATAAAATGTTTTGGACTTTGGAAGGGCTTGCTTATAATTTTCTTTTATAAATATTACGGAAATCACAATAGGAAATATATTTTATCATCTCAGCGTTTCTTCTTTTTTTATAATGAACCCACTCCTGCCTGAAGTTATTCTCAGTTAAAGAACATAAGTTGATTGAAATATTGAAACTGAAAATTACCAGTAAATTAAAATAAGTTGTGATTAATTTAATTGCGTCATATGTTACAGGTGCATATTGGTCATCGTAACTACTTTATATACGTAGTAATTTCATTATTACTATCCGAAAAACATTATACTTTTAAATTATAAGTTGTAAATATGATCCATTTTAGAGTAGTTGCAATCTCGTATCATGTCCAAAAACACAATGTTAAATATCCAACTAATACTAAAATCGTATACCTAAAAGCTTATGTTGTATCAATTTATTTATTTTCTTATTTCTTTTCATATTTGGAAGATTGATTTTATCAGTTAGATCTTATTGTTTAAAAAAGTGTTAGCAAATTGATTTATTTTTAAGTAACATCGGTAAAAAAGTTCTATTTAATTTAATGATTACTTCATATACATCGGCTCCATATTCTAGAACGGATTATTAGTTATATTAACAAAATGTAAGGTCTAAACTTTAAGGTTAGGAGTGCTTGATAAAACAGTGTAACAGTGTTACGGCGACAGAAACGTGTTTGAAATACAAATTAGGCAATTAGCAACTCACTGATTACAGAGCATTAATTAAATTCCTAAACAGATTCCCATCATTATTACGTATTGAACTAAACGTTATCGATCCCGATACATGGATGCTCATGCTGTCTAACAGTTATGTATGTTGTTATAATTACTTTAAAATGCATCAATTAATGTTTGTTGATATCGATAGTAATTTAAAAATCAATTAAAAATATCAAAAAAAATTAAATTTTTTTTATAAGTATGTACAAGTTAAGCGTTACAATATAGAGAAAGTGTAGGTACAAGAAAAACAAATATTTCATGCTGAATTATGTAAATTGCATTTACCATTCTCAGACCGAGTGACGCCAAAGTTTAAGGCACTTGTGTGATGGCTATGTAGGCTGTTTACAGAATATGATTACTTCGACGTATGTAGCTTCTTATACTAATGTTGTATTATTTTTGTGAAAGATTGTATGTTTAAATTTATGAATTCTCAGTGTTACCCCAAATCAGGCTGACAAGAATATAAGTACACTTATAAAAAGTATTAACATAATTTTAAATAAATGAATTTAAATCCTATTTGACAATGCGTATTTTGACTTTACATGACATATAGTCCAAATATTTATAATGTATTAGTCTATGAAATACAAATATAACAGAGACACTGTTACCTTGGTTAAATTCAAAAGTATATTCCTACGATCTCAGTTATACAACAATGCAACAATGTTATGCGTTGTTTAATTGTTGATATTATGCCAGGCCATAATAGGACATGGCTAAACATAGTGAATCATGTCATAGTAAACTACCCTCCCACCCATACACGTACGGTAGTATTGACCCACCCGCCCACCCATACACGTACGGTAGTGTTATTAGCACTGTCATTAGCACTGTACGTGTACGGTTGGACGGGTGGGTCATAACCACTGTACGTGTATGGGTGGGCGGGTGGGTCATTAGCACTGTACGTGTATGGGTTGGTCGCTGGGTGATTACTACTGTACGTGCACGGTTAGGAGGGTGTGTCATAATCACTGTACGTGTATGGGTGGGTGGGTGGGTCATTACCACTGTACGTGTAAGGGTGGGTGGATGGGAGATTACCACTGTACGTGTACGGTGGGACAATATTTTTGTCTCTACCTCTGTCAAAAATTTATTCAGAGTCAAATATAGTAACTTGAGCCCTCTAAAAGTAGACTTATAGATTTCTCTATACTTTGAACATTTTTTATCTAAGAGAACAAACTGATTTTAATAGGAAAATTTACAATTTAATTTGACCAAATGCATAGCCAGTTCACAGGACATGGCTAAATATAGTGAGAATTCCGATATCTCACTGATTCAGAGTCAACTACAGTAATTTGTGCCCCCTAAAAGTAGACTTACAGATTTTTCTAGACTTTGAAACTTTTTTATCTAAGAGAACAAAATAATTACAATCGAAAATTAAATTTATATTTTATTATATTTTGTGTATAGTTTAATTTTGGCCCCTGGAGGCTCACTAAGAATGAAAATTCCTCTCCGACATCAGGGCTCGCAATGGCTTCCAAAATTCCCATGGTATTCTTATGGAAATATATTAATTGATTGAATTATTTGATTGACTGCTGTTAAATAAAACCAAATTGAATAAAAATTTGTAGGCTAAACTGTTAAAATTAAAACGTAAATTGTACAAAACATCAGCTTTTCCAAATTGAATATTAGATTAAATAATTGTTTTTCAAAAATAAAGTATTTCGTTAATTTTATTGATTTGACTTTGTTGAAAGTTTTACTTATATTTTGATTACAAGAATTAAAACTGACAGTTTTCTGCACTTTTCGATTATATAATAAAAATCAATATTATGACCGGCGAAGTGGGTGGGTACAGCTAGTATTTATATTTTCTAAAAAAATTCTTTCTAATCTTTTATTCCAGGTAACATTTTCTAGATCCTTGAAGAAAAAAAATTGTTATATGTAACAGTAAGGGATACTTTTGAATCAAAGTAACCACAAATATCACTACTTAATAATTTTGGCATCTTTCTCGTATAAAATCATCTATCAAAGAGATTTTTAGTTGGAAATGCCATTTATATTTATGATAATTATTGGTAATATTATTGAACTTTCACACTAAACACCACTTATTATGGCTGAAAAGCTAATAAGTAATAAAAAAATCTTAAAAGAAAAATAGTTCATATTTTGACGATTCTTTGAATAAGAATAAAAAAACACAAAATATTAATGAAAACCCAATATTAAATTTTATACAAAATATGGTTAAATAGCAACAGCTTATTTTCAATTAATTACTTTAAATTTTAATACAGATATTTTATTTGGCAGGATAATTCAAATGAAATGGTATCTGATATTACTGTACTTCAAAGGTTAAATGTATAGTTAATATTACAGTGACTGTAAAGTGAAGGAACCCAAAATAGAAAGTCACGCAACAATAACTTGTATTCATTAAGTCATCCTTATAAGGCTCAAATTTAAATCATTTAAATGTTCAGTTAGTTATGAACTCCACCACCATTCACATAATGATAAGCTTCAACATTTATTTAAGGATTAATTGGTTTTCTCAGTTATATCTTTTTTCTTTTCTTTTCCTTTACTATCAATACTTATTTATTGTGCGATGTGAAACTTTTAACATGGATAATAAATCGTTGGTATGATATGTACTAATTTATAGAGATCAATAATAAACTTGTGAATTCTAAAATCCATTTTTATTGAGAAATTTAAATTTTCTAGTTTGTGTAATTTATTAGTAATAGTAATGTATATCAGTATAGCAACCAGTTGAATTATGTTAGTTTTAAACTATTTATCTTTTTCAAGCAACTTCCAAGGTTCAAATCCCCACTGAGTCAACGGTCGTACTTCACTTGTTGAACAAAGTTCACGCACAAGCCTGTAGGCCCATGTTGACTTTTTTAGTAAAAATAAAAAATTTTTTTTTTTTTAATTGGATTTATTCTAGTAGTGACTACCAATGATTTCAAAATTTATTGTACTCACGTTTGAACCGTTGGTGTAAACCTAATACTAATTCAATTTCTAAAAAGATTGTTTCATAGTACGCCTAACCCCTTACCTTTTACTGTAGTATAATCATTCCTTTAGAGGTGGAATTTCAAAATTTGTGCAACTTTATTTTACTATTGAAATCTATCGTACTGATTAAGATTATAAAAAATACAATTTATTTTATAAATATATTGATGTGTGAACTTAGTTATGTATTGATCTTAATAATGAAATATCCTTCTTAAGGATTACCTTGTTAACCGTAATATTGATGTGGGAATGCATTTTGTCATGAATTATATTAAACATAAATACACGGAGAATAATCTATGAACCTGCCACATTTATTGTATCTAGCAAAGATAGTAAATTCTATCGAGCGTGCTCTAAAGTTTACAAATATTTTGAGTATTTTGGTGCAAAAGTAACTAAAAATAATATTATCCTACACTATATATGAGTTGACTAGGAAATAGTGACTTTCTAAAATTATATTTTATTTAATATTGCATAAAAATTACAGAACAAACATTGAAATATTAAAACACTATTAAATAATGAACAATGACTAATTTTCATTGTTTAACTGAAGTGATATTAAATTCACGGATGTATGAACGTATTTTCAGAATGTACAAGTAATGTATGGAGCATGTACCATCTTAGATGTTCATGTAAAGTGTTAAATCATCTTCTGGTAACTTGACTTCCGAGCAGCGTTGACAAACAAAGAACCAACTGCAACAACTGACTTATGCTTGTTAATTAACTGTACAGTAGCCGTCACTTTACTTATCATGGCTGAAGTGTACTTAGAATATCACACTTACTTGTTGAATTAGGTATTTTTTATCTATTTACGTGACAGATTTGTAAGCTTTACCTCAGAAATGAAAAAAAAGAAACAAAAGGATTTTTCATAATTAATGAAAACGAATTACGTTGAAAACTAACTTTTGGAGGTTCACTTCACCCGTCCTAAAATAAACCATTCAAACCTATATGATTGAATTTCAAAGGAACAAAAACCAATAATATACAAAAAACCGTTACTGTGACGATTATTATAATCCAAGTAAATTGTAAACGCCATTCTTTCTTATTCATAATAGTTCCTAATAAATTTTATTCCACGGGGAAAATGAACCATGTGCCAAATTTCATACAAAACCATTTTTGCGTGATTACATAAAAACTTCAAAAGATACAAACATTCACATTTACAAAATTAGTATGATGGCCAATCAATTGATTTTAATCTTATGTATAT
Source organism: Stictocephala bisonia (assembly GCA_035578905.1). Taxonomy (NCBI): domain Eukaryota; kingdom Metazoa; phylum Arthropoda; class Insecta; order Hemiptera; family Membracidae; genus Stictocephala; species Stictocephala bisonia. The sequence continues at coordinate 353,876 of JAQJVL010000590.1, read as the reverse complement.
GTATTTCATTTCAATAATGGTCAGTTTTTACACTTTAATATGTTCTCTCTCTTTATAAAGTAGCACTTAAATATAATGTACTGAATTTTACTACTATACAATGATGAAAGATTAGATTTTTATAAACAAAATTTAACATTAGATTGCCTAGAAACAACATAATACATGTGTTAAGCCTACAGATAGATTCCGGGAAAAATCTTACGTAATTAGCTAGTTATTATTTCGTTTAAAGTTATTTAATATTAAAAATTGTTAATCATTAACTAAGTAAAAATTTACTCGTTAAGTTCTTTCACAGTACAAGTGAACCTCACACAACACAAATGTATTACTATGTAAGCACAAAATGCACACATATATTACAATACAAGTACAAAATGCACAAATATTATGGTGATCAATTTTGGTGAACAACGCTCACCTTCCTCAGTCCAGAGGGATTCACACAAGAATCATCATCATTCACAAAGATTATTTTGTGCATCCCTATGGTCTAAGGAAGGTGAGCGTCGTTCACCGAAATTGATCACCATAATATTTGTGCATTTTTTACTTGTATTGTAATATATTTGTGCATTTTGTGCTTATATTGTAATAAATGTGTGTTGTGTGACGTTTTCTTGTACTGTATTTGTACCAACAAGTATTATACTATTAAAAAATCTACCAGTTCTTTTAATAATTAGAATTTAGTCTTACCAATTTAATAGTTATTTTCCATTCGTATTAGAAGAAATTATGGATAAAAGTATGTACTTTTAGAATCATATAAGATAAATTTAACTTTAAAAATGTTTCGCGCTTACTTTTACTTGTATTACGTGTTTTATAACGATTTTTTTTTTACTGTGTGCAATAAAGTATGGAAACTGTCCTATAACGGCCAAACTATGAAACTTAATTTTAACACTTTCCAAATTGCTTTCAATCGTTGATCGTAACAATTTCGTAATGGGCTTTTAATGCATTTTGAGTCATTTTCCATTCTGGTGTTAGCCATTAATGTTAATTGAATACAATCATATGTCGTGTTTGTTGGAAAAATACCATATTTAGTAGAGAACTTGAAGTTTGACTTTGAAAGGTCACCTCTAACTTCAAGCTAAGGGCATTCGAAAAATGAAGGAAAAACTAAACTGGACTTTTCCTTATAAATTGTTTTCCAACACGTTTTAATATACACTATCTCAGAATATGAAAATTGCAAGAAATATATTTTTATTAGATAATGAAGTACACAGCCTTGATATAAGAGGTGTTTGTGGTGTTTTCAACGTCTTAAGTGGCCTTTCCTGTATTATTAGCTATATCTTCTTCCAAACAATAAGAAGGATGGTTAAATAAGACCTGATTTGGAAAAAACTTATAAATTGAGTGTTTATCATTTATTGTCCAGATTTGTAACTTAAAACAGCCACACTAACAAGTTAGGCTATAGGCAGCCTTTTAAATTTAAATTCTCAATGTTTAACTCGGTTTAAAGAGGGTGTTGTTTTCTTACTAAATTTTACTTATGCTTACATTGAAGATAAATGACCGACTGTTGGATGGGATGGCGTCTTAGTGTTCAACATTGGTAAACAGGCCATGACAATAGCATAAATAATGACTTGAAGTGAAGTGGGAAGTTCAATGTGCGTTTCGTAGTTAAGTTCCTGTAACAGATTTTCTATATTGTTTTGACATACTTTATATATATGTGAATATAAGTTGTGTTTACATAAATGGTGAATGAAAATATTCTAAACGTAACTGTTTCTAATATACGTTGTGGTGTAGCCTACGATTAATTTTTAACCTACGATACAATGAAACATTCAAAACAATGTGCAGTAAATTACATTTCACTATGAACCATTCCGATAATTTATTTGATAATAGATGGGATAAACTCCTGTTCCCATTTCTTGCCTATTGATGAAGCCAAAAACTTACTAACTAAACAACTTTTGTTCCTGCTCTAGCAGATAACGATCTATGTCGTCAACCTTCTTCACTTCTCCAACTTTAAGTTCTCAACGTTTCGGTGTCTCGGCCAACTTGTTTTACTGTTACTAACTATACTAATTAACCATTTTAATATCTATTACATTGTGTTACCAGTAGTCTTTCATAATTTTGCCTTTTACCAGATAGTAATAAATTGTTTTAGTAATAAAAATGTTCCATAAAAACAACTTAAACGTTGTCTGATACACGTAAAATGCACAGTTAATTGATTTTATAACAAATCTTAGGCTAAAATTTCTCAAATTAATTTATAGACACATTTTTGAACTAACTGTCTTATACGGAGCTCTGTTGGACTGTCTGTATATATGACACTAAACTTAATTATTTCTTGGATTGTTTTTACAAAAAAAAGTAAAACTAATGTACAATAATCTTTACCTTCTTCATCGACGACGCTCTCCTCAAGACAGGGGGCACGATGGGTGTCTTCGAGCAGAACCCAGGATTGGTCAGTTTTTTTGTTGGGTGGGAAATTTGATTTGAATGTTTAGTGTTTGTTGTGTATTTGTGTTTATGTTAAAGAATTCTACTTTCATGTTTGTTTTTATGTTAAATATGTGAGTAGGGATTTTTATTTTTAATTTGGCTTTGTTTTGTCTTAGCGTTGTTATATTGTTTGGAAGGTGATTAAAGAATGTTGTACCAATGTATTGTGATTGGTTTAGTGTTTTTAAACTGTTGTAGGGTATGTTTATATTATTTTTATTTCTTGTATTATTTTTATGGGTTTCAGATATTATTTTGTTATTTTCTTGTGTGGTATATATTATTGTGTCTTGTATGTACATTTACATTACGGTTACATTTTTTCTTCTTTATTTTTTTAATTTTTCTAGTATTAGTTCTAAATATGTGTGATGCACCTTCCCAGGCTATTAATCCAAATTTTATGCGAGTTGCCATTAGGGAATGGTAGGCTATGAGGGCTGATTTTTCCCTGCTGTGGTATTTATCCATTTTATTGCATAGATAGCTGTTCGGTGTGAAAGTTCGTGTAATTGAATTGTCTATTTGTAGCCATAAGAATTTGGGTTGGTTGACGGTTGTGTTGTTCTGCTCATTGTTTTCGGGTTGTTGGATTTGTAGTGAAGTATTTTTTACGGTGAAATTTATTTCGTATATTTTCGTATGACTGATTTTAAGTTTAATGGATTTGAGTTCTTCTTCTCTTTTTTTAATGGTGCTTTTATTCTCTTAACTTGTGTTTCTTAATGCTTTTTTTCACTGGTATTATGAGGGTGGTATCATCTTCGAACATTATGCATTCAGAATATACGGGTAGTAATGAATTTATGTAGATTAAAAAGAAGAGTGGGCAAGGACTGATCATTGTGGAACTCTGTTTGTCATAAGTTTTTCTTTGGATCTATAAATTGTTCCAGTGCTTTGTTTGGTTGGTTTTATTTCAACCATTTGGCTTCTGTCTGTCAATTAACTCTGTACGCAGTCCTTGGCTTCTTAGCTAATGCCTATAGGTCTAGAAATATTGCTGAGACGAGTAATTTTTTTTCAGTTTTCAGTAAGAAATCATAGAAGGTCTGAAACTGCAGTATTTATGGATTTGCTGTTTCTGAAATCATGTTAGTGAATCATGTATGCCTTTCTCTAGTTATTTTGATATTGTAGGTGATATATCAATTGGCAGGTAATTTTTTATGTTTTATTTGTCAGATTTTTTCCTTGTGATTGTTAATATGGATATGTTAATTAAGTGTAAAAGTGGTGGAATTAGTTGGTCTGTGTATTTTAGTAGTAATTTCCCTGGTATTTCGTCTGTTTCTGTTGTGTTACTGTGCTTGGTGTTCTTGATTATTTACCTAAAATATTTTTCTGTAATGCAATTCAAAATGTTTATATTTGTGATTATAGTACGGTTTAGTGTTGGATGTTGCTGAAAGTTAGACTGTTGCAGGGTTGAGTTGTCAGTTTGTAGTTGACCAATGGATAAAAAATATGTGTTGAAGTAATCAGCTATAGTTTGAGTATCTGTTTCTAATGTTTGGTTTGAGTGTTACATTTTTATGTTTGGTAGGTTGTACTTTTCTTTCTTGGTTTATTTACGTATTACCTTCCATGTTGCTTTTGTCTGATTTTTTGTTCAGTATGTAGTTTTTTTAGTGGTGTATCTGTTGGTTGTATTTTTTTTAGTGTAGTGTAGCTAATTTTGTATATTTTTTCCAGTTTCTAAGTATTTGCTTTTTTTGTCTGTAGTGTGCCGTCTTTTAGATGTTGTGATTGGTGTATCATAGTAAATTGTTGGGTTGTTCTGTGGAGTATAGTTTTGTTTTGAAGTGAGTTAATTGTGTTTAGGTGATATTGCAGTATCCAATAAATTGGTCGAATTGTTTTTCTACGTTGTTTTCAGTTTATATTTCGGGCCAGTTTTCTTTTGAGATTTAGAACTTTATAAGTCCATGTTTTGTTTGATATATTTCTTGCAGTGAGTTTTGTTTGGCTATGATAGTTTATTTTTGCATTTAGGATGAATTGTATGCCTTTGTGTTCAGATAAAGTGTTGTCAATTATTTTCGTTTGCAGCCTAAGATAGTTATGCAGCAGTCTATGCATGTTTCTGTTGTTGGGATTTTTTATATTCGGAGTTAAGTGTAGGTTTTGTTGGTGTATTGTACTTGTGAACTGTTTTAGTGTTTCGGAGTCTTTGAGTGTCTATGTTTATTTCACCTAGGATTATCATGTTTTTGTTCTTGTTTGAAAAGGTGTTTAGAAAGTTGTTTAAGTAGTTTATAAGGTCTTTGAGTGAACCGGTTGTTGGCTGGTAGGTGCATATTGTTATGTAGTTTGTTGTGGCTACATAAACTGTTAGAGGTAAATATAGGCTTCATTGTGTCTAACAGCAGCTTAAGTTTTTTTTTCTGGTGTCGTCATTGTATATTTAGATGAAGTGTTTAAACTGTTTTCATTGTTTGTTTGTTTGTTTGGATTGGTTTGATGGTGGGCTGTGGTTGTGTTTGGGTTTGTGTGAATGGGTTAGTTCTGTTGTCGGTGCATTGTCTGGGATCGGTGCTGTGGAGTTGTTTGTGGATTGTTTGATATTTTAGAATGCGGCTAGTCCGTGTATAGGTATATGTATTTTTTATTCAGTGTTTAATTTAGTGTTTCTAAGATTTTTGTTTCAGTTGTTGTTGGGTTTCCTGATTGTTTTCTATCATGTAGAGATGGTCTGTGGCCGAGGTCTTCTAGTATAAAATTGGCAAGTGCTCCCTTGTGGTTTAGGTTCAGTCCCTCCCTTCTTAACCCTCTGGCAGTTAATTTTTCATTAGGATCTCGGAATACCAAATGCAGATTTTTGCACATCACGTTTATGTAGGTCGTGGGAATGTTACGTCTGTAAATTTTGCCAATAATGGTACATATTGTATTCTTGATCTGTTGTTACCAGATTCAATGGTGTACCAAAGTGGTCTCATAACATCATTAGGGTTTCGAAAGAGTGCAAGATCGTTTGTACCAAAGTGTAGTATTACGTTGTTGGGTAGTGTTTGACAAGTCAACCAGTGTTTTCTCAATGTTTATATCCTGGCTCCAGGCATACAATGTATTTTTATGTTTGGCAAGTGTTCTGTGTAATTGTGTAGGTTTCGTATTATGGAGTATCTCATAATTAACGTGTCACAGTCTACTTTTTTGTGTTAGTTTGGTCAGATTTGTCTCAATATTTGAGTTTTTCTTTTTTCAGTAATTTGGTTATGTGAGAGTGTTTGATCAGGTTTATTGTGGTTTTAAGTTTATGTAGTAGAGTTTGTGTTGGATGTAGAGTGTTTTGTTGTGGTTGTATAGTTCTAAAATTTGTTCTCCTTTAGTTATGGTTTCTTGATTGAGCTGAATATTCTCTTTTTTTACTCTGTTAGTTAGTGAGACATTATGTAGGTTGTGGATGGTTTGTTGTAAATTTATATTTTTTCTAATGTTTTTGGCAGAAGATCAGGTAGTGTGGTTGTTTCGTTAGGTGTTGTAGAGTAAGTGTTCTTTATTGTTTCAGTTATGTCAAATGTGTTATTGAGATTGCTTATATTTAGTGTGTTAAATGTATTAGGATCACGTTTGTTTTCTAGTGATTTTAAAGTTGTAAGCTGCGTTTTGCATATGAGGCATTTTGGTTTGCATCTAGGGGCAGTTTTAGTTTTGTTGTGTAATGTTTCACTTATTTTACCCCATGTTTTATGGTACCAGCATTCACATTCGTTACAAGTGACGGCTTGACAGTCCTCTAGGACCTCCCCCATACATATTGGACACAATTAGTAACATCGTCAGTTTCATAAAACGTCTAGCTTCAGAATTATGTTGTTCAGCAAACGTCTTATATCTATAAGAGTTGCAGATAGAACGTGAAAAATAAATGTAATCAAATTAATGACAATTTATTTATTTATTTATTCATAGGACGCCGATCGTCAAGATATGGGAAAATATGGATTCCGAATGAGTGTGATGAGAGTAGATGAGCGAATGTAGTCATTGTTACAAACTAAGGCCGACTATTCCTTAGAAAGTGTCATTAATTAATAGCCCAATGACAAATGAACAGCTGGTGATTATCAGCTGATCCTTCTCAAAATGTATTATGACTATGATTGGGATCGAACTGAGATCCTTTAGCACATGAAGCTGGGATTGAACGAACTACGCTACCATATTCATTACCTAATGAATATAATCTATAAATATTTTATGAACTCAACAATCAAAGAAAGAGAAAAACAAGATTCGAGATTATAGAAGAACAATATTTAATAAAAGATAAACATATATATTCATCACCTACAATCAAACTCAAACTCTTTATTAAGCTAGAATTAACAATACAAAATTGTATTAGCCAAGTCAACATTAAGGTTTTAATTACTAAATAAAACATTGCTATTTAATACATAACAATTAAGATATTCATAATAAAATGAGCAATTACAATTACTGGTAAAAACCCCAAACACTGTAACATGCAAGTTTTACCAAGTGGCATTTAAGTTTTTTTCTAAATAGAGATGGATCTGATTCCTGTCTAAGAGTAAGTGGAAAACGCTTAAAAAATATATTCCATTGTAAACTAAATGCTTTTTAAAAAACGACGTTGTATGTTTGGGAATGTATAACTTATTTTAATTACGTAATGAATAAACAGTTGTAATTGAAAGTTTGAATTTAGAGAAATTTTGTTTAACGAATGTTAAAGTTTCGAGTATATAAATGGAAGGTAGCGTTAAAACTTCTGATTTACGAAAAACCTCCTTACAGGATTGGTGTCAAGGCAAGGAAAAAACAGTCCTCACATCATGTTTCTGTAGTTTGAACAAGGAGAAGACTTTTTGATTTTCATGCCCCCAAATAGGGACAGCGTGGGTCCATAATATGCTGTTAATATTACTTTGCTGTTTACTACCTTTTGAAGGCTACGAAGCACAACAATTTCAGAGCTGAGCTTTTTTGATACACGTTTAATGTGGTCGTGAAAACTAAGTTTGTCATCCAAATACAATCCCAGGAACCTCACTCTACCAGTTGGAAGAACCATCGTCTAAAAGAAGGGTAAAATCACGTTTAGATCTTTCTGATAGACAAAAATTAATTTATTGAAATTTTTCAGAGTTAATTTTAAGTAGATTGTCACCAAACCATTGCATTAATTGATTGCCTTCAAGAAAGGCGTCTTGTTCTAGGTCATTAAAATTAGTGCTGGATACAGAGAGGGAGGTATCGTCTACAAATATCAATGGTTTGGCATTAGAAGTAAATGATGGTATGATATTGATAAAAAGAGGAAAAAGGACAGGCCCCAAAACAGAGCCCTGAGGTAAACCCCTCAAGATAGGGGTCTCTGCAGAGGTGTAGTAACACACCTGCCCAGCAACATCCACCGCACGTATCTCTACATATTGCGTCCCCCCTAAAGCTACGAGGCAACCCAATCCAAAGCCACTCCTCGTACTCCCACCTCACTCATTCCTTTCAGTAATAAGTCGTGGTCAACCATATTGAAGGCTTTGCTTAAATCAAAAAGATCCCAGCAGAGTAGTTCTTTGAGTCCAACTGTTTTATTACATCATTAATAAGAAAGAACTTGGCAGTTGTCGTGGACTTTTTCTTCATAAACCAATGAAGTTCATAAACCTAATCAAGAATCAAGAATCAAGAACTTTATTGCCAGAGATCATAGTCACATGAATTAGGCATAGTCAATTTTTATGTTAAAACTAAGAGAGTTACATGCATAATATGTTATATTAAGTTAAGTACATAGATGTTAAAACTACAGGTAAATAATTAATAATATAAATAACATACCAAAATATGTAGTCATGAACAATTCGGTCTTTCACTAGCCTAATGATTACTTAAATTATATATTCACAGGGGTCTCCAAAAATTCCCTAATGCTATAGAAAGGGTTATTGATTAGCCTATTGAAAATATAAATTCTAAAACTAAAGAAATCAGCTGTACGAGCAGACTCAAACAGCTTGTTAAAAAATTTTATACTGTAAATTTTGAAACACTTACCAAATTTTGCCAATCTGTGCTGAGGTATGTCCGGGAGTGTGTTTTGTCTCGTTAGATGTCCATGTATGTTGTTCCTAGTTAGAAAATCATGTAGGTTATTTTTTGTATAAAGCAACACAGTAAGTATGTAAAGGTTAGTGATTGTAAGTAGTCTATGTTGAATGAAAAGTGGTTTGCAGTGATCCCTAGGACTCTTACCTGCCAGAATTCTAACAACTTTTTTCTGCAATAAAAGAATGCTGTCTACATCAGAATAATGGCCCCAGAGAATTAATCCATATTGCAAGTGGGACTGGAAAATACCAAAGTAAGCTGTACGCAAAAAATCAGGATCAATCAAGGGTTTAAGCTTCCAAAACAGATAAACAACTCTGGACAGTTTCCTACAAATCTCCGTAATGTGGACATTCCAATTTAGTTTTGTATCCAAATGAAGACCAAGCAGTTTCACTGATTTATTATGACAATCATTATTTAAACTAATAAATAAATTTTGAGTTTTTTCTTCGTTACAAACCAATAAATTTGACTTAAACCAATTAAGAACAGAATCTTGAGCAGTATCCATAACACTCTTCAATCGTACCAAGTCTCTTATCTGAGCTAAATATTGTTGTATCATCTGCATATAAGACCGAACGCACTGGGATATTATATGGTAAGTCATTAACTGCAATGATAAACAGGAAAGGACCAAGGACAGAACCCTGTGGTACACCTGTCTTGACTTCTCTAAGTGAAGAACACCCACCTTTAATATTAACAAATTGTTGTCTATTAGTTAGGTATGACTTAAAAACGTCCAACTGTTTACCTATCATACCATAAAACTCAAGTTTGCTAATCAAAATATCAAATGGTATACAATCAAACGCCTTGGATAGATCAAACATGAGCACTGAGACAGACTCCCCTCTCTCAAAAGCCATCAATGCACCCCCCACAACCCGTTGCACAGCTTGAGTAGTGGATCTATTCCTCCTGAATCCAAACTGACAATCAGTTAGTAAATTGTGGGATTCAAAAAATGCATTAACCTGATTAAGAATTAAAGATTCAAATATTTTTGAAAAATAGGAACAATTGAAACCGGATGATAATTATGTGGCAAATTCTTATCACCTTTTTTGAAAATAGGAATAACTTTAGAAACTTTTAAATACTGAGGAAAATAACCTTTGTCTAAACATTCATTGAATATATAGGTTAGAGGTTCACAAATCCTGTGAATAACCTTTTTAATAATATTATTTGAGAGCCATAAATAATCCTTTGGTAAGATTTTAGACCATTTAAAGTTGCCTGTTTTCTGTAAATCTGGATTCATGAGGTTAATTGCAGTACTTTTTTCATCGGAATTTTGATCAAATTGATTCACCAATTTATGTACAGAGTTCAAAAAGTATGAATTAAGATCTTCTGGATAAAGTTTTAATTCATTTAACTGAAAACCAGTTTGTTCATGCTTAATGATGTCCCAGGCAGCTTTGCACTGATTAACTGAGTTGATGATGTAGTGTTCGTACGTCTCTTTTTTTGCCTTACTAAGATTGTCTCTGTAATTTTTTTTAAAGCCAATATACACTCTATATGCAACCTGAGTATGCTCTAACTGAACCAATTTTAGATTTTTATAAACATCATAATAGGCCATCATTGTATTTTTATCTTGCCTTAAACTGTCACTATACCAATTTACACTTAGTTTTTTCCTTAACATAATAGATTCAGCTTTGTTTAACTTAGCAATAACAGGTGAGCAAAAATGCCATAGGTCAACAATTTTCATAAAGAACTCCTGACATAAGTTCTCTAAGCTGATATGGCCAAACTCATACTCAGAAAAGACATTCCAAACTTGCTCAGCCAAAATATCAGCAAAGTTCAAAATTATTGCTTTGGTTAGTTTCCGAAAATAAATTTTATGTGTGACTCGTTTATTTACAAAATTTGCATTTATAGGCAAAACTTTCAATTTGAGAAATATTGGCTCATAATCCGCAATAGAACCAGGTAGTAACTTGATTTCACACATTAAATGAGAAAAGTTAACCAAGATGTTGTCTATACAGGAATCTATGCGAGTAGGACTCTTATTTGTGCAAGTCAGGTTTAAAGATCTTAAAAGATTAAGAAAATCTACACTTGCACGATTGTTAATGTTAGCCATTTCAATATTAAAGTCACCACACACAACCACCCGCACCCTATTCCTAGTAACCTTCCTCACGGCAGTTTCAAAAAGTTGAAAAAATTTTTGAACATCACCATTTGGTGATCTATATATGCTCATTACAATTACATTATGCTCTGTTAACTTAATACAGCTACATTCAAAGTCTAATTCTGAGCTGAATTCTGCCATATTCACTTTTTCAAATTTAATGGAATCTCTTACAAATATGGCAGTACCACCATTTTTATGTAAAATTCTACACATTGCATCTCCCACTAGAAAACCTTTAGGACAATAGATATCCATTTCACATGTAGTTAACCAAATGCTCACTAACACATAATATATCCAATATTAAACTATGAGACAGATATTCTAATTCAATAATCTTATTTCTAATACATTGAACATTTACTTGAAGAAAATTTAAGTTGGAATGATGGAAATTACTATTTGATTTAAAAGAATTGCTGTTAATTACTTGATGGCATTTGTTATCAAAGGAACTTACTAAAGATGTTAAACCCCTGGAATAATATTCTCTATTCAAATAAAAATTTAGCCCAGTCTGGTCATCAATAGGTGTTAAGTTAATACTATATAGAGGCACATCATGAGACTTTGCTGGGTTAGGCCCAGATTCAGACTTTCTTACTCTAAAAAAGAACCATTTAGTGGTGCAGGCAAGGATAATATAGAATCTGAAAAATGACTTGATATGCACTCAAAAATCTTTTCACTAACATACCTTTTACCCAGTCGATTTAGGTGTAGGCCATGGGTTGTGTGATATTGTTTCCCTATATTACTTATATCAATAAAACTACAATTTGGATACAAGTTACACACCTTTTGAATGTCACTATTAGTTTTCTTTATCAAGTTATTGACACAAGACCATTCTGCCAAATCGAACCGATGAGGAATCGAGAACACAATGACATTGGTGCAACTAAATGCTCCAATCCTCCCCTTGAGAGTCATTAAGATGTCCTTCCCTTCATTCTTGCTGACATCATTAGAACCACCTTGCAATACCAAGAAATCATCTTTACCAAGACATTCAGTCTTTTCTGGCATTACGTTACAAAATTTAGCCCCAGGTTTCACCACAGACATAGTGTTAATGTCAAATCTATTAATTAATTCTTTGGATACATCTCTTCCCTGGCTATCCGCAAAGAAATGGACCTTTATTTTGCCTTGAACCTTTAATTTTCTTCCATTGTGACAGGTTGATGATGGTACTTGTTTATTATGTTCTGGAGGCAATATCGTATGGTGACTCTGGTTTCTTCTTCTTCTCCCGATGTTGGTAGCAGGCGTAGATTTGTAGGCCAATTTAGTCCCCTCAAACGCTTCACAGTCCACGCCGAGGCATGCAAAACGATTTTGCGTCACTAACGGAGGGAAGTCTCTAATGCCACACGAACGTACTGGCAAACTGCGGTTTAGATCAGTACGAGGTTGAGTACAAGAGAGCACAGTTGACGAATTTAAATTACCTGAAGTTTTATTACCAAGCTTTACAATAAATTCTTCTTTAAATAGACACCTCTCAGATAGATTTGTATTCCGCCTTCTCTCCTCCTCTAACTGTCTTTGTAAGTCTTGTAGGTCACCTTGGAGAGCTATTATAATCTCATTCAGGTTCTCAACTTCACCTATTAACATGGTGTTTGATCTAATTAAAGAACACTTATCACAGGCCCATTCCTCATCAGATGCTGAGAGCCTATCATATTCTCTCTCTCCTATTCTTACACACTGTATGTGGTACCAAAATTCACATTCCAGCTCACACTGTATAGCATCACAGTCATCCTTCACAGCCTTGAAGCATACTCCACACTTGGAAGTTTTTGATCTGTTTGCCATATTCTGTTTTGTTTGCCACACAGTATAGCCTAACTTGTGGTAAAAATATATTATTTAGTGCTTGCTAAAAGATAAGTTGTATAGTTCATGAAAATAATTGTTGGAAACAAGAAGCATAGGGACTGGTGAAAAATAGTTGCTGGAATACCAATTCACCTAATGATCACAACGAAAACTACTTGTATACAATCTTTGACTATGGTAAGTAAATACTACAACAATCGCACTATATTATAAAAATTATGATAGCAATAAACAAACATTAGACACTATCAAGTCACTCGTGCAAATATAATAAGCAAATATACAAGGCGCTCACATGCAAATAAATAAATATTATCAGTGGGTCATGCAATATAGTATTGATAAAACGTGCAAAATAAGATTTGTATACAGAAGGCTGTGGCGAATCGGACAAGGAACGTGGATCTTCTAGTGTTTGTCACTTGTAAGCAGCCTACACGTATGTTGGCGTAATGAGGTTAGAAAACGTGGTGAATTTTAAATTGTAGTTTTTGATTAAAGTTGCACATGCAAAATAAAATTTGAGAGTTCAAGACATTCAAAATCAAAAATTAAGAAAGTGTAATATTTCACTGGAGACTCAGGTCAAGCAAAGGTTTTTGGAAAATATAATTAAACTTACACTGTACGTCAGTCAGTTCACCACACATCGTCTGCTCTCAATATATTTCATTTTGCTCTGGAACAGTTTACGCATAGAATTGCTAATAGATTTAAGAAATTCAATTTATTAGTAATTTTTAAGACGTATAATAGACTACTTTGTCCAACATTATAAACCTAATATTGAAAGTAGAGGTAAATAAAGTAATAAATTTACATGTACCTAAAAGATTAATATTAATAATTTTAACACATTTAAAAGACAGGCCAGACAGTAAATTCTAACAAAATTTATAAAACAATTTATCTGAACTTCAAAAAAAGAAAGAAAACTGAAAGATCAAATATAGAAAAACACTTACTACACTTACTACATTGTAATCACAGTTTAAATATAAATGATTAAAATGTACATATTCTCAAAGTTTGTAATAAGGAATGGTTATGAAAGAATGGGAAGAATTATTTAGTTAAAAATAAAGGTTAATGGTACGTGACAAACTAATAAATAGGCAGGTTATCTACATTCTGATATAGGTTTTAGTAAATCATTGTCAGTAAATACGAGAACACATACAACCAATTGTATTTCAGCAATCACCATTTTGGCAACTCCAGCCAATGGTCATGAATCTAATGACAGCGAAAATGTTTGTTAAATTGATCACATCTGTATACCAGTTTCGTGAGCCTCTCTGGCCTGAGAAGGTACAGTGGTTTACTGACATCAATCATCATAATATTTGTACTTTTTTTACTTATACTGTCGAAGATTTGTATAGTGTGGCGTTCACTTGTACTGTAGGTAAGAGACATATTATAAAATTATAATTAATCTTTGAGCATTTAAAATTTGTCTCAAAGCGCACAATTTTCATATGTTATGAGAACTTGCCTTTATATGTTAAAATATTATGTGCTATGAGATCAACAACAATGCAACCTTTCAAACCTGGTAATGAAAGTAATTTGAACAAACTTTAGTTTTTAGTTAATAACTTCCCACTAATAACTGAAGGAAATTAAATATTTTCGCTCCTATTTTTAGTTGCGTAGTAACAATATTATATAATTGGTTAACAATATACAGGGTGTTGGTACGTGCGCGGGTATCACGAACAAAATATAAATATATCGAGAACAATTAATATTGTAGTGTTATTTGATTTAAGTATTGGTCTATTTAAAATTATATTAAATAGTTATTTGAAAATGAGTCTAGCTGTGTTTCTGCTTAGTGCAGAAGTTATAGACAACTTGCTCAACCTTCTGCCGGTTAAGCTCCCAACAAAGTTGCTGCAACTTGGTTGGAACTTATATAAAGTTTATTTATCTCTATGAAAAATGAATTGGATTACTTCCCTCTAGTCTTGCTATGACTCGTTGTTTGTAACTTAGCTGCAGTTTCTTAGTTGATGTTATATGTCATAGTTGATTTTTAATAACACATTTAATTACACAGAATAAGGTTATTGTACTAACATGTTAGGCATGTTTATCATGTATGTTTATATTAAGATTTTCAACGTATAATAAACGTAACCTTTATTCCATGCACATTGTATTGGGTATCACGGCTATCGATTACAATTCATTTAGTCAAATTCATATGGAACTTCTTATTACTCGAATTACTAAACATATAAACATCGAGAACAAATTAAATTTAGTGATAAATATTTTAACAAATTTAACCACAGAATGTTACCATACTGTTTATTTATGTTAACAGTTGTCTCATTTATATTGTGTAATTAAGACTTACTTTGAGTGGGTGTGTTTACCGGTCATGCGTCAGGTGTAACTTTGAAACAGGAAGTAATTAATGAGTTTGAAAGGCCTCTGAAGGATATTGTGTTTCCTGACAACATCCTTTTAGTTTGATTCCCACAAAGTAAACTTTAATTTCGTAACTTTGATTTTTTAAATATTCTTTGTACTCGAATTAAAATTGTTACTTATTGTTCATCGTATATGTAATCATCCATTTCGATTAGATATACATATATGTAGCACTAATGGAAACAACTTATGTTATAAATACCAAAAGAAAAAAGTATATCAATACAAACAATATGTACTTACTAAAACGTGTTTTAAACATAGTTAAGTAATTACTCAAATTTGCGATCGCATATGAAAATATTTATTTTCGGATAAAAATGATCGTACTTGCGTATTTATCAACAGTAATACAATTACCTAGCTTATATATTCAATAACCAATTGGACTAAATGATCCATCCATTGAAGAGAAAATCTTTGATAACATGAATTTTATTTGCAAAACTATTGTAAATGGAAATTATATTAAATTATTATTGTTCATAAACTAATTAAATGTGATTACAATTTTAGGATTTCAAATTAAAATATATAAAGTGAAATATTAGTACTATTATTTTTCATAAATGTGAAGCGTGAAATATTTAATTTATTTATTTATAAAGAATTACTTGTAAAATATAAAAAATGTGACATTATAAGGAAAGCAATATGTTTAGTAAAGATATGAAAATTAATAACAATATAATAATGGTTATTAAATTATTTTATAACATGATTTATTACTACAAAATAAATAGGAACTTAGACAAATTAAAAAGCGAACAATATGCATATATCACCTAATTGTATTGCCTAGTGATTAAAAATATCAACATAATGTTTATTTTTTATGTGAAAAATATGAAATATAATTAAAGATATTTCTGCAGTTGGACGTGTATATGAGTATGTATGATATTTGATTGAATGTAATTCATTTAGATATTTTATAATATCCCACTCCTTATAGGTTCTTAAATAGTTAAGACATTGTCTTTATAGTACATAGATTGTTTCGACTGGATTCGAATCAGTGCTATCTCTAACCCAAGCTCAAAGTCCTGACGCCTTAGACCACTCGGCCACCGGCTCGCCCAATTACAATTACAATTTTATAGTAGATCGACGTTTTAGCATTTATCAGATCCATATTATACAGTAAAGGAGTATTGTTGTCCAAAAAAAAAAAAAAACTAATGAAATGATTCTTGTGTAATAAAACAAAAAGTATATATTTAAAATTGTAAAACCTCACTGACAAATCAAGAAGATTCAGGGGTTATTCAATAAGAAGTAAATAGGACGACTACTGGGTTTTACTAAGTAGTAACCAGTAACTGGTCGGGACTTGGGTGACAGAGATGTGGCTGGAATACAGATTAGACAATTAGCAACTGGCTGACTCCAGGGCATTAAGTGTCTATAACAAGGTGAACTCGTCATCAAACAGCAGACTAAGAACCTGGAAACAAGCAATTTTAAATAAAAATTGTTGGGTCTTTGACGAAATTTGACTTAATTTTACTATTTATGCTTCTTTAATTTGTTTTCAGTCGTGTGTGTTCGATAGATAAAGTAGTGCTCATCATTGGAGATGTATGAATACTGAACATTGGAAATGTATTAATACTGGAAATATATATACAAGAAATGTTTAAATATAACCAAACATGAATATATACTTATCGAAGATGTCAATTGGTGTGCAAACGTAAAAGTGAAAAATATACATAAACCTTTCAGGTCTTGTAAGCAACATAAACGACGTATCTGTGTATTACATATTAATTTCTCACGACAAACGTATTACAAATACAATTACCATATTTACAAATAGTATGGTGATAGATTTCAATAAACAACGTTTATCGTCATAAAACAAGAAGAAATCACAAAGTTAATATTTTAAAGCATATTTTAGAGTACAAACAGTTATTTATGTAGCTGTATTCTGGTAGGTTTACTGTAAATTACAGTGAATATTCATAATTTCAATCAAGAATAATATTGATTATTTTTACTTATACTATAAATGATGGCTAAGTGTCTTGTCTATAAATCTTATAAAAGATATAAGATACTAAAGACATTTTTTTTCATTTTCAAAAATATTATTTAAAAAATACAGAAATTGAGAGTATCGATTTATAGTTATACTAATAATAAAAATGTATTTTGTGGATGTTTGCAATAATTAAATACAATTTTGCAGTGTAAATTTGCATCATATCATTTAATTTAGTATACAATTTAGGTTATAAAGTATATGGGTATGCAGAGCTCTAACATTTATGGCAGTAGGCCCAATTGTACATGTATAATTACACATGAATATATTTAATTAAAAATGTATTGTAATATAAATACTAATATTTGTTATAACATTTATTATATAACCTGAACGTAGTCGTTCATGGCATAAATAATTGAATAACATATTTAATGCCAAATGATTTGATTTTTCAAAGGATTTAGTAAAGTGGAACCTCATCGGTATAGTAAAGGTTTAGTTTTGCTACATTAGTTTCACTACATGTCTGTATTGGCAGATGTATTATTCGATTTGATGCACATTAACAATGAAATGTCTGTACAGTAGAACCCCTAACCTACATTCAGCTGCCTCAGTTTTATTATTCGTGTTACTCGCATACTTATATTATAATTATTGCCGATCGCCGGAGGCTGCCGGCGTGGTGGCTCAATGGCTAAGGCTTCGGACTGCGGAGGGCAAGGTCCAAGGTTCGAATCCCCACTGAGCCAACGGTCAGTACTTTACTCGTTGAATAAAGTTCACGCACAGGCCTGTAGGCCCATGTGAACTGGCAAGTGAAGTTTTTAAATTAAAAAAAAAAATTTACAAAGGTTGTTTAGCCTCAATTTGTTTGTGGCTTCAATAAAACTGAGTTGAAACGTCACTCTTGTAAAGAAAAGAGTAACATTCTTTTGATGTATTTATAAACATACCAAATAACACAAGTCTAAACAAAGCTATTCGAAAAACATTTCAAAATACAAATTACAAACTAAGTTTCTCAACACGCAACAACACATACAACATTTTAGATCAAACATCTCAAAAAAAAAAAAAAAAAAAACATAATAATGACAACATTTACAACAAATCAGGTTTTTACAAAATTAATTGTACCGACTGTGATAAATTCTACATTGGACAAACTGGAAGACCATTCAAAACACGCTTTCAAGAACACATACAAGCTCTAAGAAGCTATAACACAACTACAATGAAATCCACATTCGCAGAACACTTGATCTCTACAGACCACACGTACACAAAAATGAAAGTAAACATGAAAATATTAAATTTTATGTAAAAGGGCAAGAAAATGAATGCAACAGAAGAATTACATATATATTTAGCACAACAAGAAAATCCAGTGAACATATTGAACACACGAATCAATTATACAAACCCAATTTTTGATAAGATTCGAAACATTAAAAATTATAATTAAAATTATCACCAACTTATTCATCAATATTTATAATGTTTTACAATTTTATTTAAATAATTATTATATAGTTAACTTAATTATTTTATTTACATTTGAAAATGACAATAAAGTTGAAACATGTTGTGCTTAATAAATTTTAATTAAAAATGTTAAAGGGTACTCAGTTTTTAATTTTATTACATCCTATAATAGTGGCTGAACTCAATACCACAGTATGAAACACACCCGCCTACCCATACATGTCCGGTGGCATTGACCCACCCGGCGGTATTGACCCACCCGCCCGCCCATACATGTACGGTGGCATTGAACCACCCACCCGCCCATACACGTACGGTGGCATTGACCCACCCACCCACCCATACACGTACGGTGGCATTGACCCACCCACCCACCCATACACGTACGGTTGCATTGACCCACCCTCCCGCCCATACACGTACGGTTGAATTGACCCACCCGCCCGCCCATTCACGTACGGTGGCATTGACCCACCCGCCCGCCCATACACGTACGGTGGCATTGACCTACCCACCAACCCATACACGTACGGTGGCATTGACCCACCCACCCGCCCATACACGTACGGTGGCAATATATATATATATATATATATATATATATATATATATATATATATATTTATTTATTTATTTATATTTTAGATTATAAAAAGATAGTGAACAAAATTAAATCACCCCTTAAGATATAAATTAATATGTCTATATATTATGCAACTAAATCTCGTTCAGCCAAAATCAATTATATTTATTACCTATTGACAAAATATTTGTATTTTAATTAAAATAAACATAAATAAGGTACATAATGCAGGAACAAAATCTCTGAAGATTGTAAAAAAACACATAAAATATGTTCTTCCTGTTGTCCACAAAACATGATTAACACTATATATATAATATATATAAATATATAAATTATATATAATTTATTATAATTATATATGTATAATTTATATATATAATTATATAAATTTAATATATATATATATATACATATTTATAAATATTTTATTTGAACGTAATATTTTACGTTACGTATTGTACATTTTTACGAATTTTTTCTATAGTATTCCGTTTGTTATTTAAGAATATATAGTGATTATGTATTATTGAATCTTTCCATAATAGTATTATTTGTAGTTTGTGATTTGTTAGATTCTTTTTATATTTATTATTGTAAACATTACTTGAATTAACTTATAAGTATAAATGCTCATTGAATATCATGGCAATATACTTTATACATTGTTTGTTTTTATGTAAAACAAATAACAATGGTATAACACTACATCAGATACCACCTTTATACTAGTCGACCATATAAGATCACCTTTTAACCCCTTGGTATCCAAGCTCACCTTAGAGTGGCCGTATAAAGGACATTAAGGACAGTCGTAACATGTTGTATGGCTCTGTTTATGGTCCATCTATGAGCATACACTCCATTAACCAGGAATGTCCTCAACACAATCATTTTACCTTCTTAGAGTAATTCATATTAGTTGTGAAAAATAAATATAGTTAAGTTTTATGACAATTATTGTTTGTGTGTGCGTGCGTGCGTGCGTGCGTGTGTGTGTGTGTGTGTGTGTGTGTGTGTGTGTGTGTGTGTGTGTGTGTGTGTGTGTGTGTGTGTGTGTGTGTGTGTGTGTGTGTGTGTGTGTGTTTGTGAGTATAAATATCGTTTAATTTAGGTAAGTACGGCATTTTTAGACAAAGTATTCTTCTTCAATTACATTTTTTACGTGAAAATTTAATGCCATGCATCAAAAACTCATAGTATTTGTCGTATTTTACATAACATTTTTATGTATATAGCCAAACAGTTTTCTTAATAGTAAATAAATAAACTTAAGATACAGTTTAAATATATAATTTTACTATATTTGTTTTAATTGAATACGAATACATGTCCATTTGAATTATATTATTTATTGTCTAGAGAAATAAAATATAATATTGAGGAAATAAACATCATACTACTATAATAAGCTAAAATGGTTTTATAAAGTTCTCAAAATAATTTATATTGCTGGGATATTTTATATAATTAACACGTTTAATAAACTTGAATATGATTAAATCAGCCGAGAGTTAGGGAACGCTGTTACACTGTATCATTTAGAGTGTAATAGTGTAATTGAGTTATGAATGAGAAACAGTAATATAAGGGGAGTGTTGAACTAAATATCATGACTAATTTTTTAACCTCACAAAACTGTTACACCTATCCGAAAAAATATTTTAGTTGTATGATTATGTTGCAATTAAGTAAACAATTAAAAAAAAGTAGTAGTAGAAATTGTTACTTGTAACGTTGTTAATAATCCATTGATTAAATGTAATTCTATTTTTTTTTAATTATACACTTTTTGTTTGGCCCATGGCATAAAATGTCAAGACTATGACCCTTCAATGACAACATTTGGAAAGTTTTTAAACGAAATGCTACTTTTCAGGAAGTACGAAGTTTTGTACTTATTAAATAATAAACTAGATTTGTTCAGTACAAATGTTTACTAATGACCTGAAATATAACAAATAAGGTATACATTTTAAATATAATGTAAAGTTTAAATCTTTTTCATAATGCTAAATGCCAGAAAAAGTACATGAATAGTTTATTTATCTTGATTCTTAAACAAAGTGTATGAAAATATTTAAAAAGGCCTAAAACAAAAGTTAAAAAAATTATTTATAAAGTACATATATGTTAAAGCAAATGCTATCATTACATCCAGCTATATAAATTTGTATCAATTTTTTAATAAAAACTCCACTTATCATCTGAAATTGTTGTAGTCCATTAACAGTTTAATTAAAAGAGCTACAAAAAAATTAGTTTACTTGGGTATTTAAACTTGTACTTTAAAATATATGGAGTTAAAAAAGTAGCCTAAATAATAAATTATGGAGGTAAACAGTTTTTAAGGTTCAATTACAGTATTTTCTAAGCCATTAATAATGTAATTTACAAAGATAAGATGGTAACTACTCCAAAACATTTTCTAGTAGAAGTAGAGTTGGCGTCACAACACACGTGATTGGCTCGTAAACTACCTGTGCGACAGAGGTAAGTAATTAAACTATACAAACTTCTAGTAGTATATTTTGCACACACAGAACTCGTGATTGTTAGATACATTACCTGTGAGACAGAGGTAAGTAATTAACCTATACAAACTTCTAGTAGTATAGTTTGCACACACAAAACTCGTGATTGTTAGATATATTACCTGTGAGACAGAGGTAAGTAATTAACCTATACAAACTTCCAGTAGTATAGTTTGCATACACAGAACTCGTGATTGTTAGATACATGACTATGTGAGACAGAGGTAAGTAATTAACCTATAAAAACTTCTAGTAGTATAGTTTGCACACACAAAACTCGTGATTGTTAGATATATTACCTGTGAGATAGAGGTAAGTAATTAACCTATAAAAACTTCTAGTAGTATAGTTTGCACACACAGAACTCGTGATTGTTAGATACATTACCTGTGAGACAGTGGGTAGTAATTAACCTATACCAACTTCTTTTAGTAAAATTGGTATACACAACACGTGAATTGCACATAAATTACCTGTGAGACAGGGTCTAGTAATTAAACTAGACAACCTTTTTTAGTAGAATTGTTATACACAACACGTGAATGGCATATAAATTACCTGTGAGACAGGGTCTAGTAATTAAACTAGACAACCTTTTTTAGTAGAATTGTTATACACAACACGTGAATGGCACATAAATTACCTGTGAGACAGGGTCTAGTAATTAAACTAGACAACCTTTTTTAGTAGAATTGTTATACACAACACGTGAATGGCACATAAATTACCTGTGAGACAGGGTCTAGTAATTAAACTAGACAACCTTTTTTAGTAGAATTGTTATACACAACACGTGAATGGCACATAAATTACCTGTGAGACAGGGTCTAGTAATTAAACTAGACAACCTTTTTTAGTAGAATTGTTATACACAACACGTGAATGGCACATAAATTACCTGTGAGACAGGGTCTAGTAATTAAACTAGACAACTTTTTTAGTAGACTTGGTATACACAACACGTGAATGGCATATAAATTACCTGTGAGACAGGGTCTAGTAATTAAACTAGACAACCTTTTTTAGTAGACTTGTTATACACAACACGTGAATGGCACATAAATTACCTGTGAGACAGGGTCTAGTAATTAAACTAGAAAACCTTTATAGTAGACTTGGTATTCACAACACGTGAATGGCAGATAAATTACCTGTTAGACAGGGTCTAGTAATTAACCTGTACAACCTTCTAGTAGTAGACCTAGTACACACAACACTTAAATGGCAGAAAAATTACTTGTGAGACAGGGGCTAGTAATTAACCTGTACAACCTTCTAGTAGAAGACTCGATACACACAATACTCAAAAGGCAAATAAATTACCTGTGAGACAGGGGCTAGTAATTAACCTGTACAACCTTCTAGTAAAAGACTCGATACATACAATCCCCAAATGGCAGATAAATTACCTGTGAGACAGGCTCTAGTAATTAACCTGTAAAACCTTCTAGTAGTAGACCTAGTACACACAATACTTAAATGGCAGAAAAATTACTTGTGAGAAAGGGGCTAGTAATTAACCTGTACAACCTTCTAGTAGTAGACCTAGTACACACAATACTTGAACGGCAGAAATATTACTTGTGAGACAGGGGCTAGTAATTAACCTGTACAATCTTCTAGTAGCAGACCTAGTACACACAATACTTGAATGGCAGAAAAATTACTTGTGAGACAGGGGCTAGTAATTAACCTGGATAAATTCCTTGTAAGACAGTCGCTAGTAACTAACCTGTACAACTTTCTAGTAGTAGACTTGGGACACACCTCACGTGAATAGCAGATAAATTACCTGTGGGACAGGGTCTAGTAACTACCCTGTACAACTTTCTAGTAGTAGACCTAGTACACACAATACTTGAATGGCAGGAAAATTACTTGTGAGACAGGGGCTAGTAAGTAACCTGGATAAATTCCTTGTAAGACAGTCGGTAGTAACTAACCTGTACAACTTTCTAGTAGTAGACTTGGGACACACAACACGTGAATAGCAGATAAATTACCTGTGAGACAGGGGCTAGTAATTAACCTAGATAAATTCCTTGTAAGACAGTCGGTAGTAACTAACCTGTACAACTCTCTAGTAGTAGACTTGGGACACACAACACGTAAATAGCAGATAAATTACCTGTGAAACAGGGGCTAGTAATTAACCTGTACAACCTTCTAGTAGTAGACCTAGTAAACACAATACTTGAATGGCAGGTAAATTACTTGTGAGACAGGGGCTAGTAATTAACCTGGATAAATTCCTTGTAGGACAGTCGGTAGTAACTAACCTGTACAACTTTCTAGTAGTAGACTTGGGTCACACCTCACGTGAATAGCAGATAAATTACCTGTGGGACAGGGTCTAGTAACTACCCTGTACAACTTTCTAGTAGTAGACCTAGTACACACAATACTTGAATGGCAGAAAATTAGCTGTGAGACAGGGGCTAGTACCTAACCTGTACAACGTTCTAGTACTAGACCTAGTACACACAATACTTGAATGGCAGGAAAATTACTTGTGAGACAGGGGCTAGTAATTAACCTGGATAAATTCCTTGTAAGACAGTCGGTAGTAACTAACCTGTACAACTTTCTAGTAGTAGACTTGGGACACACAACACGTGAATAGCAGATAAATTACGTGTGAGACAGGGGCTAGTAATCAACCTAGATAAATTCCTTGTAAGACAGTCGGTAGTAACTAACCTGTACAACTCTAGTAGTAGACTTGGGACACACAACACGTAAATAGCAGATAAATTACCTGTGAGACAGGGGCTAGTAATTAACCTGTACAACCTTCTTGTAGTAGACCTAGTACACACAATACTTGAATGGCAGGTAAATTACTTGTCAGACAGGGTCTAGTAATTAACCTGGATAAATTCCTTGTAAGACCGTCGGTAGTAACTAACCTGTACAACTTTCTAGTAGTAGACTTGGGACACACAACACGTGAATGACAGATAAATTACCTGTGGGACAGTGGCTAGTAATTAACCTGGATAACCTTCTAGTAGTAGACTTAGTACACACAATACTTGAATGGCAGGTAAATTACTTGTGAGACAGGGTCTAGTAATTAACCTGGATAAATTCCTTGTAAGACAGTCAGTAGTAACTAACCTGTACAACTTTCTAGTAGTAGACTTGGGACACAAAACACGTGAATGGCAGATAAATTACCTGTGAGACAGTGGCTAGTAATTAACCTGGATAACCTTCTAGTAGTAGACCTAGTACACACAATACTTAAATGGCAGAAAAATTACCTTTGAGACAGGGGCTAGTAATTAACCTGGATAAGTTCCTTGTAAGACAGTCGCTACTAACTAACCTGTACAACTTTCTAGTAGTAGACTTGGGACACACCTCACGTGAATGGGAGATAAATTACCTGTGAGACAGTGGGTAGCAATTAACCTGGATAACCTTCTAGTAGTAGACCTAGTACACACAATCCTTGAATGGCAGATAAATTACCTGTGAGACAGTGGCTAGCAATTAACCTGGATAACCTTCTAGTAGTAGACCTAGTACACACAATCCTTGAATGGCAGATAAATTACCTGTGAGACAGTGGCTACTAATTAACCTGTACAACCTTTTAGTAGTAGACCTAGTACACACAATACTTGAATGGCAGGTAAATTACTTGTGAGACAGGGGCTAGTAATTAACCTGGATAAATTCCTTGTAAGACAGTCGGTAGTAACTAACCTGTACAACTTTCTAGTAGTAGACTTGGGACACACAACACGTGAATAGCAGATAAATTACCTGTGAGACAGGGGCTAGTAATTAATCTAGATAAATTCCTTTTAAGACAGTCGGTAGTAACTAACCTGTAGAACTTTCTAGTATTAGACTTGGGACACACAACACGTGAATGGCAGATAATTTACCTGTGAGACAGTGGCTAGTAATTAACCTGGATAAATTCCTTGTAAGACAGTCGGTAGTAACTAACCTGTACAACTTTCTAGTAGTAGACTTGGGACACAAAACACGTGAATGGCAGATTAATTACCTGTGAGACAGGGTCTAGTAATTAACCTTTACAACTTTCTAGTAGTAGACCTAGTACACACAATACTTGAATGGCAGAAAAATTACCTGTGAGAAAGGGGCTTTGTAATTAACCTGGATAAATTCCTTGTAAGACAGTCGCTAGTAACTAACCTGTACAACTTTCTAGTAGTAGACTTGGGACACACCTCACGTGAATGGCAGATAAATTACCTGTGAGACAGTGGCTAATAATTAACCTGGATAACCTTCTAGTAGTAGACCTAGTACACACAATACTTGAATGGCAGGTAAATTACTTGTCAGACAGGGGCTAGTAATTAACCTGGATAAATTCCTTGTAAGACAGTCGGTAGTAACTAACCTGTACAACTCTCTAGTAGTAGACTTGGGACACACAACACGTGAATGGCAGATAAATTACCTGTGAGACAGTGGCTAGTAATTAACCTGTACAACCTTCTAGTAGTAGACCTAGTACACACAATACTTGAATGGCAGGTAAATTACTTGTGAGACAGGGGCTAGTAATTAACCTGGATAAATTCCTTGTAAGACAGTCGGTAGTAACTAACCTGTACAACTTTCTTGTAGTAGACTTGGGACACACAACACGTGAATGGCAGATAAATTACCTGTGGGACAGTGGCTAGTAATTAACCTGGATAACCTTCTAGTAGTAGACCTAGTACACACAATACTTGAATGGCAGGTAAATTACTTGTGAGACAGGGTCTAGTAATTAACCTGGATAAATTTCTTGTAAGACAGTCAGTAGTAACTAACCTGTACAACTTTTTAGTAGTAGACTTGGGACACACCTCATGTGAATGGCAGATAAATTACCTGTGAGACAGTGGCTAGTAATTAACCTGTAAAACCTTCTAGTAGTAGACCTGGTACACACAATACTTGAATGGCAGATAAATTCCTTGTAAGACAGTCGGTAGTAACTAACCTGTACAACTTTCTAGTATTAGACTTGGGACACACAACACGTGAATGGCAGATAAATTACCTGTGAGACAGGGTCTAGTAATTAACCTGTACAACTTTCTAGTAGTAGACCTAGTACACACAATACTTGAATGGTAGAAAAATTACCTTTGAGACAGGGGCTAGTAATTAACCTGGATAAATTCCTTGTAAGACAGTCGCTACTAACTAACCTGTACAACTTTCTAGTAGTAGACTTGGGACACACCTCACGTGAATGGCAGATAAATTACCTGTGAGACAGTGGCTAGTAATTAACCTGGATAACCTTCTAGTAGTAGACCCAGTACACACAATACTTGAATGGCAGATAAATTACCTGTGAGACAGTGGCTAGTAATTAACCTGTACAACCTTCTAGTAGTAGACCTAGTACACACAATACTTGAATGGCAGGTAAATTACTTGTGGGACAGGGGCTAGTAATTAACCTGGATAAATTGCTTGTAAGACAGTCGGTAGTAACTAACCTGTACAACTTTCTAGTAGTAGACTTGGGACACACCTCACGTGAATGGCAGATAAATTACCTGTGAGACAGGGGCTATTAATTAACCTATACAACCTTCTATTAGAAGAGTTGGTACCCACAAGACCTGAATGGCAGATAAATTACCTGTGAGACAGGGGCTAGTAATTAACCTATACAACCTTTTGTTAAAAGAGTTGGTACACACAAGACGTGAATGGTAGATAAATTACTTGTGAGACAGGGGCTAGTAATTAAATTATACAACCTTCTATTAGAAGAGTTGGTACACACAAGACGTGAATGGTAGATAAATTACTTGTGAGACAGGGGCTAGTAATTAACCTATACAACCTCTTATTAGAAGAGATGGTACACACAAGACGTGAATGGTAGATAAATTACCTATTAGACAGGGGTTGGTAATTAACCTATACAACCTTCTATTAGAAGAGTTGGTACACACAAGACGTGAATGGTAGATAAATTACCTATTAGACAGGGGTTGGTAATTAACTTATACAACCTTCTATTAGAAGAGTTGGTACACACAAGACGTGAATAATAGATAAATTACCTATTAGACTGGGATTGGTAATTAACCCTCATCTATTCCCGTTCTATTTCTTCTTGAACTTGGTGTGGTTTTTACAATTTTATTTTCGTCCATTAGGTTATGCACGTACAATTATGCTCTGTTGTAAAGTATATTTTTTAATTTATTTTACTATTATGTAATGGTTATAATAAGGCATAATATTAGGAATAATTTTATATAAAACAATATAGGATTGTAGGTAACAGGTTCTAAAGTATGTCTCATAATACAGACCTGGCGTTTTCTTTATGATTACCCTATGTTTGACGTATCCATGATTGGTGGTAATCAGGATCCAAATGACGTGTAGATGAAAGGATTTAGTATCAGGCTAAGGTAACTAAACATTACAACTTCTACGTGGTTTTGATTCCAAGTAAAGGAGCAGTTCCATTGGCTGTCCTGACTGTTGGGCTGTTCATAAATGGCTTTTTTCTAAGGAACAGTTGGCCTTAGCTAGTATTAATGACTATACTCATTTATCTGCATTCATCACAATAATTTACCCCTCATATCACTCATATCTCTACGATCGGCGTACTTATATTATATAAAATATAAACCAAGGCAATATTTATTTTCCTTTACATTGATGTTTGTTATTTTAATGAACATAAATATGTAAAATAGTATAATTGTGGTAAAACTGTAATGAACGTAAACATACTATCCAATTATATGTCTATTACGTTGGTGAATTATTTAATTAAATTAAGTAGCAGCATAAACCATTGCTATTATTTCGGGAAACATTGTTAATGGTTCATATTTCACGTCAAAGCCAAGTTAGCTTCAGTCATTACTCTTTCCATAAAGGTACTTTAAAGTGATATGACTAGTTTGTAACAATCATTACAGTTTGATTCATTACAGCCATTATATTAACCATATTTCATGGTTCAACCATTACTCTTCCTCTCTCCACCATTAGTTACTAGTTTGCTAGTGAAGGGTAATAAATTCTTTTGCTTATTGTATAGCAAAAGAACGCATTATGCCTATATTTTACTTATTCAAAATTACTAGCATTTCATCTTTTTGTCCGAATGCATTTTTTACGTAACTTATAATTTCTTACTAACCCCTTAAGATATTACCTTCAAACTCGGTACATGTATTTTATATATTTTTTATTGAATTATTTAAAAATGTATAGTTTAATTTCAATTTATTTTTGACAATGTCTTACTAGCTGACGGCTAATTGGATGACTATTTTACTTATATATAATATTCATATGAACATTATATAGGTAATTGGTAGCCTCCTCTGAATCATTAATGCCTAACAAAGAACATTGATTGCAAATTCATATAGCTCATTCAATTTCTATTGAATGAAATATCAATAAATAATGTATTTTTTCTGATATTTTACAAAAAAATTATACAGCCACAGTATAATTTTATCGAGATAGTACAAAAAATGTATGGCTACAGATTTTGGAATATATGTATCATCAGACCAGACAGATTTACAAATGAATGGAACTTTTTTTACTAAAGAGTATACTGTAACTAACACTTGCCGTGGTCCTGATGTTGGTCGGTATTTTCTTATTAGTATTTGTAGGACTGTTATAGTTGTGCTTTTATATTTGACTTTTATTTTCTCACTTCTGCCTTGCAGGGTATTTAACGCATCCCAATTTCAATTAGTTCGATATCAAAACAAACCTCATAATACTATGAGATTTTCTTCATTATTCAACTTCAGACATTATATATGACTGATTGCCAGTAACAGTTTTCAATTAATTGTATATAATGTAATTTTGGTTTTAGGGCCCACTATATGAAGCATATAGAGGTACTTCATTTGGAGATACTCTTATGTTTTTTGCAACAGATAATACATAGGATTGGTTTCATGGATATTCCATTCATATATTTCATTTTTCACTGTTTTCAATTTTCTTTTTACTATCCTACATCAATTTTAAAGCTACAAAATTAACTTAGGATATTTATTCCAACAAAAAATTAAACAGAATTTTCCATAAAATACACTAATTTAAACAGTCCTCACCCCCATTTTATACAAATGGAAATACTATAATTTCCTTCTCATAGAACATAATGAGCTCTTAAATAATCTTTTTGGTTCGGTACGTCTCTTGGTAAGATCGTAACAAAATTTATAATAGTTGTGGCAAAAATGTTAATACATGTGCATTGAAGAATGATCAAAGGTTTTAAATATATACCTAACCTAACTTAAGTCTTGTTTTCTTAGCAAAAATATTTGGTATACAAAGTAGGTAACTTTTTATCCTGAGGGTGTTAGAGAGGGTTCTACAGGAGCAGACTGGAATACTAATGTGGTATTTATACTGCAACTGAAAATACCCATAGACGACTTAATTAGCCTTAAAACAAATATTGTTCACAAATAAATATAAAGAGAGCTTATTTATTTGGATACTGTAGACTATACACATTTACAAACTCGTTTTATTTCGTTAAAGATTTACTCTAAAAAGTGTTTTCTGTGAATTATTGATTGTCTACTATTCTTACATTTTGACCAACTGACTAATATCAAGAACTTGCGAACTTAAATATGTTGAACATATTATTCTGAATACAGATTTTGTCGATAAGTGGCTGAAATAGATCGGCCTACATGGTATGATGCCGATAATCAATTTGAAATAATAATATATTTATCCTCTAAGACAAATTGTTATATACTGTACCGGGTCTTGGACCGGTACAGTTTCGTTTTTTTCGTTGTTGTCTGCCAGGCTGCCTGAGATTCGCTTTTGCCCGGCGATTTGCGTACTTTGGTAGCCGTTGGCCCAGTTCCGTTTCGTTCCGGTTTCCAGCAGCTTCAGTCCGGTTGGCCTGGCTGTTCAGTTGTCTTGTGCTGCCTGCAGAAATAGTCATGTTCAGATAGACACTCTAAAACGTAAGTGTTCATTCTGTAAGTTTTAATATCTAATCACCCTTTTGGTGAAAATACTTTTGTTTAAATAATATTAATCGTTCTTACTTGTGTTTTCAGAGTTTTGTTAAATTTATATTCTTTGTCTAGATGTTTTAACCTAGGTTCGAGCCATGTGCTCATTGTTACCTTTTTGACCTTAATTGCTTTATTATCTCTGGTTTCATATTTAATAGTAGTTCTGTATAATGTTTTGTTGAGCCTTTTTAAGTTGCAGTTACCGATTTACCATCTTTTTGTTCATGGACAATAACCTAGCCTATCTTTAGTTTGATTTTCATGTTATGACAGATTGCTCATGTTTCAATAGCCTAGTTCTCAGTTTGTCATTTTTAGTTCCATATACGTAATTTATTCTTTGGTATTTTGGTAAATTGTAATTTGGTTTAAATTTATTCATAGCCTAAAGTCTTGTTTGCTCCACTCAGGTTCTTGTTGGTATCTTCCTGTTAAGTTTTGTTAAATCAGGCACCCTTATATTTTTAGTTGTTATGTGTAATATTTTGTTGTGATGGCTGGACTGGCTTTGATGTGCTGTGTGTTGTGCCTTACAGTCCAGGGTCCTTGAGTGGGACTTTCAACCCTCAGCCGGTCGTCCGGGCAATGTTCTATCTTCTCC
This sequence comes from Stictocephala bisonia, assembly GCA_035578905.1. Classification (NCBI taxonomy): domain Eukaryota; kingdom Metazoa; phylum Arthropoda; class Insecta; order Hemiptera; family Membracidae; genus Stictocephala; species Stictocephala bisonia. The sequence continues at coordinate 322,566 of JAQJVL010000590.1, read as the reverse complement.
ACTGCTAGCCTGGCCTGAGGACCATGTTGGAGCCTGGAGTTGCCCGCTACCCGCCCTACATCTTTGGTGGTAGAAGTCTTCAGTCCTCAGGTCAGTTCTTTCCATCTTTTCCCGGCGGCTGAGCTGGGGGTGATTTATAAAAAAAACAAAGAAGGATATAAAAACAAAAGAAGAAAAAAAGTTTGTGGAACTGTTTAATTTGGGCCTAGGCCTAAAACTGATGGGACAAAGTGGGCAACACAGCCATGGGGACCTATATATGTATTTTTTTTTATTAAAAGGAAAAAAAACTTAAAAGACAAACAAAAGGAACTTTTTGGATGTTAATATTTATTTATATTTATATTTCTTGTTATTTAGTTTATTTAGTTTATTTTGTTGTTAGATATTTTAGAGTTTATATTTGTTAGGTCCCTATTGTTAAATTGTGTTGTTATTTATTTTTATGCTTTAGGCCTAGTGATTTAGTTATTTATTTATTTATTTCGTGTTTGGTGTTATTGATGTCCGGGGATAATAGAACGGTACCGTGTTATATTTTCTTTTAAATTATTTAATTTTTAAACTTTCACCAAAAGGGGATTATTGTTCTTTGCTTAACTTTTAATTCGGAGCTGCCCAGGGATTCCGGCTTACTCCCTGGCCCGGTGGAATCAAGGGATGCGGGCCAAATTGCCGGTGTAATTGGTGATACCAAAACTTTTATATTTTTCTTCACTTTTAGTCGGGGCCTATTAAATTTTTCTTACGTTTTGGGGTGTCTCAGGCTAGGCTGCAGATAGGCCATGTAGTTGTTAATTTGTTAATTTTGGTATTTGTTGAGTTTGTTGTTCTTGTTAATTTTAGTGTTTGTTATTTATTTAATTACGAATTAATATTGTGGCCTTCTGCCTATTTTATATTGTGGCCTTCTGCCGTTTTGATTAATTAATTACTTTTGATTTTTTGGTAATAAACTAGTTTTGCTCAGCTGCCGAGTTTTATTTTGGACCCTCCAACTGCCACCCGTGATCCCATCGCTTTACTCGTTTTGAGCCATCCCCCAGTTGGCACGCTTCCCAGCTTGGGTGGGGGGGATGGGTCTCAATTGGTAGCAGAGCGTGGTTGCCTAAAAAAAAAAAAAAAAAAAAAAAAAAAAAAAAAAAAAAAAAAAAAAAAAATTTTAATTCTTTCTTGGTTGTTGACGGTGGGTGTTTGCCAGTTAGTAGGCCATGGTTGGCCGACCTACCGTCAAGGTGTCTTGGTATTGTAAAAAAAAAAAAAAAAAAAAAAAAAAAATAGTTAATAAAAATTATTTAAAAAGCAAAACAATTAGAAAATCCTAATAAATAATTTAACTAAAAAAAAAAAAAAAAAAAAGAAAAAAAAAAACTTAGGCAATCCGCTTGGTTACGTTGTTGAATGGGTTTCATGGGTGGATTGGAGTGGGCGGCAGTGGCTCGGTAGGCTGAGGGTTTAGTTCGTCTTGGACCCTGGAGTTGTCGTTTTTTGTGTACTGTTGAGAATTTTGTTTTGCGAGATGGCCTATCTGCAGAATGTTGCCCTCCTGGTCAAGGAGGAGTTGATATTTGAGTTGAGGTCGCGTGGTGTGACTCCGGAGGGTGATGTTCTGATTCTCCGGAGGTTGCTGCGGGAGCAGTTGTCCGCGGGTACGGCGGTGGATTGGTCTGACCTGCTGGAGGTTGGTGATGAGTTGGGGATTTGTAAACGGAAGGTGGAAGATTGGGAAGGGGTGTTAGAGGATTTGCAGTTGGACCCTCCAGTGGGTCGTGACCGGGCCTGCCGCCTTGCACGTTTGGGGCATCTGCTTGCCCGTTTAAGGCTGGTCAACCGGGCGCCGGGGTTGGAACCATCGGATAGGGCGTGGATCTTGGAGAGTGTGTCTAGGCTGGATGAGATTTTTCAGGCACTCTCCGGGTCCACGACTCCTACGGGTCTGGGTCAGCGGCCTAATTTCACACTTTCTCCTAACGTGTCGAGGCCGCAGGCTGAGACAACGGCTTTCACTGTGCCTGAGGCTCCTTCTGAGCCTGCAGGCGTTTCTGTTGGGGTTGCTTGTGGTTCGGCTCCAGCTGCCGTTCCTTCTGCTGCGGCTCCTGTGGGTTCACCTGCTCTTCTGCAGCTGAGCTACCACAAGCTACCTAACCCTCTCACGCCCATGATCCAGAATCTCCCTGTGATCGATGGGATGGATCCTGAGGAGCTTCTTAAGTTTCTGGTGGCCTTTCTCAGACTTAGTGAGATGCCCGGCATGCAGGCTGGGGACTTGCTTCGTCTGGTGTTCCCTTATTGCAGAGGTCCCGTTGGGGAGTTGCTGAGTTCTGTCTTGGCCAGTGATGCCTCGGTGGACTCGTTCCATCGAGAGTTACTTTCGTCATTTCTTCCCATTCGACTCAGGGAGAGGATGGTCATGGACAGATTTTATCGGTCGCAGGGTAGGGGCGAGTCTCTGGCAGCCTATGTCTCTTCAGTCAAGGAAGCTCGTCAAGCGTTGCGCCTCACCCTTTCTGAAGCTGACACCGTTCGTGTCATCCTGGATGGCATTTCTCCAGAAGAACGGTGCAGATTGGTTTTTGCTGGTGTTCCTTCTACTTTTCGGGAGCTGCATCAGCTGTGCATTGTATCGCGCAGCGTGCAGTTCTCAGACCAGCAAGGGAGGGATTCTGAGAGTCATCGTGCTCTCCCCACCCGTCGACCGGCTATGTCTTTGGGTGTGAGTCAGCCAGTGGAGGGTCGTGGTTCTCGGCCTCCTGTTCTGTGTTTTGCGTGTGGCCAACCTGGTCACATTCGACGTGACTGTCCACGTGCTCGAGGTCGTGGGGCGGGAAACGCTCAGCGCGGGGGGTTGCCTCCACAGTAGCTCCCCGCGTTGTTGCGACTGACCGTGGCCATTTGCCTCTGACACGTGCCCATAGCAGGAGTGTCGGGGATTTTTCGGGCCTTGCTGGCATGGCTTCCCTGGGACTTAGTGCGGTCACCTCGGTGTGTCCTGGCGTTTTTGTTTCTTTTGGTGGTACGGTGTGTCGAGCCCTTCTTGATTCTGGTTCGGCATGCAGTATCATCAGCCTTTCTCTTTTTGAGTCCCTTGACGCCTTAGGACTTGTCAGGCACACCGAGCCTTCTTCTATTACTTGCTGGACGGCATCCCAAACTCCTCTACCCATACTTCTAAAGGCGTCATTACATTTTAAAATTGAAGGATTTTCCTGGAGGTGGGGTTTTCTTGTTGCCAAGGACCTGGCGGTTTCTTGTATCCTAGGGGCAGACTTTATTTCTAAGAGTGGTATGGTGCTTGACCTCCAGAAGCGCCAGATATTTTTCAAGTTTAATCGGCGAGTTTTGGTGCCTCTAGTAGGTGATTCTGACTGCCCTCCTGCAGTCAGAGAGGTGGGTTGTGAGCCCGAACAACCCAAGGTGGATCCGGTTGGTCATCTCCCCCCTGAGCAGGCGGAGGCCATTAGGAGGCTGTGTTTGCGGTTTCCTGAGGTGCTTACGGCGGAGCTTGGGGTCACTTCTCTTCTGGAGTATGAGATCCACCTCACCGATTCTCAGCCCGTTAGAAGTCATCCATACAAACTTGCTCCCCCAAAGATGGAGGTTATGAGGGCTATGATAGAAGATCTTCTGAGCAAGGGTGTGATTGAACCGTCTCGTTCTGCTTATGCCAGTCCAGCTTTTCTTGTGCCCAAGCCTAATGGTGAGTCTAGGCTTGTGATGGATTATCGGAGGCTCAACGCTAAGGTCGCTATTGACTCGGTACCTCTGCCTGATTTGCATTCTGCGTTTGATTGGTTCGGTAAGGCTAAGTTTTTCAGTGTTTTCGATTTGAACCAGGCCTACCATCAGATTCCATTGAAGAAGGAATCACGGCCTATGACTAGCTTCTGTGTTCCCTGGAATCTTTACCAGTTCACTAGGGTTCCTATGGGTCTTGCTGTGGGTGCCCAGACTCTTACTCGTCTGCTTGACTCCATCTTCCATGATGTGAAGTTCAAGTTTGTTTTCAATTACCTGGACGATCTTCTTGTCTACAGTGAGACTTTCGGGGAACACATGCAACATCTGGAGGAAGTTCTTAGTCGCCTCAAATCAGCTGGCCTTACCGTCAATCCAGAGAAAGTCACTTTTGCTCGTCCTGAGATTTCTTTTCTGGGTCATCTTATCTCTTCTCGAGGCGTCTGCATAGATCCTGCGAGGACCCAGGGCATTCGGGATTTTCCTCCTCCCAGAGATGCCAAGGGGATTGCCCGTTTTGTGGGGATGGTGAATTTTTACCGTCGCTTCATCCCTAACGTGGCCGAGCTTGCTGCCCCGTTGAACGAGCTGCGAAAGAAAGGTGTCCCTTTTGTGTGGGGCCAAGCTCAGCAGACTGCCTTTGATGCTCTCAAGGAGGCTATCATGCAACCTCCTGTCCTGCGTATGCCTGATTTCAGCAGAGAATTTGTTCTTCAGACTGATGCCTCCTCCTCCGCCATTGCTGCTGTTCTTTCTCAGGAGTTTGATGGGGTCAGGCAGCCCATCGCTTTTGCTTCGAGGACGTTGTCTCACCAGGAAAGGAAAGCTTCTTCCATCTATGAGTTAGAGTGTCTGGCTGTTGTCTTTGGTACGGACAAGTTTCGGCGTTTCTTGGAACACGCTGAGTTCTTGCTGGAGACGGACAATCAGGCACTGTCTTGGCTTCTTGCCCATCCCAGACAGCTCGGGAAAATTGGTCGCTGGGTGGTCAAAATTTCTGCTTTTAAGTTCCGAGTCCAACATCTTAGGGGTACCCAGAATGTCATCGCGGATGCTCTTTCCCGCATGTACCATGAACCCAGTGATCCACCGACTGAGGCTGTTGCTCAGTGTGGTGCTGTTCTTCTGGATTTTCCTCTGGCTTTTGACGACCTACTGTCCCATCAGCAGAAAGATCCCGAGCTGTCAGTCATCTTAGGTGAGCTTCAAGAGGGAGGTGCCCACCCTCCCTATTTTCTGTCCAAAGGGGTACTCTGTTGCCGTCCTCGACAGAGGGGTGAACCCCGTGTAGTGCTGCCTAGTCATCTAGTACCGATGGTCTTTCAGTATTATCACTCTTCCCTTGTGGGCGGTCATCTTGGCATTCATAAGACCATCGCTAAGATTCGTAGGTACTTCATCTGGAAGGGCATGGACCGGGATGTTGCTGGCAGAGTGCGGGCTTGTCACCTGTGCTCTCTCAGCAAGCCTAGTCAGAATGCAAGGTTAGGGTTGTTATCTTCTGAGGTGGCCGAGCGTCCTTTTGAGAAGGTGTTCATCGACTACGTGGGTCCTTTTCCCCGTAGCAAGTCAGGTAGCTCCTACCTACTTGTTTGTGTGGATGCTTTCTCGAAGTTCGTTTGGCTTTTCCCACTTCGGAGTGCCACGGCTAAGCTCACCATCCGTGCTCTCCAGTCCCAACTCTTCCAGCACTTTGGTGTGCCTTCCACTCTTGTGTCCGACAACGGTAGCCAGTTTACCTCCCATGAGTTTCGTAGGTTCTGTTTTGGCAATAGTATCAGGCATGTGACTACCTCTCCTTATTACCCACAGCCTTCTCATGCAGAGCGGTTCAACCGCAATCTTCGGTCTGCCCTGATTACCTTCCATGCTGAGAAGCAGAACACCTGGGATGAGAGTCTCTCTTGGCTCCAGCTTGCCTTTAATTCTTCCAAGCATGAGAGTCACAATGCCACTCCCTTCGAGATTCTACATGGCTACCCTCCTAACAACCCTTTGTCCAACTTGTGGAGGCTAGAGGATCTTCTACCTACGCCAGGTGCCACTGACGTAGTGTCCACGTGGCGGGCTGCTCGGCGCAACCTGCTACGTGCTAGAGAGAGAGTGAGGAGGAGGTATGATAAGGGTCGTACTCCTAACCCTTTTCAGGTTGGAGATCTGGTTCTTTGTCAGGCTCACCCGGTCAGTTCGGCCGCGGAACGAAGAGCTGCAAAGTTGTGCTATCGGTGGTCTGGTCCCCACCGCATCGACAGGTTTTTGTCACCGGTGACTGCTCTGCTGGTTGATCCCCAGTCAGGCAGGGTGTTTAGGAAAGCCCATGTGTCCCAGCTTAAGGCTTTCCGGGGAACGGTTGGTCCAGGAGTTGGTGTTCCTGGGGGTTTCTTGGGGCAAAGAGATTGATCACCTCTGCGCCCTAGGTGGCTGTTCTGAGAGAGTCTTCTTTCTCTCTTTTTTCTTGTCGGGCCCGACAGTCAGGGTAGTTTGCTCCCTGTTCGAGGGGTTTCCCCTCGTAGTTTCTCTTGGACGTCCTTGGAACACCACTCTTCGGAGGTCTTCGTCTTCTTTTGGTTCCCTGAGGTACCGAGTGTTCTCCCCTGCCTGGGTGTGTTGAGGTTTGCAGAGGGAGGTTGTACCGGGTCTTGGACCGGTACAGTTTCGTTTTTTTCGTTGTTGTCTGCCAGGCTGCCTGAGATTCGCTTTTGCCCGGCGATTTGCGTACTTTGGTAGCCGTTGGCCCAGTTCCGTTTCGTTCCGGTTTCCAGCAGCTTCAGTCCGGTTGGCCTGGCTGTTCAGTTGTCTTGTGCTGCCTGCAGAAATAGTCATGTTCAGATAGACACTCTAAAACGTAAGTGTTCATTCTGTAAGTTTTAATATCTAATCACCCTTTTGGTGAAAATACTTTTGTTTAAATAATATTAATCGTTCTTACTTGTGTTTTCAGAGTTTTGTTAAATTTATATTCTTTGTCTAGATGTTTTAACCTAGGTTCGAGCCATGTGCTCATTGTTACCTTTTTGACCTTAATTGCTTTATTATCTCTGGTTTCATATTTAATAGTAGTTCTGTATAATGTTTTGTTGAGCCTTTTTAAGTTGCAGTTACCGATTTACCATCTTTTTGTTCATGGACAATAACCTAGCCTATCTTTAGTTTGATTTTCATGTTATGACAGATTGCTCATGTTTCAATAGCCTAGTTCTCAGTTTGTCATTTTTAGTTCCATATACGTAATTTATTCTTTGGTATTTTGGTAAATTGTAATTTGGTTTAAATTTATTCATAGCCTAAAGTCTTGTTTGCTCCACTCAGGTTCTTGTTGGTATCTTCCTGTTAAGTTTTGTTAAATCAGGCACCCTTATATTTTTAGTTGTTATGTGTAATATTTTGTTGTGATGGCTGGACTGGCTTTGATGTGCTGTGTGTTGTGCCTTACAGTCCAGGGTCCTTGAGTGGGACTTTCAACCCTCAGCCGGTCGTCCGGGCAATGTTCTATCTTCTCCACTGCTAGCCTGGCCTGAGGACCATGTTGGAGCCTGGAGTTGCCCGCTACCCGCCCTACATCTTTGGTGGTAGAAGTCTTCAGTCCTCAGGTCAGTTCTTTCCATCTTTTCCCGGCGGCTGAGCTGGGGGTGATTTATAAAAAAAACAAAGAAGGATATAAAAACAAAAGAAGAAAAAAAGTTTGTGGAACTGTTTAATTTGGGCCTAGGCCTAAAACTGATGGGACAAAGTGGGCAACACAGCCATGGGGACCTATATATGTATTTTTTTTTATTAAAAGGAAAAAAAACTTAAAAGACAAACAAAAGGAACTTTTTGGATGTTAATATTTATTTATATTTATATTTCTTGTTATTTAGTTTATTTAGTTTATTTTGTTGTTAGATATTTTAGAGTTTATATTTGTTAGGTCCCTATTGTTAAATTGTGTTGTTATTTATTTTTATGCTTTAGGCCTAGTGATTTAGTTATTTATTTATTTATTTCGTGTTTGGTGTTATTGATGTCCGGGGATAATAGAACGGTACCGTGTTATATTTTCTTTTAAATTATTTAATTTTTAAACTTTCACCAAAAGGGGATTATTGTTCTTTGCTTAACTTTTAATTCGGAGCTGCCCAGGGATTCCGGCTTACTCCCTGGCCCGGTGGAATCAAGGGATGCGGGCCAAATTGCCGGTGTAATTGGTGATACCAAAAATTTTATATTTTTCTTCACTTTTAGTCGGGGCCTATTAAATTTTTCTTACGTTTTGGGGTGTCTCAGGCTAGGCTGCAGATAGGCCATGTAGTTGTTAATTTGTTAATTTTGGTATTTGTTGAGTTTGTTGTTCTTGTTAATTTTAGTGTTTGTTATTTATTTAATTACGAATTAATATTGTGGCCTTCTGCCTATTTTATATTGTGGCCTTCTGCCGTTTTGATTAATTAATTACTTTTGATTTTTTGGTAATAAACTAGTTTTGCTCAGCTGCCGAGTTTTATTTTGGACCCTCCAACTGCCACCCGTGATCCCATCGCTTTACTCGTTTTGAGCCATCCCCCAGTTGGCACGCTTCCCAGCTTGGGTGGGGGGGATGGGTCTCAATACTTATGTTTGTAAAACAAATTTAAATATTGTATGGTACCCATTAAAAATAAACAATAAACTATCAAGGGAAAATAACTTTTAAATACAAAGGCAATAACTTATGGCTATAATAAATGGTTGGTTTGAAAATGTGCTAAAATATTTTGATTCTATATACGTATTTAGAACCAATATTTTCTAGTTTACAGTTTATTACTATTTGGAGTATTCCTACGATACTTGGGATCATAAGTGTAACTAAGCTAAGTTTATTGTAAAATGTAACGTTGTCTGCTAAATAAGATGTTCTAACAGTACGACTTTTTTTTTAACCCTGTTAATATTTTTTATATTTAGTAGAAGTTAAATTTGTTGTACTCCATTCTAGGATCTAGGTTAAAATGTAGATAATTATTAAAATAGATAAGTTTATTAGTTTAAGAACGTAGTTTTATAACATGTTTGTGTAGATGTAATTTAGTTTTTAGCACTTGAAAAAGGTTTGGGTTTTACCAAATCGAACCGTCGTGATTGTTATTTTTTACGTAATGATGGCAAATGTCCAACTACCTTTGTCTCCCTCATCAGTACGACTTTATTTTTATTGTATTATAAAGCTTTATTGTATTATTGTATTATAAAGCTAAAAATTAGGAGTAGTTGTCATGATAAATATTTTTATTGTTGTGTACATAACTTAATGGATAATTTTGTAATTGTAAAAAAGTATGATTATTGTACCAAAATGTATTTATTTCATTAAATAAGAACTGTTGTCACAATTTTATGTTTGTTTGTTGGTTTAAAATGTGTATAACTTAGCAGACGTTGTGTTCAACCTTAATTGTAAATATTAATCTAGTCTATTTTAAGCATATTAATAGTTTAGTGTAAAATCTTGACGTTGCTGTTATGTAAGACTTTCAGACAGTACAATTTTATTTATTTATTTGTTGGTATGTGTAGACTTCCGATATACCGAATGGCCTATACGTTTATAGCTTCTCCTTTTAAACAGAACGCAAAGGAACATCTCCCCCTGTAAGCAATACGCTGTGGTTTTTAATAATTATTCTAAGGCAGGCTGTGTTATAATATGATTGTTTTTTGCAGCTAACAGCACTTGAAGGGACTATAACTTAGTAAACAGCTGTTATACAAGTGCCAGAGATTGGCAGACTTGCCAAAAAGATGAATAGGGCTTATAAATACAAACTAAAAGGAATGTAGGTCGAATCCAATTGGGCACTGAATGGGTGTTTAGTTAGGAACTTGTGGTGTTCAGTATAAAGTTCTTCAGTTCACTTTCTATATGATTGGGCCAGTACCGATGTTCATCATCCCCATATTATCCTCTAAATCCTCAAGGATAAACGTATAAATATTTAATAACGATTTGCAAACGTTTACACTAGTAGTAACCTATTTCTAACTTCAACTGAGGTGTTTTCTGTGCCTGTTAGAAAGTAACAGAAATTCTCTTCTTCTCTATGACATAAGGAATAATATTCAACTAACATTAAAAATCAAATTATGTATGGTTTTTTCCAGCTACCATTTTTTTTAAATTTGAAATGTAATGAAATGTAAAAGCTGAGTTTTATACATGGAAAAAAGTTCAAAAGACATTATGTTGTTATAAAAGCTAAAAATAAATAGCAAACTAAAAATCCTGTTATATAATCCAATCCATCAAGCCAATGAGACCTGCATCTCTGATTCTATTTATGCTAGCTAATCCCTTCGTAAAACGTCGCAAGAGGCACTCTGTGACTATGTGATCCATTGTTTGGATAGACCCCCCGCAATCACATGATTGATCTACTGTCAATCCTCAATTTGTATTTCCAGTAGCTACATCTGCCCACTCCAGTTCTGAACCGATTCAAAAATGTCCACTCCCTACGAACGAGGTTCATCCCACCAACAGGTGTTGACGGATCGTTAGTAAGAGACTTATTTCGTCCATCAAAACTGTTCCACGATACAGCCCAGCTAGTATTGGGCGAGAAATGTTATTTGCTCAACTGGAAAACAGTACGTAGTCGGTTTCGAGATTTTCACCTACCGTTCTGACGTAGGATATTTTGGATAATGGGGAGGTGCGGGGCATTCAAGATCTTATTGAATTCTTTTCGTAGTGCCTCCTGACGTTTTATTTCTGGTGGAGCTATATTACACAGCACTGGGATCCAAAGTAATGGAGTTGCTGTGAGAGTAACACTAGTAGCTCTCATAGCTCTATTAATTTGGACACCAATCCCTTTTGAATGTGCGCTGATTAGCCATATGGGAGCTCTGTATTCAGCAGCTGAATAAACCAGTGACAAAGCAGTAGTACGCATGACTTATGCCTTGGCTCCCTAAGTTACAAATAATAATTATTAATATTAAAAATCATACGTTAAACCACAAGAACTGAATGAAATAGGAACCCTGAACATGTCGACTGACGGGGTTCTAGTGAAGCTGTGAAGCTGTGCCTAGAAAGCCAACAGTGGATCAACAACACATGACCAAGCCCTGGAACAGACGGAGTTAAAGGACCTGACAATGGAATACGAATTCGTACACTAAATATACAGACTTTTACAGGCAAAGTAGAGGAGATAGTAGATGTAATGGAGAAAAGAAAGCTGGGTGTTTTAGGTTTGGCAAAAATAAGATGGGGTATACAAGGTAAAGAGAGCTGAGGAAAGTTTAGGGATTGTACTGGAGTGGAAATGAAGAAGGAAAGTGACGTGGAGTGGAGGTAGTTGTTATAAATTGAATGAAGGAAGAGGTAAAGAGAATAAACGACAAAATAATGATGATCATAATAACATTAAAGGGAAGAACTACTACAACCACTTACTCGACAGAACATCGTAGTAATAGGTGATCTCAATGTACTTGTAGGAAGTGAAAGACAGGTTAAAGGGTGAGAAGCCAGGAATGTGGAGGAGAAAACATTGTTGGACTTCTGTAAAAGGAATGGTTGGGTGGTAGGGCATTCTTGGTTTTGAAAGAGAATCATAGGATAACGTGGTGCAGTGGCAATTTGACGATGAGATCACTTGGTAGAGTACATGATATACGCCTAGGAAACAAAAGGAAGTGTGGCGGACATAAAGGTCATACCAACTGAGGCCTTAAATAGTACCAATCGGTTACTCGTAATGAACCTGAGAGTACCGAAGGAAAGCAAGACAAAATTCCCGTTGACGAGCTGCTCAATCCAAACGGGAATGGAGAAGAGAATGAGGAAATCAAAGAAGAAGAGGACAAGGCAGAGATAGAAGAAGACCCGACATGGAGAGAAGTGGAAACATCACAAGACAATATGAGAGGAGTAGGAGCACTAAGAGTAGACGAAGGAGTGTTTAAATGGTGAATGCAGGGAGGGGGTTGGGAAACGGTGGTTGTATCGGGTGATGATGGTTGCATGAAAGAGAAAATTACCCCAAAAGAATAGAAAAAAGATGTAACTATCCCAATATTCAAGAAAGGAAGCACAAAATATTGTAGAAACTATAGGGGGTCACACTGTGCGAAAATATACGAGAAGATCCTGGAAAGGAGGATACGAGCCAGAGTAGAGAGAGCGATGAGAGAGGAGCAATATGGTTTCAGAGCAGGAAGATCAACTGTAAGCAAGATATTTTTATTGAAGCAGCTCCAGGAACGGCATTATAAATATGGATATGATCTGCTTATGGCATTCCTGAATATGAAAGAGTCATATGATAGTCTGTATAAGAGCAAGGTATAGGAAGCAATAGAAACGAAAGGAGTGGAAAAAGAAACGATAAGCAGAGTGAAAAAAATGTACTGTGTAAGTGTGAGTTTTGTGAAAGTGGGAGGTGAGAGAACAAATTTGTTCAGACAGACGACTGGGCTGAAATAATGCAGTGCTTTATCACCTCTTCTATTGACTGTCGTCATGGACGTCATTTGGAAGAGGTTGGAAAATAAGTTTGGAGAGGATAATAATGATGGCTATGATGTTTGCAGACGACCTGATGGTATGGGGAAACAAGGAGGAGGAGATTCAGAAGCAGCTAGATGCATGGGAATAATCAATAGGACTGTATGGGATGAAATTAAAATGATCTAGAATTTCACTCTTTTATTTTCTATATTTTTATATGAAAATTTTGAGATCCTGTACACAAAAATAAAAGAAAATATAGAAAAGCCAGTATTATAATGATTGGAGATGAGGCGCTAAATAAGGTGGAAAGTTTCGAGTACTTGGAAAGCATAATCGATACAAATGGAGGAAATGATAGAGAGGTCGGGGAGCGTGGCAGACAGGCAGAAGAATTTCTACGAAGTGTTGGGAGTTAAGTTGGGAACAAGAATATAACACAAAAAGAGCAGGGGAGTGCTATACCGGAGTTACTATGTGCTGATACTGACCTTTGCAGTAGATTTATGGTTGATGAATAAAAGAGATATAGGCAAAATACAAGGGAGTGAACTGAAATTTCTGCGTAGTAGAATTGGAGTGACAATAAGAGATAGGATGAGGATTGAAAAGGTCAGAGTATTGTTAAAAGAGGTTCCCTTTCTCTGGAAGATAGAGATATCAAGACTGCGATGGTGTGGGCACTTGAAAGAAGTGGACTGGACCAGAGTTAAAACTGAAAGATGGTGGGAAGACAGAACTAGATGGTGATGCTTATGTTCCAAACAGACCCAGCCCTTTGCTGATAAATGATTAAATGACCCAGCCAAATAAATGATTAAATTATTTAATAATTGATTTAAATATGCCAAATAAATTTATGAGAAATTAGAAACTTTTCAAAAACTAATTTTATTTTTCACTAACATAAAATCTGCATTATGACACATCTGAATGAAAACATGACACATTCAACTGTGTTATGTGATCATTCCATTTAAAATGAAGTTTGAATGGAAAGTAGTGATAATGGAAACGTTCTTTAAGGAGATTAAAAAAAATAAGTAACATCGATATATGTCAAAATTAATTGTTGTTCCTATTTTTTAATTATGTTTTTGGATAATTTATTTTATATGATATATTAAAGGCTCTCCTACTACAATTATTACAAGCGTACTTTATTATTTATGGATGCTGATATATTTTTTTCATATAAAAACTAAGTTTATATTAAAGAGCAGTCAGGTTTTATTTTATAATACGGATTTTATTTATTTATTTTAACTGAAAATTTTAAGCAAAATAATTCTAAGCAGTGCAATTCAAATATGAAGTACAGTGAAAAACAGGCAGTTTGATAATGCAACGTTGTTATTTTCCTGCTAAATATTGAAGTAAGCAAGCACGTCTTTACCATTGGCTGTAGGCGGCCGGATCGTGTTTAGAATGTGAAATTATAGAAAAACTGGTTCTTACATTGAAAACCATTTCAACGGTGGTAGACTAGATAATCTTTGACTACTTTATGAAACCAAAAGAATCGTTAGCTTAAATACTCATTGGCTGTTTTATAATAAAAAAATATGTACTAAAGTATTTTTAAAATATGTATTTTAAAGTATAAGAAGTATTTATATAATGAAAACCCCAGCAAATATAGATAATAAACTCAAACTAAGAGTTACAGCATTTGAAAAAGACTAATCCTATAGCTATTAATTATAAATTAACTAACAAATCTTCCATTTTATGTTTTATATTTTATAAAGTTTTGTTGAGTACTTAATATATAACGTATTATACTGTATGAGTATCATAAACAGTTTATAAAACGCCAATTAATAATATTTGTATATATATATATAAAATTATGTATTAAATTTTTTTAAAGTAAGTTATTGAAAAGCTTCCTTCTCATCTCGCTCATATTGATTAATTTCAACTGTATTTGTTTGTTTGAGAATCACCATCGTTGTGAGTTATTTTTTATGTATCAAAATTGTTCAGTGTAATTACAGTAAGTAGAACGAACTCAAGTCTCTTGCATAGCATACCACGTTAAATTCGTCGGGGTGTATTGAAAAAGTTACGATAATTATTTTTATTTTAATATCTACAACAGTTTATTTCCCTCAGGAAAATAACTAGACAATAAAGCTCGTATTCAGCCATGTATACTATCCTAAATTACCTTTAAAAATTCAATCTTGTTGTTTATAACTGAATATACTCAAAAAGGCCAACATTTATTTTATTACAGTGACATTATGAAATAATTTTTATAATGAAATATCTTGTTATGACTCTCTCGCCTGTATAATGTATATTCAAATACATTGAATAAAGAAACTTCACATTTAAAGCTTAGAGTGTTAAAGTTTTTAACTGGTGGCATTGTTATGTCTCTCGTACAATCCATCTTGGCTTAGTAGCCATTTTTAATTGTAACTTATCCAACCCAATTTTCAGATCAATGATTTTTCTTTCATTGAAATCATTAACTCCAACACTTCTGTCCCACTTCAGCAGCAATATCAGTTAACCGAATATTAGTTCTCCAAGTTCCGCATAAAATCATTTCATGAGTTATAAAATGCATGTTCTATAAGGAATAAACAAAATTAGTTGTTAATGAAATTAATGAAGTTACTGATTCAAATTTACTATTGCTTAGTTTCGAATTATGTTGCTGCTGTCCAACTACAATTTATTGATTAAATCCATACAGTTTATTATTTATTTTCAGTAGGATTTTGTACTGTTTTACTCATAATTTCTGGCATCAACAGTAAAATAATTTAATAATCATTAAATCTGATTAAAATACCACAGTTGCATTTTAAATTAGATTTTAAAAACTAAAAAAACAAACCGTTTCTCTCAGCCATAATTGTACAGAGGTAATTATCCCCACACATTCACCTACATATGATACATTAAAGTTGTAATTACTAGAGTTAAATGTTCCACAATAAACTGGACAGCTTACAATGTTTATTTTTAAATTACACTAACGTATTGTATGAGTGTTCCAGTAAAAGTACGCACGAAAGTGGGTGTAGGCTAACAAAAACTGCAATACAGCTCAACATTGGCAGAGATCATATTTTCAGCATTACAAATACAATGTCAAAAGTCCTAAGCGACAAAGCATGTGCTAAAATGTTATTCAACGCCAAAGGTCATAAAAAAATTGTTTTTTCAAATTTCTTGTCAACGGTATGTTTTATAAAAAGAGTTTTTTTGACTAAATTTTTAGATCGTAAAATGATTTACGATCTAAATATAATCTTACACGTTCTTCCTTGTTAGTCATCGTTTCTTAGATAAAGCGATTTGTAACTTTGGAAGTCATTTAGTCCGAACACTGGAACATGTTTCGAATACAATAGATATAAGCAATGCATTCTTACGTATTATTGTCCACTGAATCCGAATATGTTTGTTAAAAATGACAAAATGCAATGAATATGCAGTTATTTAAACAAATTATCAAAATATTTGTTTTCAACTGGGACCAATTTGTTTACATAATATATTGAAAGAGCAATAGAAAAGTGTAATGAGACAAAAACAACTATCAGTGTTGGTTAAGTTGTTGACTCTCCACTATTAACTGTACCAAGTGTGAAGACTATTTACTTGCTGATACTGGAAAAGATCAAGTATGATATGAACTTGATATAGCGGTAATATATATATGTATTTAAAAATTTTACTGCAAATCCAAAATGTCAAACTTATTTTTACATGCGATAAGTGGTTGTAATTTGATATCTGCGATTTTTTGAAAGGGCAAAATAACAGTATTAAAATTGTATAAAAACGTAAATATAAAATTGTCTGTGCAAAAGTCTTTACAGAAACTCACTCTTCTCGTGAACCTATTATTGTCAATGTACTTTTATTTCTTCTGGCTATGTTTAAATCTCCCAAAAAAGTATTGTATAGACAAGTTTAAATATTTTAAAATGTTGAAGGAAGTACACGGAACAAAACAATCGTACAGCTACCTTGTCTTCCTTCAACATTATTGCTGCTGCTCACCAACATTTTTATCGTGCAAGTTCAAGTTCAAGTGTAGCTAGGCAATGAACTTGTTCCAGAACAATGGGACTGGAAATTGGTAGTCAATATTTTGGAGCCAATTTAAACTTTACTTTCACCTACTCCAGAAAATCCTATGCACACTATTTTTTTAATTGCATGAACAGTTGTAGAAAAATTTGATTACGTTGCTCACTAATATTTACCAATAATTGTCAAAGATTGTCTTGTTCCAATTTTTAATACTATATTACGGACGAAGATCCCAGTAATATTATTGAAGAAGCTATTGTGGACTTTTATGGTCAGAAGAATCTATATGCAAAGAAGTGGAAATATAGTTATTCAATAGACATTCTTGTTGACGTTAAAATTGAAGATTATTATTCAGACTAAATCTTTAAAGATAATCATTTAAATTTCATATCAATGGTATATTTTTTTTCAATTAATAACATACAACCTTTGAGTCTTCCTTGATTGCTATCAGCCGTGGACTAGGCCTATGCCTACTGCAGAAACCACGTAAAAAAGCACCGAACACAATACCTCCAAATGGTGTAGAAATATGTGCATGTTATAATTTCACTATTTATAATATCGATCTCACAAGTAAAATATTATATTAAAAGAGATTAAAAGTTTATTTCCGTCATACCCATGATGAATATGTAAATGTAACAACATTTATTTTTTGAAATTGTTAAATTAATTTTTTCCGTTTTAAATAACTTATCTTTAGGATTAAATGAAAAACTCTGTACGTAATTTTGCCTAAACCCTTTTTAGTAATTTTGCTTAAAAGTTTTTTAGTTACGCTGGTTTTATATAGTGAAATGATAACTTTTTGGAAACATAAAAATTCTTAGCCAAAAAATTACGCATTTTTTGACAAAAATTCATTAAACCCTTTTGTCTTAAAATAGGTGATATTATGTACACAAAATTAGTCCGTGGTGAAAAAACATAATTTTAAGAATGTGTTTTAAAAATGTTAAACGAATTGTACTACGATTGGCAATTTATAACAAACATGTTCAGCGGAAAAATACGTAGTAAGATATGGCTTATATATATATATATATATATATATATATATATATATATATA
Organism: Stictocephala bisonia; assembly: GCA_035578905.1. Taxonomy (NCBI): domain Eukaryota; kingdom Metazoa; phylum Arthropoda; class Insecta; order Hemiptera; family Membracidae; genus Stictocephala; species Stictocephala bisonia. The sequence continues at coordinate 305,213 of JAQJVL010000590.1, read as the reverse complement.
TATATATATATATATATATATATGCTCTTGTATTCAAAATGGATATCTAGCGTTCAGACAAAAATTACTTATCTAAGTTTCAATCGCTATATCTAAAAATTGGTGACTCACAAGGAGAAAGCATAAAGTTATTTTATGTAGCTCAATTCACGATCCACAATTTTAGTTTCAACTAGTTTTTCATAAAAATAACCATTGATGGGAAACTTGCAAAAATAGTTTTGTATGACCTTTAACCTTGAATAACATTCTTTACATCCTTTATCGCTTAGGACTTTTGATATTGTATTCGTAATGCTGATTTTAAATTTACTGAATTAAACTGAAAACGTAGTCCACACCGAAGCATTATTGTTGAACTTATGGATATTACATTAAATCATTAGTTACATAAATAAGTTTATCAGTACCAAGTACGTACAGATCAGTCCATTACAGTCGGTAAACCGGTTTAACTACAACTGATTAAAAAACATATAGACAGACGTATTGGTGAAACTCCTGAGGGTCGAGTAAAAAATGCGGCCTTAGTTTGTTTTCCAGTTATAGTAAAATGTATTTCTGTTTGTTTGATAAATGAAAATAAATTAATTTTAATGGTTGACAATAGGATACACGAACTTAAATGGCCATAGTGGTTATTTTTTTATTTTTATTGTTATTATTTAACTAAATTAGACGATTGGTTGTTTAGTCTGCAAGCACCCACAAAAATATAGTTCTTTATTGCTTTAGTACATATGATTCAATACATTACAATAATTCAATTTTTTAATATCTTTAAAATGTATTAACAGTACAACTGCCACGTAAAAGAAACATTAATAATGACAAGAAACAAGCAGTTACGTGCTGCCCTAGTCTATATAGTGGATAAGTGAGTTAATAAAAACTGTATTTAGTAGTTAACTAGGTTATATGGTAGAGTCCCTTGGGACCGGGGAAAATGGAAGACTGCCACAAACCTGTTGGGAATACTATGAACAACGTAAACTCGAGACAACAATTCCAGACATACAGGCATTGTTTGAAGTACAATATACGCATTATTAATTTACTAAATAATATATAGTTGGTATGTTTTTAATGTATCAATTTGGATTTTTGTGTGGCCGATTAATACTCATAACCTATTTAGTTTAATACATAAAATGTATTAGGATGAACATGTGTCAAAATAAATACAATTAGACCACGCGTAACTGAACCCTCGCTGCTCTGTAACTTTAATGAACATTGATGCTTTATTTCACTTGTTTTATTACATTTCGATTGGAACGTTTCAAATATGATTCAAATTCGCTGTTGAATATCAGTGAAAGTATCAATCTTATATTCTTGCTGACAGTTCTAAATTTTCTGTATAGTTATTTTAAAATCCAAATTTGATAATCTTTAGAGGAAATCGTATACTGTCATATGATATACATTATTATGAACGTTTTCACTCATATCCTTCACTTAGTTCAGAAGTCGTGTAAAACGGTATGATAAAACAATAATAATTAATAATAAATATTTGTGAATCACTGAAAGTTATACATTTTGTGGCAATCATCACAAAACATATAATATTTTATTAAAAAATATATATAGTATATAAAACACTTAAAATACTCATACATACTAACTTCTAAGACCATTACAGACATTCATTCGAATCTACCCCCTCTTTCCCTTGGTCTGTCATCCAATTATATTCCCCATTTGTGTGACACAAATGCATCTATGCTGTATAAGTCTTCTTATATCAACATTGATTTCATATATAATATTATGTAAATTGAAACCATATTTACTGAAAAAGACCAAGTAAGTTTAGAATATTTATATAATCTAATTTCAATTCTGGAAAAATGTAACAAAATACATTATAATGATGCCATAATAATGTTATATATATAACTAATGTTATGTCATAACTTTATTCGGTAAACAGGTGTAGTTTAGAGTCAGATGTTCCATTGTAAAACACAAACAATGCAACGAGAAACCTAATGATGCCATCGAGAGCTTTAATTAACATTTTGCATTAAAAGCTTAAGCTGGAAAATTGTTCCGATATCTATTTCAACACGGAAAAGTACATAGTAACATGAGTGTTTATGAACAGGATCATTTAACATGAATAGTATGTACAAATTATCATATAATTTACTACTAGTTTTTATCATGTTTTTTAATATAAAGTAGATAATTTAAAATTGGACTATAAAATATAAATTATATTTTGTTGAAAACTAATTACTGTCATCAGTATATTGTATCATCTAAGTTTTTATTTCGGTAAAAATGTACAAACAAACAAAAATTAAATGTTCATGGAAACATTTATCTTTAAAGATTTAATGAAAAAACCTCAGATGGTGCTCCAGATGTTGTGTTGCCATATATTATTATCCTTTTAGAGGTGTAAGGTCTTTTGAAAATATTAAGAAAAAAGATAAAGGCCTGTTAAACTTCAAGGGAATTCGTTTAAAGTAAGCATTGTTGATTTGGCTCAGTATTATTTTGAAAAAATATCAATGCTTGTTTATCTTTTATTTTATCAGGCTTGACATTTTTATCTTATTTTGATATTAATTTAGGTGATATATAGTTTCATACCAAAATAATGTGATAATCTTTAGTATCATCTGATAAATCTGTGTATTATCTGTCTAAAATCTGACTAACATCAAACAAAATTAAATACAAATCTTATATCATGTTCCTACATGGATATAGATTAGGATAGCTTAATGTATGTGTGTTTTATCATTATTTTTATTGAAACGTTCAAGAGATCGAACTAGTTTACAGAAGATAATTTTGAATTATGCAGTTTGGTCATTTAACGAAACAATTTCCTACTTGTTTTTACGTCCACAATTTGAGAAAACATTTAATTCAAAACAAAATATCGGCCTAAGTAGTAAAAAATAGTGTCATTAAAGTTAGGACACAAAACTCTAGATCTTATAAGCAGGAGTTGTCGTTGACAACTCTATATTATTCGTATACATGTAATAGGCCTACTTAATTCAATATAGTGATGAACATATTTGTAGTGACTTACAAAAGATGTACTGGAGATATAGTTTACATAAGTTTGGACACAACACACATACATATATTTCTTTATATTTCATTTTATGCATATTTTTATAGTATCAGTATTAGTTAACCATTTCGTAATACTTAAAGTCTGTTTTCAACACAGGAATACCGTATTACAATGACAGCACAAATGTGCACTAAATGTCATGATGTAGGATGTAGGAAGAGGAGTTTTTATAGGTGCTATTGTCATATATTACTCTAATCTAATAAATAAAGACATCAACCAGCAGAGTCGAGAGGTTTTATTTATTAGCACATTTAAACTTTTGTTAGGTGGACTTGTGAAAGTTTTAATAGCCATTACTCTTGTTTATAAATCAACTTTAGTGAATAATATATTGTTCAGTTTGTATTAAAAATTTCTAAAGTTGATTAAGTTCACATAAACATATTTAAGTGACCGCCAAGTTACTACGTGTATGATATATTCAAAAAGCAATATTTTTGGTGATTTTATAATAAACTTACTAGCACATGTCTGATATGTTTAATACAACGTTTTTATAGTTTACTAAATAATAATCATTATTTGTACATGTATTACGTTCATCCAATCCGATCCTGCAGATCGAGCAAAGAGTTCTTTGTGCGCCCTTAAAGAAAGGTAACGAAACATATCTTCTACTACTAAATACAGTGGTAACGAAACTTCACACTGGCAACACCAATTTATTCGCCCGTACCTTATTCAAATTGTATCTGAGTGCAAAGGATAACAAACAAAACTATATTGTTATGAACTTAGTTTCATTATTATTACTAATATCATATAGCAGGGGTCAGCTACTATTTGAGTCAGAAGAACCAAAAATTACAGTAAAAAAATTTAAAAGTGTTTAAAGAGTTACACAATTCGTTCTTGCCAACAATACATAGTACTCCCATATATAAAGTTTTTTTGGTAAAAAAATAATCTATTTATTTAAATATAAGTAGTATTTTTAACAACAAATTAAATAGTATTGTTTTTAAGTGGTAATAATAACAGTGGTCTTCTGCTTTGCAGCCCTAACATCGCCTTATGAAGTATTAATAAAGTCGTTTTTCATTTCAATCTTTCTTAGCAGAGGGTGTTGAAAAATTATAGAACCATATTCATTTCTTTTAAATGGATCTAGATAAATAATTTATATTTATTATACCTCTGTAGAAAGTTTTTTTCTATCTTTTAATGCAGTTTGTATTTTTTTTTCAATCTAGAGAGGAGGGCCCATGGAGGATTTCATAAAAAGTTTAAATGAAAGGCTAGCCCCCTCAATTTAAAGCCTATTTTTTTCTGAATAAGACGCCTTAAGTTTCAAGTCAAAAGAACCACCCTATCATTTAAGTCATGGTGACTGGTTAAATAAAATTAGGTAATAAAACATTGGTAATTAAAGTGATTTACAAAATAAAATATGTGAATTAGATTGACCATTGATTGAAATCATGTTAAAATTACCGTTTCGGAGTATATAACAAAGATAACAGGATTCAAACAATTTTGTGTAAGTCAACCAATGTAATGTTCCTTCCAACCCAACACAATGGCTCCATTATCACAGTTGGAGCCGGTCTCTATTGTTCGCAATTTACCAGTAAATATGTCTTACAATCACTTACTCCCAACGTGTTTAGAGGCAGAATTTATTGTTGTTTGATACTTTTTTAGGAATCTTAATTGGCATCAGATTGGCTTTCAAATACTTAAATTTTTAAATAAATTAAATTACTTCAGCGTACCTATTAAGTGAAGACCTATTTAATAGTTGGATCAAAGCATGTTTTATACTATAATAATAATAATGGCTTTATTGCAAACAATTGTGTACAAAGGGCGAATAAAGGACTAAAATGCCCTCTCTTACTATAAATCCTAGTTATTATTAATATTATTAACCCTTTATAATATTAAATGCCATAAGGTTTCTATAAAAAATAAAAAGTGTGATAATTATATTCCATGAAAAGAAAAATATATGGTTAATATAGTGTTTTTAATTACGATAAAATTCCAATATTTTATAAATTATTTTATAATAAGAAATATTTACTAGCCAGCATTGATTTTACTCGTAATATGTTTAGAGGTCGTTGAGTAGTCCACAAAATTTAAATTTTTAATGATTTTAATTAAATGAACATACCATTAATTACTTACAAGGTAATTTCCATTCAAGAATAAGGATTAGAGAGTATTCAAGTATTAGAGATGGTATATTTTCATATCCATAAATAAGTTATTAGTATTTCATAATATGTTTTACACTGGTTTAGGAAGAAGTAGGTCAATATTATAACAACAACAACAAAACATGGCCTAGACTTGCCTAACGTATTACATTTCGTTTAAAATAATTCATTTTTCCAGACAAAACTTAACTTATTTAAATTACAACAAATAATCTAAAGTTTTTTTGTTTTATAGTTCAATGTTATATTCATAATTTAAACTATCCCAAAAAGCTAAATGCTGCTGATCATGTAATATTGGGGTATATTAATTTTGTAACCAAAATTGCTTTTTAGTATTAACAGCATGTATATGCAGAGATATTACCGAGATCATTTTTGCATACACAACATTAATCCTTCAACGGGTTTTCTTAATACTAAAATGTATTTATACATGTAGAGTAATTGAAGAGTTGCAAGCAAACAAACTTAAACATTGATAAGTAAACGAATAGAGTAAACAATATCGGACTGTTAATTAAACCTTCGGGTAACTAAATTTTAACACAGTTTACTCACCTTCTCACCAATTGCTTTTTTGCTTATAAATCTTATGCTGAATACTCTTTGTATAGAATTTCTCTAATATTTACATATCAACATTTTTATTGCTCTTATTTGTAAACTACTATTTAATTATCACTTAACATGTGAGTATTATAGTTATTTAACGTATATCAAACGTACTTAAAATGGAATTATGTATTAACAGTTGTAATGGCGTTTCAGATAAATACGTGTTTACTCCTGTAATATCCATTCATTAGTTCTATTTCTGTCAACTACATTAGAATGAAAAATTAACTTATATGTAGAAAGAGTCTGTGAACATGTTTGAGTGGTATCATTGATTATACTATAGTTCATTTCTATGTATAGTAAAATCAATGGTGGTATGCATTATATCGCTAACTATCAAACTCTAGTTAGTTAGTTAGTAACTATTTCACTCTAGCTTGGTAGTTAGCGATCTAATGCATACCACTTAAACATGTTCACAGACTCTTTCTACATACAAGTTAATTTTTTTCTTTTTTCTGATGTGTTTGTGTATTGTGACATATCAGTGACATTCATTTACAGTTAATTACAATTAATCTAGTGCTAAAATTATATTTTTTAGGTACAAAAGTTATCAAGTTATGTTTTCTTGTGTAAGAGTCTTTAAGCATGAAAATACATTCATTTACAAAGCGTGAGGCTATATGGTTGAATCATATCTATATGATTGAAAGTATCTATTTCAATCATATAGATACTTCAAGTATAGCTGGCTTGGTATTTGTATAAAGGGAAGGGCATTTCACTATTATAATTAATAACCTAACCCACTCACCCATACACGTACAGAGGTATTGACCAAACCACCCACCCATACACGTACAGAGGTATTAACCCAACCGCCCACCCATACACGTACAGAGGTATTGACCAAACCACCCACCCATACACGTACAGAGGTATTAACCCAACCGCCCACCCATACACGTACAGAGGTATTGACCAAACCACCCACCCATACACGTACAGAGGTATTAACCCAACCGCCCACCCATACACGTACAGAGGTATTAACCCAACCGCCCACCCATACACGTACAGAGGTATTAACCCAACCGCCCACCCATACACGTACAGAGGTATTAACCCAACCGCCCACCCATACACGTACAGAGGTATTGACCAAACCGCCCACCCATACACGTACAGAGGTATTAACCCACCCGCCCATCCATACACGTACAGAGGTATTAACCCAACCGCCCACCCATACACGTACAGAGGTATTGACCAAACCGCCCACCCATACACGTACAGAGGTATTAACCCACCCGCCCATCCATACACGTACAGAGGTATTAACCCAACCGCCCACCCATACACGTACAGAGGTATTGACCAAACCGCCCACCCATACACGTACAGAGGTATTAACCCACCCGCCCATCCATACACGTACAGAGGTATTAACCCAACCGCCCACCCATACACGTACAGAGGTATTAACCCAACCGCCCACCCATATACGTACAGAGGTATTGACCAAACCGCCCACCCATACACGTACAGAGGTATTAACCCAACCGCCCACCCATACACGTACAGAGGTATTGACCAAACCGCCCACCCATACACGTACAGAGGTATTAACCCACCCGCCCATCCATACACGTACAGAGGTATTAACCCAACCGCCCACCCATACACGTACAGAGGTATTGACCAAACCACCCACCCATACACGTACAGAGGTATTAACCCAACCGCCCACCCATACACGTACAGAGGTATTAACCCAACCGCCCACCCATACACGTACAGAGGTATTAACCCAACCGCCCACCCATACACGTACAGAGGTATTAACCCATCCGCCCACCCATACACGTACAGAGGTATTGACCAAACCGCCCACCCATACACGTACAGAGGTATTAACCCAACCGCCCACCCATACACGTACAGAGGTATTGACCAAACCGCCCACCCATACACGTACAGAGGTATTAACCCAACCGCCCACCCATACACGTACAGAGGTATTGACCAAACCACCCACCCATACACGTACAGAGGTATTAACCCAACCGCCCACCCATACACGTACAGAGGTATTGACCAAACCGCCCACCCATACACGTACAGAGGTATTAACCCAACCGCCCACCCAAACACGTACAGAGGTATTGACCAAACCGCTCACCCATACACGTACAGAGGTATTAACCCAACCGCCCACCCATACACGTACAGAGGTATTAACCCAACCGCCCATCCATACACGTACAGAGGTATTCATATATTCAAGCTGAAGGCAATTGCAATAATAGTCAACTATCTTATAAGTCTTAACTGATTTAACTATTAAGACTAAAATGTAAAATAGGCTTTAAAAATGGCTTATCCAAATTACAATAAATATTGTAAGAACATGTTCACTTTCCTCTGCCAGAGTAGGGTATAAAATGTGTTTTTATATGGCTTCAATAATACTAGATGGCCTTCTCACCTATTGTAGAATGCTGGTCGCTCAAAGTCGCCAGCCGTCTAAACTGGACGTCAGGAATGAAGTCTACTGAAGGCAGAGCCTCCAGGCATTGTGACCTTGGATCAGCCAATACGAATCATGCGTTATTGCCAAATTTTCTTCTAGCTTGCCAGTCCTTAGCGGCGTAAATCTGGTTCATTTGTATTCAATTAAGCCACTCTGGTTACTAATATAAAAGTGTAAATTCGTTCGCGAATTTATATTAAAGAACATTAAATTACGCACAATTTAAAAAAATATAATGTTATTAGCTTTGCACCTTCCCTGTAAGCTAAAATTTAAACTTAGTTATAGTTTAATTATTAAAAATACAACTGGTAGTCAATGGATATAATTTACGTTATCAAATTAACACTATTAAACAACCAAAATACATTATACTAATTGTTCAAACTCTTTTTAATTTTTACAAACTGGAAAGAAAATATTTTGTATTGTTATTTTTATTATATGTTTATCAAGCTTACTTATTACATGTTTTGTTTAAAGTTGTTACAAATTATTTATAAGTATCTTTTTATTACTATTTATTTAACATGTTTTTCAAAGTAAAAGGAATATTATATTTTAAGAATAATTATATTAGGCCTTACTGTGAATAGTTTTTACTATTGCAGTGACCATATATAGTTATATAGTTTATTTCTAACAATCAGTCTATCTATATCTAATTGTACTTTAGTTTTTGAAAATAGATAAGACAGTGGTCATATTTACAGGTTGACAAACAAATATTTAAGAGAGTGTTTTTATGTTTTTAATAAGCTTTTGGGCATACCAGTATAACAACACCCTTATGCGTTCAACATTTCCTGGAAATATTACCGCTTACCATCTAGCGTGAAAAGAGCAAAATAGCTTCAGTGAACTCTTGGACGGCATACAAGTGCCTGAATTGACTTATGCGTGTATATTATAGTCATAAACTATTTTCTCAGTTTTACTTTGTTTTTTTTATTTTTGTTGTGTTATAATTTTTTTATACTGTCGTGTCATTGTTTGTTATATTTTATTGTAATTTTATATAAATGTTTGTTTATCAAAATATTCTACCTTAACGAGACCTGGATGAACTGAAAGCTGGTTAGTTATTCAGTACCGATGCATCCTCATTATTTTCACATCATAGAACCTACCATATTAGAGTCCGCTTGGCTACTCATAGCCCCGAGTGGCTTTTAGGAGGGTGCCCGGTACTGTTCAAGACTTATGTACATTTGACAACGCCGCACTCTCACTGTATTGGCTGCAATCCAACGGAATTCACTCGTGGCGCCACGTATAGAACACCCTACACTACAGTCAGAGAATACTCCCGCACTGTTTAGATCATTTTCACAGTTACAATAAGAGCACCCACAACGAACTCATTGTTAGTTTTACCCACTTTAAACAAATCAGCACACTCTTCTAAGAGTATGTTGATTTTTAAAGATGCAACTAGTAATTTGAAAACTATTGGTCTAGTGTTCAGTTAACTGACAAGCCAGATACTCGTGTATTTTCCCTAAAACAACATGTGAACCATGGATAACACCTAAAACAGGCATTCACATTTTTCCAGTGGGTTTGAGTCCATGATAACGAATTCAGGAGATACTCTTTAAGTATTAACTAAATGTACAATACTTCCAGAACACTTAGTGGAGATAATTTTCTCATTACAATTGATTTATCAACTACACTATCTCTCGTGCAAATTTGTATTAAACCATTTAAAATAAACATTAAGTGAGATTTGGCAATTGCTTCAAAATGAACTTGGTCGTAGCAAATTTAGTATCTATAGCAAGTTAAAATTATATGAAACATAATATTTTATATATTCCATGACAATTTCGTTTTGTATAATAGATGTGCCTTATATTGACCATTATATTTTGACCTTTAAATCTTATTACATTATTTAAATAAAGGATATTTTTACTGTAACTTTCTTTATCTAAGAGTAATATTTTTCCCCTGCTAAAGTTCGGGGTCAAGAAAATTTAATTATATAGTTTTTAAATTGATTCTGCCTCTATAATACCATTCTAAAATATAGGAGCATTTATGAAGTATTGAAAGAATCAACGGCTGCAATATTTTAATTCCATACAGGTTTTGTTAAAATATCAATTATAATTATAGTATTGTCTTGTTTATAGTCTCCTGTTTATAGTTCTTTAATACATTGTTGTTTTCAAATAGATTTCTGATCTGTTTGAACATAGTAAACATTTTACTTTTTATCATGGTAAGAGATTTTTAAATATATATACAGATAAAACATGCTTGATTGAACTCTAAATAAAGAAATAGCTTTCCAAAGATTTTAATTGTAGACATCTTAGAATTAGAATAACAAAAAACAAAATGATTAAATTTCTAATTTATAAACAAAATATACAAATCTGTATCGTTAGCAAAAAATCTTTAAATATTATTCATGACGATGCAAAATTCACCTTTCAATGAAACCCCTATCTGCAAATTCACAAAAATAATCTACCATATTCTGCAAATCTCCCATAAGGTAATCTAATATTTCAAAATTTAGCATTATGTACCTCCAGACCAATGACTAGTATATGGAATTTAAGAATTGTTTTATTTTTTAGTTGAACTATAAGTAAATATCAAAACGACTGGGACATTTGTAGTATTTCAAGTAATAATTAATTCTTAATCAAATTATAATATTTACAAAATTAGTATAGTATAATTTTTATATTAATACTTGTATATTATTTAGAATAGTATATAGACTATAGCCATACATACATCATTTACATCAGAAAATGTATGTGTCTGTAATAAACCATTCTTACTTCTGAGATAATATTTTAAGATGTTGGTGTTTTTTGAGTCTGACAACTCACAAATTAAATCATAGTTATACGACAGCCACTCTTTAGACTTATACACAATTGTATGGTTTAAGTGATAGTTTGGCGGTTTTTCGTTTTCAGATTTAAAGTTTTTAGTACTATATTAAAAAAAAAGAAAAAAATTTATTGCATAGTAATATTTGCAGTCAAATATAAGCAGCAAATGTTGATAGTTTAACATTTTTTACTTTTTACTTTTTTACAAAAAGGAGAGGCCACCCTCCTTCTTAACCTTACTCTGTCCATTCCTCATAGACTATTGATCTGTGTGAGGAACTTAATCAGACAGAGTAAGGGGGCGGACCAGTACAGTAGAAGGTGAATATTACTGATAAATTTTCCGGTCAAGGCCGGATTCGAACCAGCGCTATCTCTAACCCAAGCTCAAAGTCCTGACGCCTTAGACCTCTCGGCCACCGGCTCGCCCAAAAACAAACAAAAACGATTATTTAAACTGAGTAGTTATTTTAGTAATGTCTTTGATACATATCAACTAAACAGTTTACTTTTAAAACTAAACGGAACTAAGAAAGTTTGTATGAACTATATTACACAGTTCGTTTCAAGTAAACAAAACTGAAATCTGTTTGCAGTTTAACGCAAGTGTTACATTCAAACATGTGTTGCAGCTATGCATTCGCTTGTAAAACTTTACAAACAAGCTGTCATGAAAGTACTTTTTACTGTACTTATTTAGAACAACTTTTTGACAGTAATTATTTTATGAATACTTATCAGTTAATATTACAGTAAGAACGCTGTTTTTTCTTTTACTATTCATTCCTATAAATTTTATATTGAAAATGTGAATATTTTCCTTTAAGAGGTCATAAAATTAAACTATATTTTGTAATTTTAGTTATTAAAATTTAGTTTTAAATACTTCGTTGGATGTAGTATGTGAGTTGAGTATTTAAAATATCACACTATGTTTGTGATAGCCATCGAAACATTCAAAACATTAAATATATTGCAACAATAAATGTGTTCCTGCATAAACAATACTAATAATTTATACCCTATTTCTATAAAGTCAGTAAACTAATCCTTGATTCCTGTAAAATAATTTTACAGGACTAGGGGACGCCCCTGCCCACTTCGCGTGGTAACCCCGTCACTCGCAACGCTTTTGGGGGAAGCTTATCCCCTGGGAACCCTGCCTTTAGCCCCTTTATGAAACTCAGCTTACGGCCTCGTCAGGTTTGTAGAATTTTTGTTTCTGGGCCAGTGGAGCCCATAATAATAGTATTTCCAAAAATCTGATTGTATGATATAAACTATGAGAGGAATACCTTTCATTATATACCCCACTTAGATGTATTAGTTTAACATTACTCTTTTTTATTTTTTTAGGCTATGTTTTTTAAGGTAAGGGGCAAAGCCCACAAACGTAATCTATTCCAAAATAAAAGGACACATTCAGATCTGGGAGATAAATACTTTTAGTTTGATAACCCATTCAGGTGTTTTATTTTAGTGATACTGTTTTTTTTTTTTTTTTTTTTTTATTTTAGGAGAGTGTTCTCAGCTTTATAGCAGAGACCCTATAATTTTGGCCTTTTCAAAATATGATGATATGTTTGTATTCAGGAGAAAAATATCTTGGATTTGATATCCCATTTAAGTAAATAATATCATTATTAAAAAATTTTACCTTTTTAAAATGTTTTGTTTTTGGACCCTCTTACCGCTTTTTTATGTTTAAGCTGAAATTTATAAAAAACTTGCGCATTTGTTATGCGAGTAGGCACGGAGATTGTTGTAAATTTTACTCAAATTTTAATTCAAGTTAGGTTATAAAACCATTTTTTGCAATTTCCCATAACTGTACTGGAGCAGTTTTTGAGCCTAAAAGGCCTTTTTTATGATAAAAGACAACGTTTGTGAATTTTCTTGGAGGTTTCAGCCGAGAGCTTCAATTCAAGTACACATATTATGGAGGTAGGACACTGGGAAGCGCCTTAACATATTAGTGTCAGTCAGTCACTACATCGAGCTTTATAGAATATATCTGTTACTTCTGATAAATTTAACATTTTCATAGTAACTAAAATTATTTGGAGAATACAGGCACATTTTAATGTTATTTGTTTTTAATTAAATTTTAGTTTGTATTAACCAGTAAACCATAATAAGTGATAGTATAGTCATATATTATCTATACAGGCCTATGTCACAGACATTCTCAGAATCAGTCTGCAAATCACATCTAACCTGTCAGAGCTTCAATTGTGTTTCCGACCCAGTAAGATATCTGCCCCGTTACACATGACATCAGTCTACAGATCACATCCCAATTGTCGATATAAGAAATGTGTAACTCCCTCTGTAAGATATTTCGCTTGTTAGGTAACCGACTAACTAGTTGACAGATTTTTGTTAGTATTAATGCTAGTCTACCCTTAAGAAATAGTATTTTTATAACTATCGAAAACTCATCTTATTATAAATATTATACGAGTAATTTAATGATAATTACTGTTGAAAATTCAAGTTCAAAAAAAATTAAAATTTTTTTATTAAATAAATCTTTCGTTACCAAAAACAACATTATGAGACCAAAGTACAACTGATACAAAATAATAAATATTCAAAATAAAATATTACATATTAACAAAATTATAGCTACAACATTACATAAGCCTGCTTATATAATTGATGGTGTTTCCTTCTGTATCCAGTGGTATATATCTTGTCAGATCCTGAGAAGTTTATAGATTTCATAACGTCATATTATTACAATATTATGACGTATACAAAACCACAAGTATAAGTTCAAAATGTAGTCTCATCCTCATAATTTGAGGTGTGTAAATTGCATTTACAACAGCTGTTTCATAGAGAAAGTCTAGTTAACAACAGAAGTTTCAATAGTCAAACATAAAAAACGTTTTACTTCACTGTAAAAGCTTTTACAGGGATTGAAGAGACTTAGAAAACCGACAATGTACATTATACTACAGTATAATGTATTTAAAGTAGGGATGGATAGCCCTTGTACTGTCCTTTTAATAAGACTACTTATTATTAGTAGATAGTAGGATTTTAACTGGTAATATGACATAGCTAATAATAGAAAACACTTGTAGAGTATATTTTAGTCATTACTAAGGTTGTACGGAGTTTGGACACCTAAGTAACTGTGCCAATACCACGGAGTGAACAATGCTTCTTGAAACTTTGCCATCTAAAGTTCCCTTTGAGTGTTTGAGTAGGATAGGGAGTGATCTTCAATTGTGAGGTATCCATTAACGTCTCATAGATGTCAGTAATTATCGAGGTTTTATGTAGTTAAAGCATCTAAGTAACTGTGTTAATACTGCAAAGTGAACAATGGTTGGGTCTCGGCAATTTGAAGTTCCGTTTAAGCTGTGCACTTCAGAAGATATATTTTAATAGTGAGAAAATCACTAACAACATGGTAAATCAGTCCTTACCAAGGGTGTAAAAAGATTGAATATCTAAAAAACTGAGGAACTTTGCAGTAAATAATATACGGCTACTTACGTAAAAACGCACAATTGGAAATAAAATACATTACTTGGGGATAGAGATAACTGGAACGTATATTAAACGTATGTATTGTTCAATTAAATTTACGACAACTGTGATATATTAATTTGGTTATTTTCGGTTAATTCACTACTAATACACTTTTTCTTACGGTTAATTTACTACCACTTGATAAATATTATATTGCTCTAAAAACTGTTCCCCAATCATTTTTACGTCCACTGTGGCATTCCTTATTGGCTAAGATTCGATGTCACTTTCCAAGAAGTTACACACGGAGAGCGCATTCGGCGGTAAATCAATCATTGTATTTACCACTTTGTGGTCAACTTTAGTAACCAACTAACCAACCTAATTTAACCTAACCTGACTTAACCTAACCGTAATTGTGATTAAAAAAGTAATGGTAGTGAAGTAACGGAAAAATTAATGGTATTGAGTTTACGGAAAATTTCCATTATTTTTTAAATATTAATGCTCATTTAAGTGACTATAATAATTAAATAAGTGTACAAGTTATTCCTGAATATTTCAATATTTAAAATAGCTACCCTGATTTATTACTCGAAAGAAACCTCATATCAATAATGTGGATTGTAAATTCCAAAATGGTACATTCTTCTCATTATATAAATGGATTTACAATCAATAACTCCTCGTCATTACCTATTGTTGTCATTAAAAAATTATTTTTTACTGTTTTCTTCATGAATTTGCTTTGTTAAGTCTGAATTAAAAAGTTGTACGAAACTGTATTGCACTATATTCATGTTTTGATAAACTTACTTCAAATTACTGAGCAATTTTGTCCTTTGATATTTTTTAAAACTAACATAGGATTGTTTTTAAAAATATCCTAATTTTAAAAAAATGCTACGCATTTGCTCAAAACGGAAGCAAAAGAAGTAATAGTAGTTACATTCCCATTTTACTGATAATGTTTTGCCCATTAAAGCTGATATCATACATTTCACAGTTTTTAATGTTATCTTATGGGTAAATATTCATATAATATTCATATGATATATTGGAGACTAACAAATAAAGAGGTGTTTGTTAAAATATTGGTAAGCCTCATGCGTAAATTAGCTGTTTATGTATTTTACCACGGCTGGAAGAGTGGCTTTTAAATAGAATGAATGCAAATATAATCTCAAAATAAAAGTTTAAATAAATGTCCTATCCTACTAAGTATATATTTTCCATAGTAAATTATATACACAAACTTTTTACAAATACCTAAATAATGCATTCTGAAATAGCTTAAATATCTACCTAATTATTAAAACATAACATAATATGTGTTTTTAAATTAACATTTTATATTAATAATACATAGTAGTAAATCACAAATACATTTCTATTTACCTTTTCCATCCATTAAAGTGTGATTCGGTAGTGTGCATTTATTAATAATAATAATGTATTTATTCCATCTACAGCATAAATAAAAAACACATAAATACAAAAGTGATGCAATATTTACAGAAGTATATAACAAATAATAAATAACATAACATATTTTACAATTAAACTAAAAAAAACACATACTCCAAACACCTGTTTATAATAAAGAACACCATACATGACTTCTGTGATACTGATCTTGAGAATCTACACAATGTATTTTTATTGTTACTTTAATAGTTTAAATCCTTGATTATGTGGATAAAATAAATAGAAATAAATAGGTCCTCCCAGGCAATGCTTGATTAGAGGCACAAATTTGCTTTTAATAAAAAGAGGTACTATGGCAGTCTGTTAATCATATAATTCTTCTCTTTGATGAATAAAGTTTGTTTGCTCTTAGACAAATATTTTGCTAGTTCAGGAGTATAAAGAGTTTAAATATTTTTTTTATTTATTTATTCACGAAATTACATCTTCCCTTGACTATTCAGTTCAGCTCTATGCCAGCGGTATTAAAATATCCATGCTTATTTCTAATACAAAAGACAATATGTCTCTTCAATCTTGAATCGACTAGGATGTGAGGTGTGCTAAAGATAATTCAAGCTGCTTAGCCATAGGAAAACAGTGGTAGTTTCGTTAAGCGTAAAAATAATCCGTAATTCTTCTTTTATGACATTAGTGGCTGAAGAATCAAAAGAGAGTGTGCTGTCGCGATCCTCGTAGACTTCCAAGTTTATCTTCTCTGAACACGTAAACTGTGTCGTATCAAAAACTAGTAGGAACTTGGGTCTTGTCATGTGGATCGCCAGTATTTCAATAATAAGCATGGCTTGTTTAACACTGTACAAATCCTTGGTTCAGTCACCTTAAGTATGCCACTGTTACTTGGAATAGGGACCGATTTTACACAAATGCAGCCGTCGAGGCCGTCCAGAGGCAATTCCCCTCTTGGAAGGAGTGGAAGTTTCCGGAGTTTGGTGAAGTGGAAACTCGTGCATAACTGAATTTATTAACTTTATTAGCTCGTCGAGCTGTGACTGGCCTGCAATTTTCTTACAGAGTGCTTTACGGCCAAGCTGGTTTAGTTGATACTATTAGTCCAAGAGTTTCAGAATATACCTTTCGCTCAAGAGATCCATTTGTTTGCTCATAAGAGTTGGAGTGTGTGATCCAGTGGTCGGCTATGCAAACATGCAAGGAGACTTCACAACAGATTTTTTATGTTGGTTTCTAGGGATTCTGAATGCAGAATTGACAGTGACTAAACTCACACTCAGCCAGCTAAACCTTATTTCTCAAGTGTTGCATGTTTGGGCCTCAAGGCTGTTTTAAAAACTTAAGAGTTCAACTGGTCGGTGTCATGGGCAGTTGGTGAACTTTAAAAAAAAAATGGCTTCCATTCTCTAATTGAATTAATTCTCTAGTTTATTTAAATGCAAGTCTTTGTTGTATACCTTACAGTTACTATTATTATATAACTGAGTGAGTTATAAAGCCACAACGTTATACTACATGTATTATCACTATCGATAACTAAACAAAATGTAGATTTATAAACTTTAGTATGTTTCCTTGTTAATTATTCATTAAACCATGAATATAATCTTTTTTTTTATTACTGTATTACGAAAGACTTAAGTAATTATTCAATATTTTACTATAAACTTAGTTTTACACGTGAAAAAAGCAATAATTAAATTATCACACAAAGCTATTACATTAACGTATATGTAGGTGAAACAGGGTTTGGTGAGGAATGTCAACAAGGTAAATTGCGTAGCTCCATACATACTACATTCTCAACGTGACTTAGCGCGTGTATGATGAGGAATGTGAAATTGCAAATATTATGGTCCTCCCTTAGATATTTGTGATTACCTGTTACAAACCATATATTGTATATATTGTTTAAATACACTTTACATCAGATGGAATTATTAGTTGATGATTCAGTAAAATCATATATTAATATTTTCTTCAAACTTCCTAAAAGTTATCATTTATTTAATATGAAAATCATGAAATTACCCTTGCTAAGAGTATTATTTTGCTGATTTAAATTTTAATATAATTGAAGAGTTTAGTAATTGTTATACTTTGCACTATGTACGTAATCATGAAATGGTAGTGTTATATTCTTCGTGTTTTTTTATATTATATGAATCATTTTATTGTTATTATTTGTTTCAGAATGAAATAATGTAAAATATGTCACTTACAACACTGCATAAATAACATATTTAAGATACAAATCCATAATATTAAAGTAAATGTTGTTATTTACGTTCATTTCTTAGTTATATTTTCATCTCCAAGATATTGTCATTAAAACTATCTACGGTGCGTTTAACTTTAGACCTGTAGACAGTAAATTGACGTTTGAAATTGATTAGATTTTTCCTTCCAATTAAACACTAAACAAATCTACAAAAGTACTCAAGTGTTGTTTACCTTAATAATCAACCTGACGCTGTTATATGATTATAAGCAATTAAATAGCGTCCAATGTGGACTCAAGGGTCGTAAGACCTAATTTGTTTCATAATATATTTTTGTAAATGTGCAGTAAATGTTAATTTTAGTTCCTATAAATTTAAAAAGTGAAAATCTCTGTTTTTATTACTGGTATAAAATCACTTTGTTTTATTTATAGGGACATCCCACAGTAAGAGTTAGGTGCACAATTTGAATCGACTTGATAAAAGCCACTTTTTAATAACGGCCTCAGTATTAGTTGTTAAATATTCAACATGGAATATCCTCAAGGGATGGTACTCGTACAGTCTGTTTGAGTCATTTTATCCCCCCCCCTACACTCCCCAAAATGGTGAGATCTACATGAGAAATTTATAAAACAAGGAATAAAGTGGTATTATTAAGTTAATATGCTTTTTACAAAAGTATAGTTATGAAATTGTATTTAAACACTTTCGTACATGTCATGAAATACTCTTATTAAATATATTTTTCAAGGTCTAATAACAATAAATAATACTCAAGGGATTCAAGTACTCAAGAAGTATCATAGGACTTTTTTCCGAAAATTTAAATAAGGTGATTTAAGTTATGTACATACGTTTTTGTTATATAACGGGTAATGTTAAAAACAGAAGTTATACGCATTATGAAGTTAAATTTTAATTCAACTGCCTGTTTTAAGGTATTTATCTAGCACTTTTAGAGTATTATTTCGGTTTGTTTTCTTTTATTATGTAACGCTTGGTCTATGTGTATGTTTGACGAAACTTAAAACAAAAACTTGTTTCATTTTTGTTATTTAGCCAGGTTTAGTTCCATATTCCAATAAGGTATATTGGATATTTTAATCCTGCAGAGATACAACCAATTTTAAACGGGGAACTTAATCTACTGTTTCCTGATCAGTAAAAACATGAATTTAGCGATTTTCAAAAAGCCACTATTCTATAAAACTGTGGACATCTTAAATTTTTTTTACGGAACCCTGTATTTTTTTATCTTTTATAATAAAAAATATAACTAACTGTAAGTCTTATTATTATTTGAATTTTCTCTGTAATATTAGTCGTTTCTAAGCTTTGGACAATCAAATAGTTTTAAACGAAAAATTTTCTCATTGCAAAATTGGTATAGTGACCATGTTTTATTCTGTAATTTTAGGTTCACACTTTAATTAATATATTTTTTCTATCGTAAAGGTTAAATATCTTAGACAAAATAAATAAAATTAGCCCGAGACTTTTTTTAAGAGCCCAGTTTCTACTACTAATTTGTTTTATTGTTGCCAATGGTAATAACCTATATATAAATGTTTAAAACCAGTAAAATATAACTAACTAATTAATAATATTGATGACTGTCACTCTATAATGTTACAAAAAACTAAATTATAGTAAGGTAATAAGTCACTCACCCACCCATAAACGTACAATGGTAGTGACCCACCCACCCACCCATACACGTACAGTGGTAATGACCCACCCACCCACCCACACATACACGTACAGTGGTAGTGACCCACCCACCCATACACGTACAGTGGTAGTGACCCACCCACCCAACCATACACGTACAGTGGTAGTGACCCACCCACCCACCAATACACGTACAGTGATTGTGACTCACCCACCCACCCATATACTACAGTGATAGTGACTCACTCACCCAACCATATACGTACAGTAGTAGTGACCCACAGTGATTGTGACTCACCCACCCACCCATACACGTACAGTGGTAGTGACCCACAGTGATAGTGACTCACTCACCCACCCATACACGTACAGTGGTAGGTTAGAGTACCCAGACACAATTTTAGGTTAGAGTAATTTTAATGAAATATAGGTACAGCAATAGCTGATATTTATAATAACAGGTAACGGGCCAGTATTATGTAAGGTTTTCTTTAAACCTTTATTTCAACGATGTAGTGATAAATTCTGGGAGCCAAGGAATTTAATATTCACAATTATATGTTTCGATCACATACCTATCATAATAATCTACTTATGGAGTTCTAAGCTATTTTATTGTAACAAATATCTTTAATTGTGAAACCACGTTGAAAAATACACAACAAGGGTTTTAAAAATTAGTAGTTGAAACTGGTTTATTAAAAATAGCCTAGGACTAATTTTATTTATTTTGTTTAAAATATTCAGCCTTTAGGACAGCTAAAATATATGAATATAAGCATGAAACCTAATGTTACAGAATAAAACATGATCGGTATATAAATTTTGCAATATCAAAAAGTTGACATTTCAAACTATTTGAGTGTCTATAGATTATAAACGGCTAATATTAAAGCAAAAATCAAAAGCATACAAACTTTTTAAATTATATTTGTTATCAGGAAATACTGTATTTAAAAAATACACAGTATTTTATTAGTTGTCCGACACTTTGGAAAATTGCAGCTTTTTTAAAATCTCTAAATACGTATTACTTCTAAATACATATCAGGTAAAAGTAGGTGAAGTTCCTCATTTAAAGTTTGTTGTATGTCTGCAGGTTTAAAAGATCCGAATTAATTGTGGCACACTTAAAAAAATCACTCTGTATCCTTAATGTTGTATTATAAGTATTATAGTGTAAATATTTCATTATAATGGTATAACATTAGTTTACTAGTTGATGTTGGATATATTTCTTTACGTATACTTACTTTTTCTTTTCCTTATTAATATTGTAAGATAGAGCGTGTCTAGAAACATGTATTCTCTGCTTACACATATGTTATAATAGATATTATATATTCACTTATAATAATGTTGTATAGTGCTGAATGTATATGTGCAAGTGTGTTTATGAATTGTGAGTTGCCGACTGCGGGCTGTGGCGCCTCGAGGTTTGTCCCACTGTTACTGAACTATAGTAGACCGCCACACCTGGAGGTGACGTCTATACTGAGATGCTCTTATATCATTCCTTATCACCTTGTCACCATTTTGCAGGACAATACACATTTACACTCAGACTGTACCTTGTCATATTGATGAAATCTGATACTTATTTGTAAATTCGTTTTGTAATTGTATTCTAATTTACAAATTGTTGCTTAATCACTACAGTCCTTCAGCTTCTGTGGATATAACAGGAAAACTATCAGGAGGTGGACGCATGATGGTTTCCATCAGTTCTTATATAACCACTGTTGGAGATCTCTATAACCTCAGTACTACTCATACCTAAGTGAAAAAATCAAGTCTTTTTGAAAAAAATGAATCTCTAAAAGTTTTGGTTTCTTTTTTCCAAATAATGTTATAATAAAACCCGTGTTAAAGTATGCTTTCAAGAATTGTCACTAAACGTAAATAGTCTTTACGGAAATGAAAAATAAAAAGGAAAAACTGAAAAACAAACGATTTTCGCACTTTCTTGGTAATTCAGGGTTGCCAAAATGTAAAATACATCAATTTTAGCTCTTTTTTATTATCTACAGTTTTATACCATTTTTTTAAGAACGTAAAATTTCTTCGGATATCTAGTAACTGTGTTGTGCCCTCTTTCAACCCCCCTTACAATCAACCCAAAAGTTTTTCTGATGTCCAATTTACTTTTATTCCCTTTTTGTACCATCACAAATTATTTTTAATTGTAAAACTCCGAGTTTTCTTTATTTTAAAATAGCTTAATATACAACTTCTCATAATTATTTAAAATTGACTATTATTTCTAGTAAAGAATTTTCTTTTGTTTTCAATGTTGTACCTCCTTTGGACGTGTATTTTTATAATTATTAAGAAACATACTGTAAAAGTAAAATGAAAATATGCCAAGCTGATTTATTTCATTTGTTTCTTCATTTAAATTTAAACTAGTTTGTTCTATTAATGTTGGATGATTTATTAAAATAAATACGAATATTTTACAGACGTAAAAATGTAAAATCGTATATTTCATGTATTTTTTGCTTTAACATTAAAATATGCAACTTATATCAAATTCTATTTTAATCCGAGTTAAGTAGATATAAAGCTGCAATGATACAACTTAGTAGATAAATCTCATGTCCATTCATTTCTATTAGTACAATTTGATGATTCTAACTCCAATACGCCATTTCTAGGGATTGTGGTTGTTAGACCGTGCATGACAGGCTTAGGAGATTACCAAGCAAAGTTAAATACGCGTTAGTTCTTTTATTTGCCTTATACGTTTGACGTTTTATTCATACTCACTTAAAATGGAATTTAGTAAATATACATCCAATATTCATAAATGTACAATATATTATATATATTTTTAACATTAATTCAATATGTGTCAGTGTTGTGGACCAAATTAATGACAATGTCATTTCAAAATAAATACTTTGAAAAGTCTAGAACCTTTTTTTTCTCTTTTATTAACATTTTAAATATAGTTATTATATGCTAACCTTAGATCTATGCTATGTCGTCAAGTTACTGTTTTACATTTTTTAACATGAATTTAATGAAACGTTCTAAATTTTTTTTCAACATTGCAAGAATCTATGTTCTTAACCATTAATAGCTAAATTATGTATAATGTTTACAAACCAGTTTTGATTAAGGATTCAAATGCGTAATGTAGTATTTGTGTAGAGAGAGAGAGAGAAAGAGAGAGAGAGAGAGATAGAGGGAGAGAGAGAGAGAGAGAGAGAGAGAGAGAGAGAGGGAGAGAGAGAGAGAGAGCGAGAGAGAGAGAGAGAGAGAGAGAGAGAGAGAGAGAGAGAGAGAGAGAGAGAGAGAGAGAGAGAGAGAGAGAGAGAGAGAGAGAGAGAGAGAGAGAGAGAGAGAGAGAGAGAGAGAGAGAGAGAGAGAGAGAGAGAGAGAGAGAGAGAGAGAGAGAGAGAGAGAGAGAGAGAGAGAGAGAGAGAGAGAGAGAGAGAGAGAGAGAGAGAGAGAGAGAGAGAGAGAGAGAGAGAGAGAGAGAGAGAGAGAGAGAGAGAGAGAGAGAGAGAGAGAGAGAGAGAGAGAGAGAGAGAGAGAGAGAGAGAGAGAGAGAGAGAGAGAGAGAGAGAGAGAGAGAGAGAGAGATATTGTGGGAACGATGTATTTAAAAACCATTTTGTAGTAAAACTTACATTCGTAATGTAATAGTAGTATAGAAAGGGGGACATTTGTTTGTGTGCGTTTTTTGTAACACATGTACAAAGACAGACAGTTCCTGGTACACTATACTTTACCGCCTTGTTGAAGGACGCATACGAGTAACATAATTAACTCAGAGTAGCTGAATATCCTGGATACAATTTATTTTAGTTTGTTTTGAAGTGTTAGTGTCAATCATAACGTTACTCTTGGCGTTCCTAATAAATAAGAAATAAAATACATTACATTGATTTCCCAATACGTGACATGATTCATAACCACCACCATATTTGCCATGGCACATAGACGCACATTGGCTCATGTGAAAGTCTTCCAAGTCATGTTGGGAATGGAATGTTTATTAAGGACAAGATTTCTTCACTGAAATTTAGCCTCAAAATCCGATCTCCTTACACTGACTTCTCGATGTATCTCTTCACTATCTCTCCACATACTGTTGGAAAGTTTTAACATGTATTTATTGACTTCTTAGTCTTAAAATCAAATATTTAATTTATGAAAATAACCAATTTTCCCTGCTTAAATTATATTCTAAAAATAAAATACATCTTAACTTATAATATGTAAGTTAAGCCCTAATTAAACTAGCCTAGTAACTAAATTAATGTATTTTAAAACTGCGGAAACAAAGTTAAAGAAATGTTTAGTAAAAGTAAATTGTGCTTTTAGTCAATTATTCAGATCATTTAAAACTATCTTGTTTTATTTTATGAATATTAATTCTCAGAGTGTAGTCTCCGACATTAGGTTAATTAATTTTAGTTTATTTTTATTGAAACTTGATACAAGTCAAATACTGTATATATTTAGTATAAAAACGATGTTTTAACTACAATATATTTTTCTAAGCCAATTTGAGCCTTGGATGTATTTTTAAATTTTCAAAACATTGCTATCTATAAATTATGCCCACAACATAGCTTATTAAACAAATGTCTAAAAACATCATAATAATAAACTACTGTATACATATAATAAATATTACCAAGAATTCAATTATACAATACAGCGAATCAATCTTGTTTTAGACCTTATGAAATATAATATACATATTCAATCCAAGTACAAAAGTGTCATAAGTTTTGTATATCTATGTCGAATAATTTTTTTATAGCAACAATTTTACAATCATTACAAGGGATGAGACAATACTTTATATCGATTTAATTAGGCATAGCAATAAAATGATTATATAGTGTATTTTATAATCTTCCTAAATCAAGATATTACCTTGAATTTTATATATATATATATATATATATATATATATATATATATATATATATATATATATATATATGAACTAAGTTGATACCCTCGTTCATATACGTGGTAAGGATGGTATTTACATCACAAAACTCTTATAAAACCAGAGGACGTGTTATTAAAAAATTGTTACATATTTTCTCTGGGGTTTATAATACATGATTATATATTTAAATTTGAACAGCTGTTACTGTTCTATTCTTTTCTCTCTCCGTACTATTCTCATGGCCGAAAAACGTACTTTCAAGGCGAAAATATTGCAGAATTGAGACGTTATTGCACAGCTACAAATAGACGAACAATTGTTTACATCTCAATCATTTAAATTTGTCAAGGAATAAGAGGGTATTTGTCTTAGCAAAAAATTACTTCACATATCATATATAAGATATGGATTTTTATATCAATTGTTATTGATGTATAAATATGTATTCGCACGCATGAAACATCTTTATGTAAGTAGAGTGCATTATTTTCAGTCGAAGTAGGAATAAAGCGGTTGATAGTGAATTCATATTTAAAGACAGCACACATTAGAACAGGAATATAATGCATATTTCCATAATGTTATGTTAAATCAGGTAAAATCATTCCTGCCTTAACATATAGGTACTTTTTAAAAGTATTTAATAATGTTATGTTAGTCATGGTCATTTTATCAGATAAATAACCAACTCCAGCTAAAATAAGTTGTCATTACTATTTAGATCATGGTAGATCTCAAATGAAAACTATTCTTATTTTGAGAAATATCTCAGCTCATATAACTTTATTGTTGGGACAGTGCGGGTCCAAACTAGAGCTCGTTTATGATAATTCCTCTGCCAGGAAATCTGGCAGGCTGAGATAACAGACTTAAGGAGTGATGTTAGGAATTCAGCCACCAACTCGTGACTCAATAAGGAATAAACTGCATTAACGAAGGAAAATATTTGTAAGTATTACTATCATATAATGATAATATATCTGCGGATAAAATATAATAGATAATGATGCTCACCCAATTGTATATACATACCCAATTTAATAAGAAAACCTGGTATTAAATCGGTCGAGAATCAGCTGTTTTCACAAGATTTACATTTTACTCCAGGACAGGCTGGCCTTCCCCGAAGTTGGGCAAGAATTTTATTCCAAAATAAAACCCCTTTTTAAATTAGAATTTTAATTTTACCTTTTAAAACCCTTTCTTACTTTTAAAAACCCTTTTATTTTTTTCCAAAAAAAATTTTTTAATTTTTAAAATTTTTATTCCCATTAAAATTTTTTTGATTAAAAAAATTTTTTCTTCCCTTTTAAATTTTCAAGAATTTTATTCTTACCATAAAAAATTTTAAACTTTAATTAAAAATTTTATTTTTTTCCAAAAACCCCTTTATTAAGTATTTTTTTTTCTTAGAATATTTTTTAAATTTCCCTTTAAAAAACCCTTTTTTCCCTTCATTTAAACTTTTTATATTTTAAAACCATAAACTTCTTTTAAATTAAGGAAATTTTAAAATTTTAAAAAATTTTTTAGAAACTTTTTTTCTTAACCCCTCCACAAAATCCCCACTTATTTGAATTTTTATTCTAATAAACCCCTTAAAAACTATTTAACTTTTTTTTACAATTAAAACTTTTTTTTTAATAATTCCTTTTTAGAAATAAAATAAGTTTTATTCACCAAAAAACCTCCCTTACTATTAGAATTTTTATTCTTACATCCCCTCTTAAAAAATTTTTATTTTACCATAAATTTTTATATTAAATTTAAATTTTTTAATAAAACCGTTTAATTAGAAAACTTGTTTTCTTTTATAGACCCTTTCCCTTTTGAATTTTCTTTTAATAACAATTTTAAAATTATTAGAATTTTATTCTTACCAAAACCCCCAAAAAATTTTATTTTAAAAACTTAATTTTTTAAAAAAAATAAGACCCCCCTTTAATTTTTTTAAAAACAAAAAAAACTTTTTTTTCCAAAACCCCCTTTTCCATAGTTTTTTATTAAAACCCCCTTTTAAACCTAAATTTTTTTACAAAAACCCTTTTATTATTAAAAACTTTTTTCTTAATAAAACCTCTTCTATTAAAATTTTATTCTTCCAAAAAACCCCTCTTACTATTAAAACTTTTTTTCTTTCCCATAAAAACCCCCTCTTATTTTTAAAACTTTTTTCTTACATAAACCCCTTCTATTGAATTTTTATTTTTTAACCATTAAAAACCTTTATTATAGAATTTTTATTCTTACATAAAACCCCCTTACTATTAGAACTTTTTTTTAAAAAACCCCCTTTCTTTTTTGAACTTTTATTCTTACTAAAACCCCTCTTTATTAAACTTTTTTTTTCCAAAAACCTCTTAATATTAGAATTTTATTCTTACCATAAACCCCTCTTTTATTAAATTTTATTCTTACCAAAAAAACCCCCTTTTATATTAAAATGTTTTTTTAAATAAACCCTTTCTATTAAAACTTTTATTTTACCAAAAGACCCTCTTCATAAAATTTATT
Source organism: Stictocephala bisonia (assembly GCA_035578905.1). Taxonomy (NCBI): domain Eukaryota; kingdom Metazoa; phylum Arthropoda; class Insecta; order Hemiptera; family Membracidae; genus Stictocephala; species Stictocephala bisonia. Next base: position 277,727 of record JAQJVL010000590.1, on the reverse strand, counting down.
CTTACCATAAACCCTCTTACATTAGAATTTTTTTCTTCCCATAAACCCTCTTCTTTACAAATTTTTTCTTACCAAAAACCCCTTTACTATTAGAACTTTTATTCTTAAAATAAACCCCCTTTTTACTATTAGAATTTTTTTTTCCAAAAAACCCCCCTTTACTTTTAGAATTTTTATTCTTACCAAAACCCTCTTACTATTAAAACCCTTTTATTTTACCATAAACCCTCATCATTAAAACCCTTTTTCTTACCTAAGACCCTCTTACTATAAAAACTTTTATTTTTTTTCATAATTTACCCCCTTTTAACTATTGAATTTTTTATTCTTACCATAAAACCCTCTTACTTTTAAAACTTTTATTTTACCATAAACCCTCTTACATTTAAACTTTTATTCTTCCATAAAACCCCCTTCTATTAAAAATTTTTTTTCCCATAAAACCCCTTTCTTATTTTAAATTTTATTTTCCCATAAAACCCCTCTTACTTTAGAAACTTTTTTTTAAAAAAACCCCTTTACTATTAAACTTTTTTCTTCCCAAAAAACCCTTTATTTAGAACTTTTATTCTTCCTTTTAACCCTTACTATTAGAACTTTTATTCTTAATAAACCCCTTCTTACTATTAAAATTTTATTTTAAATAAAACCCCTTTACTTTAAAATTTTTTTATTTTTACCAAAAACCCCCCTTCTTCCCTATTAAAACTTTTATTCTTCCCAAAAAACCCTCTTATAATTAAAACTTTTTTTCTTACCATAAAACCCTCATAATATTAGAACTTTTATTCTTACCATAAACCCCTTTATTTTTGAACTTTTTTTTTTTACCAAAAAACCCCTCTTATATAAAATGTTATTTTAACCTAAACCCCCTTTTACTATTAAAAACTTTTTATTACCATAAGCCCCTCTTTTTTAAAATTTATTTTAAAACCCCAATTTTTAGAACCTGTTATTTTTCCCCAAAAGACCCTCTTACTTAAAAGAACTTTTTATTTTCCCATAATACCTTTTTACTATTAATTTTTTTATTCTTACAAAAACCCCCCTTTTTATATTAGAATTTTATTTTTCAAAAAAACCCCCTTACTATTAGAACTTTTTTTTTTTAATAAGACCCCTTATATTAAACTTTTTTTTTCCATAAACCCCTTACATTAAACCCCTTTTTTCTTACCATAAGACCTCTTACATAAAAATTTTTATTCACCAAAAACCCTTTTACTTTTAAAACTTTTTTCTTACCAAAAAAACCCTCTTATATTAGAATTTTATTCTTACCATAAAACCCTCCCTTTAAACTTTTATTTTCCCCATAAAACCCTTTTACTATTAAAATTTTTCCCCTTTTAAAAAACCTCTTTTTATTAAATTTTTATTCTTACAATAAACCCCTTTCTATTAGAAGTTTTATTTTTACCCTCCCTTACTTTTAGAACTTTTATTCTTCCCAAAAACGATCCCCTTTAAAAATTTTATTTACAAAAAACCCCTCTTAATTTAAAATTTTTATTCTTACCAAACCCTTTACTTTAAGAATTTTTATTTTAATAAAAAACCTTTTTTCTAATTTAAAACTTTTTTATTCTTTTTTAAAAAACCCCTTTTTACTATTTTAGAAGTTTTTTTTTAAAATAAACCCCAATTATATTAGAACTTTTTTTTTCTTACCATAAAAAACCCTTTTTCATTAAACTTTAAAATTTACCCCAAAAACCCCCTCTTATATTAGAATTTTATTTTACCATAAAAACCCTCTTATTAAAAATTTTTTTCTTACATAAAAAACCCCTTATATTAGAAATTTTTTATTCTTAATAAACCCTCTTACATTAAAATTTATTCTTCCCCATAAACCCTTTAATTAAAAACTTTTTTTACCATAAAACCCCTTTTTACTTTTAAATTTTTATTCTACCAAAAACCCTCTTTATTTTAGAATTTTTTTTTTACAATAAACCCTCTTATATTAAAACTTAATTTTTTAATAAACCCTTTTTTACTTTAAATTTTTTTAAAAATTTTTTAAAACCTTTTTTTAAAAACCCCTTTCTTACTATTAGAATTTTATTCTTAACCATAAACCCTTTATTATTGAATTTTTTTTCTTTTAAATAAACCTTATTTAAAACTTTTTTTTTTAAATAAACCCCTCTTAATTTTAAATTTTTTTTTACCAAAAACCCTCTTACTTTAGAACTTTTTTTTCTTACCAAAACCCCTCTTAAAATTAAACTTTTATTTACCAAAAAACCCCTAAAATTAAACTTTTTTTTACATAAACCCCTTTTATTTAGACTTTTATTCTTCCCATAAACCCCTCTTATTTTAGAAATGTTATTCTTACCAAAAAAACCCTTCTTCTATTAAACTTTTTTTTTTACCATAAACCCTCTTTTTTTAAAAAACTTTTATTTTCCCTAAACCCCTCTTTTTTAGAAATTTTGTTTCTTACCATAAACCCTCTTACTATAAAACTTTTATTCTTCCCATAATCCTTTCATTAAAAATTTTTATTTTAAAAAAAAAACCCCCTTTTACTATTAAAATTTTTTTATTTTTAAATAAAGCCCTCTTATTTAAAACTTTTTTTTTTTCCAAGCCCCTCTTATCATTGAACCGTATTCTTACCATAAGACCCTCTTATTAAATTTTTTTTTTCCCAAATACCCCTTACTATTAGAACTTTTTTTCTTACCATAAAACTCTTACTATTGAATTTTTTTTTTTCCAAAACCCCTCTTACTATGAAATTTATTTTTACCAAAAAACCCCTTTTTACATTAAAATTTTAAATTTTCTTCCAAAAAAAACCCCTTTTTTAATATTAAAATTTTTTTTTTACAAAGACCCCTTATTTTAAAAACCTTATTTTTTAAATAAAAACCCCTTACTATAAAACTTTTTTTTCTTACCAAAAACCCTCTTACTTTAAAACTTTATTCAAATTAAAACCTCTTATATTAGAATTTATTTACCATAAACCCCCTTACTATTAGAAAAAAAAAAAAAAAACTTTTTTTCTTACCATAAACCCTCTTTTCTTAGAACCTTTTTATTCTTCCAAAAACCCCCTTTTACTAAAAAGAACTTTTATTTTTAAATATAAACCCTCTTCTTTAATTTTATAAACTTTTTTTCTTACCTTAAAACCCCTTTTAAATTTAAAAACTTTTTTCTCCCAAAAACCCCTCTTAATTAGAATTTTATTCTTACCATAAACCCCTCTTACTATTAGAACTTTTATTCTTACCATAAAACCCCTCTTACTATTAGAACTTTTATTTCTTCCATAAAACCCCTCTTACTCTTAGAACTTTTTTTCTTACCTTAAAACCCTCTTACTATTAGAACTTTTATTCTTACCATTAAACCCCTCTTACTATTAGAACTTTTATTCTTACCATAAAACCCCATTTACTATTAGAACTTTTTATTCTTACCATAAACCCCCTCTTACTATTAAAATTTTAATTTTTAATAAAAACCCTCTTACTATTAGAACTTTATTTTACCAAAACCCCCTCTACTATTAAACTTTTTATTCTTACATAACCCCCTTTTATATTAGAACTTTTTTTTCCCTAAAAACACCAAAATTTGACCCTTTTTTTTAAAAAACCCCTCTTAAAAATTTTTTTATTCTCCCATAACCCCTCTTATTTTTAAACTTTTTATTCTTACAAAAAACCCTCTTATATTAGAACTTTTATTTTACCTTTAAAACCCTCAAAATTAAAACTTTTTTTCCATAAACCCCTCTTAAATTAGAACTTTTTTTCTTAAAAACCCCTCTTACTTTTAGAATTTTATTTTCCAAAAACCCCCTTTCTTTAAACTTTTTTTCTTCCCAAAAACCCTCTTTATAAAAAATTTTATTTTTCCTAAACCCCCTCTTACATTAGAACTTTTATTCTTACCATAAACCCCCCTTACTTTTAAGAACTTTTTTTTTTCCCATAAAACCCTCTTACTTTTAGAACTTTTTATTCTTCCCATAAACCCTTTTTTAAAATTTTTTTTTTTAAATTCCCAAATTTATATCCCCTTTACATTAAAACTTTTATTTTTTCCCTAAAACCCTCTTATATTAAATTTTATTCTTACCAAAAAACCCCTTACTTTTAAAATTTTTATTCTTACCATAAACCCTCTTACTATTAAAAATTTTATTCTTACCAAAACCCTCTTATATTAAATTTTATTCTTCCCAAAGACCTTTACTTTAAACTTTTTCTTAAAAACCCTCTTACTATTAGAACTTTTATTTTACCAAAACCTCTTACTTTAGAACTTTTATTTTCCCATAAACCCTTTTTTAATTAAACTTTTTTTTTCCCATAAACCCCTTATATTAAATTTTATTCTTTCCATAAAACCCCTTTATTTAAAAAATTTTTATTCTTCCCATAAACCCTCTTATTTGGAATTTTTAAATTCTTAAAAAAAAACCCCTTCTTTTTTAAACTTTATTCTTACCATAAAACCCCTTAAAATTTAAACTTTTATTTTTTACCAAAAACCCCTTTTCTTAAAACTTTTTTTAAAGAATTTTTATTCTTACCAAAAAAAAACCCCCTTTTATTTTTAGAATTTTTATTCTTACAAAAAAACCCCCTTTATTACATTTTAAAAACTTTTAATTCTTAAAAAGACCTCTTATTTTAAAAACTGTTTCTTCCCAAAAAGCCCCTCTTACTTTTAAGAACTTTTTTTCTTACATAAACCCCTTTACTTTTAAAAATTTTATTTTTAACAAAAAACCCTTTATATTAAATTTTATTCTTATACCATAAAACCCTTTTTAATCTTAAAGACCCTTTTTAAAATTTTTCTTAAAAAACCCCCATATTTTTTTCCTCCCCTTTAATTAGAACTTTTTTCTTCCCAAAACCCTTTTTTTCTTACTTTAAAATTTTTTTCTTTAAAAACCCCTCTTCAATTAGAATTTTTTTCTTACCATAAACCCCCAATTACTAATTAGACTTTTAATTCTTACCATAAGACCCTCCCTTACATATTAAACAACTTTTCTTCTTACCATAAGACCCTCTTATCATTAGAACCTGTATTCTTACCATACACACCCTCCTTAACTATCAGAACTTTTATTCTTACTATTAAGTACCCTCTTACTATTAGAACTTTTATTCTTACCATAAAAACCCTCTTACTATTAGACGTTGTATTCTTACCATAACCCCTCTTATTAATAGAACTGTTCGTTCCTTACTATAAACCCCAATCTATATTATTAGAATTTTATATTCTACCATAAAACCCTCTTATTATTAGAATTTGTATTCTTACAATAAGACACTCTTACTATAGAACTTGAATTCTTATTACTAAGACCCTCTTACTATTAGAACTTGTATACTGCTATACCATAAGACACCTCTTACTATTACAACTTTTTATTCTTACCATAAGACCCTCTTACCTATTAGAACTGTTATTACTTACCACAAGACCCCTGCTCTACTCTTAGAAACTTTTATTCTTACCATAAAACCCTCTTACTATTAAAACTTTTATTCTTATAATAAAACCCTCTTACTATTAGAACTTTTATTCTTACCATAAAACCCTCTTACTATTAGAAGTTTTATTCTTACCATAAAACCCTCTTACTATTAGAACTTTTATTCTTACCATAAAACCCTCTTACTATTAGAACTTTTATTCTTACCATAAACCCCTCTTACTATTAGAACTTTTATTCTTACCATAAGACCCTCTTACTATTAGAACTTGTATTCTTACCATAAAACCCTCTTACTATTAGAACTTTTATTCTTACAATAAACCCCTCTTACTATTAGAACTTTTATTCTTACCATAAGACCCTCTTACTAATAGAACTGTTATACTTACCACAAGACCCTCTTACTCTTAGAACTTTTATTCTTACCATAAACCCCTCTTACTATTAGAACTTTTATTCTTACCATAAACCCTCTTATTATTAGAATTTTTATTCTTACAATAAGACACTCTTACTATTAGAACATGAATTCTTATTATAAGACCCTCTTACTATTAGAACTTGTATTCTTACCATAAGACCCTCTTACTATTAGAACTTTTATTCTTACCATAAACCCTCTTACTATTAGAACTTTTATTCTTACCATAAACCCACTTACTATTAGAACATTTATTCTTACCATAAGACCCTCTTACTATTAGAACTTTTATTCTTACCATAAAACCCTCTTATTATTAGAACTTTTATTCTTACCATAAACCCCTCTTACTAATAGAACTTTTATTCTTACCATAAGACCGTCTTACTATTAGAACTTTTATTCTTACCATAAGACCCTCTTATCATTAGAACCTGTATTCTTACCATAAGACCCTCATACTATAAGAACTTTTATTCTTACTATAATACCCTCTTACTATTAGAACTTTTATTCTTACCATAAAACCCTCTTACAATTAGAACTTGTATTCTTACCATAAGACCCTCTTACCATTAGAACTTTTATTCTTACCATAAAACCCTCTTACTATTAGAACTTTTATTCTTACCATAAAACCCTCTTACTATTAGAAGTTTTATTCTTACCATAAAACCCTCTTACTATTAGAACTTTTATTCTTACCATAAAACCCTCTTACTATTAGAACTTTTATTCTTACCATAAGACCGTCTTACTATTTGATTTTTTATTCTTACCATAAACCCCTCTTATTATTAGTACTTTTATTCTTACCATAAACCCCTCTTACTATTAGAACTTTTATTCTTACCATAAACCCCTCTTACTATTAGAACTTTTATTCTTACCATAAACCCCTCTTACTATTAGAACTTTTATTCTTACCATAAAACCCTCTTACTATTAGAACTTTTATTCTTACCATAAACCCCTCTTACTATTAGAACTTTTATTCTTACCATAAACCCCTCTTATTATTAGAACTTTTATTCTTACCATAAACCCCTCTTATTATTAGAACTTTTATTCTTACCATAAACCCCTCTTACTATTAGAACTTTTATTCTTACCATAAAACCCTCTTACTATTAGAACTTTTATTCTTACCATAAGACCCTCTTACTATTAGAACTTTTATTCTTACCATAAGACCCTCTTACTATTAGAACTTTTATTCTTACCATAAACCCCTCTTACTATTAGAATTTTTATTCTTACCATAAACCCCTCTTACTATTAGAAATGTTATTCTTACCATAAAACCTTTTTACTATTAGAACTTGTATTCTTATTATAAGACACTCTTACTATTAGAAGTTTCATTCTTACCATAAACCCCAATTACTATTAGAACTTTTATTCTTACCATAAGACCCCTCTTACTATTAGAACTTTTATTCTTACCATAAGACCCCTCTTACTATTAGAACTGTTATTCTTACCATAAGACCCTCTTACTATTAGAACTTTTATTCTTACATAATACCCTCTTACTATTAGAACTTTTATTCTTACCATAAAACCCTCTTACTATTAGAACTTGTATTCTTACCATAAGACCCTCTTACTATTAGAACTGTTATACTTACCACAAGACCCTCTTACTATTTAAACTTTTATTCTTACCATAAGACCCTCTTACTATTAGAACTTTTATTCTTACCATAAAACCCTCTTACTATTAGAACTTTTATTCTAACCATAATACACTCTTACTATTAGAACTTTTATTGTTACCATAAAACCCTCTTACTATTAGAACTTTTATTCTTACCATAAGACCCTCTTACTATTAGAACTTTTATTCTTACCATAAAACCCTCTTACTATTAGAACTTTTATTCTTACCATAAACCCCTCTTATTATTAGTACTTTTATTCTTACCATAAACCCCTCTTATTATTAGAACTTTTATTCTTACCATAAAACCCTCTTACTATTAGAACTTTTATTCTAACCATAATACACTCTTACTATTTGAACTTATATTGTTACCATAAACCCTCTTACTATTAGAACTTTTATTCTTACCATAAACCCCTCTTATATTAGAACTTTTATTCTTACCATAACCCCTCTTACTATTAGAACTTTTATTCTTACCATAAACCCCTCTTATTATTAGAACTTTTATTCTTACCATAAACCCCTCTTACTATTAGAACTTTTATTCTAACCATAATACACTCTTACTATTAGAACTTTTATTGTTACCATAAAACCCTCTTATTATTAGAACTTTTATTCTTACAATAAGACTCTCTTACTATTAGAACTTTTATTCTTACCATAAACCCCTCTTATTATTAGAACTTTTATTCTTACCATAATACACTCTTATTATTAGAACTTTTATTCTTACCATAAGACCCTCTTACTATTAGAACTTGTATTCTTACCATAAGACCCTCTTACTATAAGAACTTTTATTCTTACCATAATACCCTCTTACTATTAGAACTTTTATTCTTACCATAAAACCCTCTTACTATTAGAACTTTTATTCTTACCATTAAACCCTCTTACTATTACAACTTTTATTCTTACCATAAACCCCTCTTACTATTAGAATATTTATTCTTACCATAAAACCCTCTTATTATTACAATTTTTATTCTTACAATAAGACCCTCTTACTATTAGAACTTTTATTCTTACCATAAGACCCTCTTACTATTAGAATTTTTATTCTTACCACAAGACCCTCTTACTATTAGAACATTTATTCTTACCATAAACCCCTCTTACTATTAGAACTTTTATTCTTACAATAAAACCCTCTTACTATTAGAACTTTTATTCTTACCATAAAACCCTCTTACTATTAGAACTTTTATTCTTACCATAATACACTCTTACTATTAGAACTTTTATTCTGACCATAAGACCCTCTTACTATTAGAACTTTTATTCTTACCATAAAACCCTCTTACTATTAGAACTTTTATTCTTACCATAAACCCCTCTTACTATTAGAACTTTTATTCTTACCATAAAACCCCTCTTACTATTAGAACTTTTATTCTTACCATAAAACCCTCTTAGTATTAGAACTTTTATTCTTACCATAAACCCCTCTTACTAATAGAACTTTTATTCTTACCATAAGACCGTCTTACTATTTGAACTTTTATTCTTACCATAAACCCCTTTTATTATTAGAACTTTTATTCTTATCATAAAACCCTCTTACTATTAGAACTTTTATTCTTACTATAAGACCCTCTTACTATTAGAACTTGTATTCTTATTATAAGACACTCTTACTATTAGAACTTTTATTCTTACAATAAACCCCTCTTACTATTAGAACTTTTATTCTTACCATAAACCCCTCTTATAATTAGAACTTTTATTCTTACCATAAAACCCTCTTACTATTAGAACTTTTATTCTTACCATAAAACCCTCTTACTATTAGAACTTTTATTCTTACCATAAGACCCTCTTACTATTAGAACTTGTATTCTTATTATAAGACACTCTTACTATTAGAACTTTTATTCTTACAATAAACCCCTCTTACTATTAGAAGTTTTATTCTTACCATAAACCCCAATTACTATTAGAACTTTTATTCTTACCATAAGACACTCTTACTATTAAAACTTTTATTCTCACCATAAGACCCTCTTATCATTAGAACCTGTATTCTTACCATAAGACCCTCTTACTATAAGAACTTTTATTCTTACTATAATACCCTCTTACTATTAGAACTTTTATTCTTACCATAAAACGCTCTTACTATTAGAACTTGTATTCTTACCATAAACCCCTCTTATTAATAGAACTTTCGTTCTTACCATAAACCCCTCTTACTATTAGAATTTTTATTCTTACCATAAAACCCTCTTATTATTAGAATTTTTATTCTTACAATAAGACACTCTTACTATTAGAACTTGAATTCTTATTATAAGACTCTCTTACTATTAGAACTTGTATTCTTACCATATCACCCTCTTACTATTACAACTTTTATTCTTACCATAAACCCCTCTTACTATTAGAATTTTTATTCTTACCATAAAACCCTCTTATTATTAGAATTTTTATTCTTACAATAAGACCCTCTTACTATTAAAACTTGAATTCTTATTATAAGACCCTCTTACTATTAGAACTGTTATACTTACCACAAGACCCTCTTACTCTTAGAACTTTTATTCTTACCATAAACCCCTCTTACTATTAGAACTTTTATTCTTACCATAAACCCCTCTTACTATTAGAACTTTTATTCTTATCATAAAACCCTCTTACTCTTAGAACTTTTATTCTTACCATAAACCCCTCTTACTATTAGAACTTTTATTCTTACCATAAAACCCTCTTACTATTAGAACTTTTATTCTTACCATAAAACCATCATAATATTAGAACTTTTATTCTTACCATAAAACCCTCATAATATTAGAACTTTTATTCTTACCATAAACCCCTCTTACTATTAGAAATGTTATTCTTACCATAAAACCTTCTTACTATTAGAACTTTTATTCTTACCATAAGACCCTCTTACTAATAGAACTTTTATACTTACCACAAGACCCTCTTACTCTTAGAACTTTTATTCTTACCATAAGACCCTCTTACTATTAGAACTGTTATTCTTACCATAATACCCTCTTGCAACTAGAATTTTTATTCTTACAATAAACCCCTCTTACTATTAGAATTTTTATTCTTACCATAAACCCCTCTTACTATTAGAAATGTTATTCTTACCATAAAACCTTTTTACTATTAGAACTTGTATTCTTATCATAAGACCCTCTTACTATTAGAACTTTTATTCTTACCATAAGACCCTCTTACTATTAGAACATTTATTCTTACCATAAGACCCTCTTACTATTAGAACTTTTATTCTTACCATAAGACCCTCTTATCATTAGAACCTGTATTCTTACCATAAGACCCTCTTACTATAAGAACTTTTATTCTTACCATAAGACCCTCTTACTATTAGAACTTGTATTCTTATTATAAGACACTCTTACTATTAGAAGTTTCATTCTTACCATAAACCCCAATTACTATTAGAACTTTTATTCTTACCATAAGACCCTCTTACTATTAAAACTTTTATTCTTACCATAAGACCCTCTTATCATTAGAACCTGTATTCTTACCATAAGACCCTCTTACTATAAGAACTTTTATTCTTACTATAATACCCTCTTACTATTAGAACTTTTATTCTTACCATAAACCCTCTTACTATTAGAACTTGTATTCTTACCATAAACCCCTCTTATTAATAGAACTTTCGTTCTTACTATAAACCCCTCTTATTATTAGAATTTTTATTCTTACCATAAAACCCTCTTATTATTAGAATTTTTATTCTTACAATAAGACACTCTTACTATTAGAACTTGAATTCTTATTATAAGACCCTCTTACTATTAGAACTTGTATTCTTACCATAAGACCCTCTTACTATTACAACTTTTATTCTTACCATAAGACCCTCTTACTATTAGAACTGTTATACTTACCACAAGACCCTCTTACTCTTAGAACTTTTATTCTTACCATAAAACCCTCTTACTATTAAAACTTTTATTCTTACCATAAAACCCTCTTACTATTAGAACTTTTATTCTTACCATAAAACCCTCTTACTATTAGAAGTTTTATTCTTACCATAAAACCCTCTTACTATTAGAACTTTTATTCTTACCATAAAACCCTCTTACTATTAGAACTTTTATTCTTACCATAAAACCCTCTTACTATTAGAACTTTTATTCTTACCATAAGACCCTCTTACTATTAGAACTTGTATTCTTATTATAAGACACTCTTACTATTAGAACTTTTATTCTTACAATAAACCCCTCTTACTATTAGAACTTTTATTCTTACCATACACCCCTCTTACTATTAGAACTTTTATTCTTACCATAAACCCCTCTTATAATTAGAACTTTTATTCTTACCATAAAACCCTCATAATATTAGAACTTTTATTCTTACCATAAACCCCTCTTATTATTAGAACTTTTATTCTTACCATAAACCCCTCTTACTATTAGAAATGTTATTCTTACCATAAACCCTCTTACTATTAGAACTTTTATTCTTACCATAAGACCCTCTTACTATTAAAACCTTTATTCTTACCATAAGACCCTCTTATCATTAGAACCTGTATTCTTACCATAAGACCCTCTTACTATAAGAACTTTTATTCTTACCATAATACCCTCTTACTATTAGAACTTTTATTCTTACAATAAACCCCTCTTACTATTAGAATTTTATTTTTACCATAAACCCCTCTTACTATTAGAACTTTTATTCTTACCATAAGACCCTCTTACTATTAAAACTTTTATTTTTACCATAAGACCCTCTTATCATTAGAACCTGTATTCTTACCATAAGACCCTCTTACTATAAGAACTTTTATTCTTACCATAATACCCTCTTACTATTAGAACTTTTATTCTTACCATAAAACCCTCTTACTATTAGAACTTTTATTCTTACCATAAGACCCTCTTACTATTAGAACTTTTATTCTTACTATAAAAACCCTCTTACTATTAGAACTTTTATTCTTACCATAAAACCCTCTTACTATTAGAACTTTTATTCTTACCATAAAACCCTCTTACTATTAAAAGTTTTATTCTTACCATAAAACCCTCTTACTATTAGAACTTTTATTCTTACCATAAAACCCTCTTACTATTAGAACTTTTATTCTTACCATAAAACCCTCTTACTATTAGAACTTTTATTCTTACCATAAGACCCTCTTACTATTAGAACTTGTATTCTTATTATAAGACACTCTTACTATTAGAACTTTTATTCTTACAATAAACCCCTCTTACTATTAGAAGTTTTATTCTTACCATAAACCCCAATTACTATTAGAACTTTTATTCTTACCATAAGACCCTCTTACTATTAAAACTTTTATTCTTACCATAAGACCCTCTTATCATTAGAACCTGTATTCTTACCATAAGATCCTCTTACTATAAGAACTTTTATTCTTACTATAATACCCTCTTACTATTAGAACTTTTATTCTTACCATAAAACCCTCTTAGTATTAGAACTTGTATTCTTACCATAAACCCCTCTTATTAATAGAACTTTCGTTCTTACCATAAACCCCTCTTACTATTAGAATTTTTATTCTTACCATAAAACCCTCTTATTATTAGAATTTTTATTCTAACAATAAGACACTCTTACTATTAGAACTTGAATTCTTATTTTAAGACCCTCTTACTATTAGAACTTGTATTCTTACCATAAGACCCTCTTACTATTACAACTTTTATTCTTACCATAAACCCCTCTTACTATTAGAATTTTTATTCTTACCATAAAACCCTCTTATTATTAGAATTTTTATTCTTACAATAAGACCCTCTTACTATTAGAACTTGAATTCTTATTATAAGACCCTCTTACTATTAGAACTGTTATACTTACCACAAGACCCTCTTACTCTTAGAACTTTTATTCTTACCATAAACCCCTCTTACTATTAGAACTTTTATTCTTACCATAAACCCCTCTTACTATTAGAACTTTTATTCTTATCATAAAACCCTCTTACTCTTAGAACTTTTATTCTTACCATAAACCCCTCTTACTATTAGAACTTTTATTCTTACCATAAAACCCTCTTACTATTAGAACTTTTATTCTTACCATAAAACCCTCTTATAATTAGAACTTTTATTCTTACCATAAAACCCTCATAATATTAGAACTTTTATTCTTACCATAAACCCCTCTTACTATTAGAACTTTTATTCTTACCATAAACCCCTCTTACTATTAGAAATGTTATTCTTACCATAAAACCTTCTTACTATTAGAACTTTTATTCTTACCATAAGACCCTCTTACTATTAAAACTTTTATTCTTACCATAAGACCCTCTTATCATTAGAACCTGTATTCTTACCATAAGACCCTCTTACTATAAGAACTGTTATTCTTACCATAATACCCTCTTACTACTAGAATTTTTATTCTTACAATAAACCCCTCTTACTATTAGAATTTTATTTTTACCATAAACCCCTCTTACTATTAAAACTTTTATTTTTACCATAAGACCCTCTTATCATTAGAACCTGTATTCTTACCATAAGACCCTCTTACTATAAGAACTTCGATTCTTACCATAATACCCTCTTACTATTAGAACTTTTATTCTTACCATAAAACCCTCTTACTATTAGAAGTTTTATTTTTACCATAAACCCCTCTTACTATTAGAAATGTTATTCTTACCATAAAACCCTCTTACTATTAGAACTTTTATTCTTACCATAAGACCCTCTTACTATTAAAACTTTTATTTTTACCATAAGACCCTCTTATCATTAGAACCTGTATTCTTACCATAAGACCCTCTTACTATAAGAACTTTTATTCTTACCATAAGACCCTCTTACTATTAGAACTTGTATTCTTATTATAAGACACTCTTACTATTAGAAGTTTCATTCTTACCATAAACCCCAATTACTATTAGAACTTTTATTCTTACCATAAGACCCTCTTACTATTAAAACTTTTATTCTTACCATAAGACCCTCTTATCATTAGAACCTGTATTCTTACCATAAGACCCTCTTACTATAAGAACTTTTATTCTTACTATAATACCCTCTTACTATTAGAACTTTTATTCTTCCCATAAAACCCTCTTACTATTAGAACTTGTATTCTTACCATAAACCCCACTTATTAATAGAACTTTCTATCTTACCATAAACCCCTCTTACTATTAGAATTTTTATTCTTACCATAAAACCCTCTTATTATTAGAATTTTTATTCTTACAATAAGACCCTCTTAATATTAGAACTTGAATTCTTATTATAAGACCCTCTTACTATTAGAACTTGTATTCTTACCATAAGACCCTCTTACTATTACAACTTTTATTCTTACCATAAGACCCTCTTACTATTAGAACTGTTATACTTACCACAAGACCCTCTTACTCTTAGAACTTTTATTCTTACCATAAACCCCTCTTACTATTAGAACTTTTATTCTTACCATAAAACCCTCTTACTATTAGAACTTTTATTCTTACCATAAAACCCTCTTACTATTAGAACTTGTATTCTTACCATAAACCCCTCTTATTAATAGAACTTTCGTTCTTACTATAAACTCCTCTTACTATTAGAACTTTTATTCTTACCATAAGACTGGCTTACTATTAGAACTTTCATTATTACTATAAGACCCTCTTACTATTAGAACTTTTATTCTTACCATAAACCTCTCTTATTATTAGAACTTTTATTCTTACCATTAAACCCTCTTACTATTAGACCTTTTATTCTTACCATAAAACTCTCTTACTATTAGAACTTTACTCATGAATTTATACTAAACAATGTTACGTTAATCTACAAAACACTTCGTTATGTATCTGACCTATTAAAATAATTAAAAACTGTGTTTATGCTCAGAATGAACTACAACCTCAGATTATGGCCAATAGAATCAATTAAATATTTGGAATGGGAGTTCTAACCAATACTTATACTGTAATTGTATAGTAGAAATACAGTTAATACTATTAAGTAAATGGTTACAATGCTAAAATTTTTAAGGAGATTTATATAATAAGCCTTTAAATTCTGTTGGGTGGGTGGGAATACTCTGGCAACATATATTTATTTGTTTGTTTACATATAAAATATGTTCAAGTTTAAGAAAAGTGGTAAATTTATTGATTGCAGTTTCGTAGAGAAATGTTATATCATAATTTGTTTTACAATTTACTTGTCATGAGCTAAAATTTGTATTTTTCCACAAATTTAAAAATATGATTTTTTTTAACTTTACCTCTTAGTTTATATAACCCACAGGTCATTATGTGGACGTTATTGAATGAAGTCAATTAATTGTGAACTTGAATCTTGGACCTTAAATTCCACATTCCGAAGCTTAGCCACTGATCAGCCTTACCATCAAAATATTTGATCGACTATTACATTTTAACTTAGTTTTTCATGAATATGTTACTCAATAATATATTTGCTCTTTATTAAAAAAAGTAGTAGAAACATATGACACTAACATAAATTCTATAGATAGCGGCAACTGACAATATAATTTCCATAAGGAGTCATTCAGGGAAATTAGTTTTAAAATTGGTTTAGTATACAAATGATCTAATTTACACATTATATTCAGAATACATTAATAAAATTTGACTTTGTCATTTATCTCGGTGCAAGCGTACGTTGATAAACAACATTGGCCCAGTTACCGTAGCAACAGTGTGTAAACAATTTATATGCAAATACATCTATTTAAATTTCATACAATATTGTTTTAAGGGTTGTTATTCATATTAAATTACATTGAATATGAAAACTGACTGGACATTACATTTAGGCATATATGAAACACATTAAAATTTTAAATATACATTTAGCTTCCTATTAAATGTGTCAGAGTTCAGTTTCTTACAGAACAACGAAAATGTTAAGAAAATAAAGCAAGATATAGTATTTATTGGACAATAATATATCTTTATTGGAGCTATAAAGATATATTATTGTCATAACCCATGCTGTATAATAAGCTGAGATATTGAACAATTAACATATGATTTCAGTGGACATTTCATGAGATTTTTTTCGATTGGAATATAATACAATATAAGGAGTAATAAAACATTAATTCTTAATAAACATTTTTGTTTGCAAATTCACCAAACAATTCATAATGCAAACATATTCACCAAATATGTCATAAAAGTGGGAGAAACAGTCAGAAACAAGTTACAAGATTGTTTTATATATTTATTAGATAGTTGATCTTTTTCAACAACGCCTTGTAAACAAGTTATTCTTACTTAATAACTTGTTTACAATCATACAATGTTTGTTATAATCACTGTACGTGTATGGGTGGGCGGGTGGGTCAATACCACTGTACGTGTATGGGTGGGCGGGTGGGTCAATACCACTGTACGTGTATGGGTGGGTAGTTGGGTCAATACCACTCTACGTGTATGGGTGGGCGGGTGGGTCAATACCACTGTACGTGTATGGGTGGGCGGGTGGGTCAATACCACTGTACGTGTATGGGTGGGCGGGTGGGTCAATACCACTGTACGTGTATGGGTGGGCGGGTGGGTCAATACCACTGTACGTGTATGGGTGGGCGGGTGGGTCAATACCACTGTACGTGTATGGGTGGGCGGGTGGGTCAATACCACTGTACGTGTATGGGTGGGCGGGTGGGTCAACACCACTGTATGTGTATGGATGGGCGGGTGGGTCAATACCACTGTACGTGTATGAGTGGGCGGGTGGGTCAATACCACTGTACGTGTATGGGTGGGAGGGTGGTTTATTTTTTATTTCATCAAATGTTTATTACTAAAAAGTTAAAATATAGTGTTTGTTTCTTGAATATAATTATTACAACATTGCGAGATACAATCAGTAGAAAAAAATAAACTTAGAATAGACAAAATTTTATTCATATAATATATACGAAAGTGCTAAAGAACTAGACATTCTACCATTATTATAACATGATGATTTTTTTAGATGTTATATTACCTGAAACAGTGCTGTACAAGTTCACAGTACCTGTATGGAAGGGTGGGTGGGTCATATCACATTACCTGTATGGGTGGGAGGGTGTGTCATATCACAGTACTTGTATGGGTGGGCGGGTGGATCAAATCACAATACCTGTATGTGTGGGCGGGTCGGTAAAATCACAGTACCTGTATGGGTGGGCGGGTGGGTCAAATCACAGTACCTGTATGGGTGGGCGGTTTGATCATATCACAGTACCTGTATGTGTGGGCGGGTCGGTAAAATCACAGTACCTGTATGGGTGGGTGGGTGGGTCAAATCACAGTACCTGTATGGGTGGGCGGGTGGGTCATATCACAGTACCTGTATGTGTGGGCGGGTCGGTAAAATCACAGTATCTGTATGGGTGGGCGGGTGGGTCAAATCACAGTACCTGTATGGGTGGGCGGGTGGGTTAGCCATAACGTAAAGATATATACAAAATAAATGGCACAATTTTCATTACTATTCGGAGGGAACAAGGCAATCATGTTCACTAGGTAATGTATAAAATACTGTTATCAATACAGCACAAACCCCGTTCAAGGAGATCGTGTTTAATAATTCATTTTCCTGGGTTTAGACCTGCGTTAAAAACTGCTTAGCAATATTTACACCTTGTCCGCCTAGATCGTGGATTAAACAACGCCTGTAAACTTTAAATTGGAAAACTTGCTGGAATATTCCCTTCTTATATGTAATATTTCAGACTAGTAAAAGGCGTGTCTGGTCAACAATGTTATTTCTTTTTACTTTATTAAATACACACTTCATGTTTTTACTATCGTTTATCCTTTTATTGTGAAAAATGTTTACATCGTTCCACTTTGATTACGTAAAAAGTTACTAAGAATTGTATTCCCTATCAACTAAATCAGTAAGTCTATAGACTCTGAAGTTCACAAGATTATCTAGAGTTATGCTGCCATTGAACATTGGAACTCTACCTACGCATAATTAAACTGTCTTTATTCCCCTGACAAGTATGTATAGCTATTGTTTAATATAACTAATTAACATTACGTGGTCTTCTGTAAACTATTTAATTAACAAATTGCAGAAAAAGTTATAAAATAAACCTTAAAGGAATGTAAGTATTGTTAAGAAACCTCTCGGATTGCTTTATGTCACGTGGAGAATCACTGAAGTTAAATGGCATTATATTTTAAATGTTTCCAGATGGAGTTTTGTGCTGAATTTCTGTATACTTAACTCATATTAGTGCCGTGTTTGATAATTATGTGTCGGTAATGTAAATACATAACGATTTTTGCACATAGAGTTAAATTCAATGTATACACAAAAATAAATCTCAAAATGGTTCGATCTTAAAATCTATTGTTTACTGGTGTAATGATGGCATCTTATGTACTGCTCTAATTTTCTTGTTTTAAATTTAAATGTTTAATATTAAAAAACAAAAACATACAATCACTATTCATGATTGATTCCAGGAAAATATGAAATAAAATCAGATAATTTATAAATTTAAAAGAATATATCACTAAAAGAAGTTAGTCTCCTTTTCAAAAAAGATACTTCAAGTGACTAAAATCGATAATATTTTGAATTTCTTGAGTTTGAGTACAATGTTAATAAATAAAAGTAGACGAATGAAAATGTTGGACACATTTAATACAGGAAAGTCGATTGAACGGGTTCGAGTAGTAATGTAAATGAACAGACACCATCCTTAGAAATACAACACGCAAGTACATAGACACTTTTACAACCGTTGTGTAGGAAACGCTCTGCTCCCAACATAATGTATGTAGCTGGCATTTAAAAGTGACGTATAAGTTTTTGACATTACTCTCAAATCAAGACGTTGAATAGAGGACTGCTATGTTAGGATAAGAACATATATAGTAAGTTATTTCAATATTTCCTCCTCTGCAATCCTAAATATAGTTTTTTTTTTTACTATATTTTAGTTAAAATACGCTACTGTTGGCATCTTATTGACAATATTGTTTACATCCAAACCAGAAGTTTGGGAAGATAGATTTGTATATACATAAATATATTAATCAACCTAAATCGTAATTGAATAATCCTGAATTTTTGAGTGAGTGTAAAATGAAGAGTGAAATAAAGGTAATTTTAGCAAAAATTATATAGTGAACAAACTATTAACTAACAAAGGAGTAGTTCAATTAAATAAAATCAATGACACAAAACGATAATTGTGAGGAGAGATTCTTTCAACAAAACTGATGAAGTGATTATAAACTAACTTAGGTTGAGTCAAAACGCTGTATAAAATTTAGAATTACATTAAGAAATATTTTGTTAGTTATCACCATTAATCAGTATAAATTAATGGATGTAATTCTCTTAATGATACATTTAAAACGATAATAGGTCAGCTTCCAAGCCATAAAAATGGAGTAAAAATTTTAAAATTAAAAGACCCCATATGATGAATAGCACAAAGTACGTACTTACAAGGACTTACTAATCTTATTAAATCTTTGGTTAGTATCGTTAGTTACTATGTTTAAAACTTTTAAGGATTTTAAGAGCTGAATTTCCTATTGCACCCCCAGATGTTTGAGATGGAGATTATTTTAATAAATCATCTAATATATTGATTGAGATATTTTTTAATTGGTGCAATATAAATATTTTTGCTAAACTATTTTATTTTTATGATTTTTTTACTGTATAAATAACCACAATATATTTTTTGAAATTTTATAAAGTGTATTGGTAAGTTTAAAAGATATTTTGTGGATTTTATCAAGTTTTTTTTTATATTAACAGCCTGACTATGAGCCCAAAAATGCCTAACAGTAGGGAGTTATTTTAATAGTAACAGTTGAATTGATCCCAAAATGTTTCCTAACAATCAGGAAATCACTTTAAAACGAAAACATTTTGTAGAAAAGAATATTGGCAGAGTGAAAAGGTTTTATTGTAATAATTTTAAATTAATTTTCAATCCCGTTAATTGATGATCATTATTGAAACAATAAGCATATGTAACCTCGGAGCTATCACACAGTCTACTGGAATTATTGAAGGAAATTATTTACAACTGTTTGTTCACTAAAACATATTAAAGCAGCTACTCAAAATACAGTAGATTGTAACCTCAGTAACATATAACAATGTTACAAATGTTGATTGTCATATGAGGGAGACCATTAACAAGCATCAAAAGAAGATGCTCAAAGCCAAATTATTTGGTAAATACCTGGAATGGCATAAAACGTGATAACACCACTTGCATTACATGTGTCTATAACTGGTTTGATTAGCATGTCTCATTTAGTAAGCCTAATAGTTAGCCGAGTGTTATTAGAAAAATACAATTTCTTTTTTTAAATGAGAGCAATCCAAATACATTCATTCAGTTACAACCTCAGCAGTTCAGTGAGAAATATGCTATTGAGAACTGGCACTTGCGTTACATAGATATTATATGAATAAACACAAGTGTAGCTAAAACAACTAAAAATAAGTTAATTGTTAAATGTTATTTTAGTACTTTTATTTTTGGATAAATATGTTCCTTTAATAAAATTAAATGATGTAACATATTATATGTACTGCACTACTGTCTTTAAGGTACTGTTTGACATTAAAGTGTATGTTAACCTTTCACCGGCCACTATAGGCTACTATCTGATAGTTTGAGTCACCGACTCCTATCTCACGATCAAAGGAACCTCCCCTCTCCAACCCTGTTTGACATTAACGTGTATGTTAACCTTTCACCGGCCACTATAGGCTACTATGTGATAGTTTGAGTCACCACCCCTATCTCATGATCAAAGCAACCTCCCCTCCCCAACCCTGTTTGACACTAACTGATCAACCCCACCTCTGATTTAACACGAGGAATAACTCAAGAAGGCCTTACCACTGAACACAGTTTGACTGATTAAAATATAAAACCGGGCTGTTAGCAGATAACACGTTCATGATAATAAATGGATAAAACGTCCTTTATTATACGTTAATATAATTGATATAATGAGAACAATATTTTCGAAAAGATCTCACACGATAGATATTATGTGAATATACAGGTGTGAGGGTGGGGGGGCATATCTACGTTAGGTATATAAGAATATTATTGTTAGCAATATTATTATTGAGCCTATAAATAATGACTTTTTATTGAGGAATATATTAAGGGGGCTGTTAATGAGTCAAACTATTAAATATAACCAAATATATAACAAATTACTGTTGAAAATAATACCATACATTGACTGTATGTTGTATAAATCAGTTTCCAAAACTAAAATTAATGTATGATGGAAATGCCTAATCAGTTATATATATATATCAAATAGAATGTATACATGAAAATAATTCCATATATAAAAATACTGACTTTGTTTATTGAATCGTCTATATAATAATAATATAAATTATAATATATTTATTTTAAAATTATTTGGCATATGGTTTTAAAAGATAATATTCATACATAGTAAATAGAGAGTGTACATCTTTTAAATCTTAAGCACATGTAAATAGCGTGTGTATGTCTTGAAACTAAGATAGTTTTGTTAATAGAATAGACTTATTCAAAAGTTTGCAGTTAGAGAGAGCTTTAACAGGTTCAATTTCACCACAACACTGTATTGATTATATCACAGTAAAAATATTCAAATAATATACGATACTGATCACTGACTTTTATTTATGATTACGGGAAAACTCACGTTAAAATATAACAAAGAGACTTGATATTTCGTCAGTCAGAGCTCAATCTCCAGTGAAACTTAAATAAATTTCACTCTCCCAAACACTTATATCATATCTAACAATATCAACAATGATATCAATGACAGTTTTAGAACTAGTATAGATATAAAAATATATCCTAGCATATACATAACGTTTTTCTTCAAATCTTTGAACTTTCAGTACCTTATTTGAATAATTGAACAATATTTGCTGAATAAAATCATATTAACTTGTATTTAACTGATTTTGGTCGCAAAAATACTAGATTAATTTAAGTGCAATGTAACATACGTCAATATAGCATACGCCAATGTAACATACGTCAATGTAACATACGTCAATGTAACATACATCAATGTAACATGTCAATGTAACATACGTCAGTGTAACATACGTCTATGTAACATACTTCAATGTAGCATTTCAATGTAACATACGTCAATGTAACATACGTCAATGGCTTCAGTTTATCACTTTGCTCTTTCGGCTACTAGATTGGAGGTTAACTTTGGTTGACATGTCCTTTAAGAACTTTACTCCCACTTACTGTACAAAGGCCGAGGACAGCCAAAACAAAGGAGGTCTAGGACAACTTTTAAATTGCAAAAGTTTGGGTCTGCGCTTCCTTTCAAGTCAGTTGTATTAAACAAAAGGCTCTTTCTTTTAAGAACAATTCCTTCTATTGGTGCAGTAGAATGAAAGACAGTAGAGGATAATTATGTAGGTCAATAAAGTCTAAATAAAGGAGGGTGAGTGTTATAATTCTCTTTAAATATTCTATTAATACTTTTTGGGTTTCATTTTTTTATTTAAAGCAGTCAACTATTCTTATGGGCTTTTTTACTATAAATAATTATTTAACTACAGTAATACACGTTTAGTGTGTGAAAAGGTTGCATAGTAAAAATACTGTTTTGCTGATTTAAATCGACATTTGATGGTGCCTCAGCATATGAGACCGCTTACAGCCCACACTTATAGTTGATGTCAACGTATTGATACACCGTATATAGTTTGCATAATTAAAGATTTAAAATGGTTTTCACTTTAGAATAAAACAGTTAGTGAGAAATGAGCAGAGCACGGAAAAAAGGATCGTCCTATTTTTGAATAAAAAAGTAAGTAAAATAAAGTAGTTCCGTAAAAAGTAACGATACATATATTAGAATTAATTGACAACTATAATAGTTATACCATTAACAGTTAGGTAAATGTAAGGGTTCTCTAGAATTTATGAGAGTCAGTATATTTATGGTATTTCTATGGGAAAGACCATAAATATACTGTTTTTTGTTATTATAATATAATAACAAAAAATAAATTACTCGTGTAATGTATAAAACAGTACAACAATAGTCATCCCAAATATATTTTGATTAAAAGGAATCAGGATTTTTATCTACACCATTTTTAAAATAGGTTTCAGGTCATGAATCTGATACGGGAAATTTCGGCTTTCCTTTGTTACTTGCGCTCCGTAAACACGTGTTATTGTATTGTTTATTAAACTGGGAAGGTATTTCGTAGGGGATAATTAAGATTTAACTATGATATAAAATTTAAGTTTCACAATTCTAATGTTGTCTACTATTAAAAACTACCATTAAACCTAATTTAACAAATCTCACTAACTATTTAAAATAATTAGCGGGATATTGATTATTAATTGACTAATAGTCGTTATTTACTATTACAAGTCTTTATAAATTAATTCCATGGTTTTCAATTAGTATTTGGAGGTGTGTTGGAGTTTACAAAACTCATACTGATATTCTTTTTTATAATTGAGGTAGTTAATTTAATATTTGGCTTCACAAAATAACTTATAAAGTAAACAAATGTATGTATGTTTGGAGCGGCCGTAGCTAAGGAGCTAAGGTAATGGCTTACCACGCAATTGGTTCGGGTTAGATTCCCGATCTGACCACTAACAGATTTTGCCCTGCCACTTCCGTGGTTCGGAAGTCACGTAAAGCCGTTGGTCCCCAGGTTAAGTGTTAGCGAAGGCTTCGTAACTCTAACTTCGCCTGGTAAAATAAGACGAACTTTAAAATTTTTTATGTTTCTAAAATTACCAGCATATAAATAACATTCAAAGCCGAATGCAGACCCATATATAAACTGAGAGTATTTAAAAGTTTACCTATCCTAAATTTACCAAAAGAATATATTTTACTCATTCCTTATCTTCGGATTCGATTACGACTAGAGTATACTGTTTAATGTATAATGGGAGAACCAATATCAACTGATATGTTCCTTTTTCTCTAGTATTGAGTTATGTGTATGTATCAACTATCATTAGAAGTTTTGGAATGGTTACTTTTTATGAAGAAAATATTTTCTAAATTATTTAATTAACCTTATTTAAATATTTTTGGGATTATAGATCCTTAGATACATGTAATTTACTTAAAACCCTTCTGATTTGATATATCTTAGTTAACAAAATAATTATAACAAGAATACGAGTGAATGACTTACTAAACACCTTAACTATTTATCTTTAAACTGTACATAACAAATAGTTTTTTAATTAGCATAATACGTATTAGTGCATACACAGTACAAGTAACGTCACACAACTCAAAATTATTACAATATAAGCACAAAATGAACAAATATATTACAATACAAGTACAAAATGCACAAATCTTATGGTGGTCGATTTCGGTGTACCACGCTCACCTTCCTCAGACCAGAGGGATTCACAAAAGAATCAATTAAATCCCTCTTTTGTGATTCTTTTGTGAATCCCTCTGGACTGAGGAAGGTGAGCGTGGATCACTGAAATCGATCACCATAATATTTGTGCATTTTGTACTTGTATTGTAATCTATTTGTACATTTTGTGCTTACATTGTAATAATTTTGAGTTGTGTGACGTTTTACTTGTACTGTGTATATAACAGTCCATATTTTGAATTTACCTACATTGTTTTAAAATATTAAACATTTGCTGTGAAACTACTACAGTTTTGTTTTATGTGTCAGTAACATTGTTTCATTGTACTGAAATTTTTTAATATTATCACCTTAATAAGACAGTATTCAAATACAGTATATATAGAGAGACTGACTACCGTAGAATGTAACCCAATCAGAATTTAATTTTAGCCCCACCGAGTTTAAGATTTAATGTTTAATAAATAAAACAACATTTCAAAAAAATGTTTGATTCAGTCGAGTGTTACATTGAGTATGGTTGAAGTGTTTGTTGCCCTCATTGTAATAACAATAAGTACTAGGGACAATGTAAACATTAAATTACATTTTTAACGCCTGGAATGCCAGTCTATTTTCGACAAATGACTATTAATTGTGTCATCACTGACTGAGAGACACGTTAGTACTACAAAAATCTTCAAAGATTTTCTAGGCGAATGAATTAAATAAAATTAGATATATGATGATTATATAAGTAATGATTTCAACAAAATAGTCTTCTTCTTAAATATCAATCCCGGTGGTAAATGTATATTCAAATTTATTCGTACAGTATTCATAGGTTTTTGTACATTATTGTAGATGAACCAACATAAAAGTTTGTAATTTATGGCTAACGATACAAATCTATAACAATCTTAATTTATTTCTACTAATTTAGTTACGCTTCAAATTTGCCACTGTGAAAACGTTTTCTGATACAACGCTATAACACATTTCATTTATTTCATCGTAGAAGTAACAGTTTATATTATACTATAAAAATAATTAGTGTTTTTTCAGTTATTGAACTTAGTACATAGAACAAAGTAAGTTTCAGTTATTTTAATTAAAGTGTAGTATATCCTGAGCTAAAGTGCATATGACAGTATTTTTTTAAGGAAGTAATTAATTACGTTGCGGGTGAAAATTACGTGATATTGTGTTCAATGTGTGATTGAGACAAATCAATTTAGTATTTTACAAGTTGTGACCAAAAGCTGTAATAACTTAAAATTGTATCCAATAAATTTAATACAACGTCTACAAATAGATTTGATCGAATCTCCTAAAGAAAACCTTAGATAAAATTTAAATAAGTTTAAAACAAAAGAACATTCATACACTATAAATATTACTACATAACGTAAACCCCATAAAAGCAAGGCAGGTAGGTAAACAGAATGATATATCTCTCAACAATCAATTATATAGATTACTTCATGAGGTGTTTACAGGAACTCGGACCTGGCGTCGACAACTACTTCTGGAATTCAATTATCATAAATAAATATTAAATGATTACTCTAGAGAATTGCTGTGCTTTTAACGGTTCAAAACTGATAGAATGGAATCGTTTCAATTATAATTTACAATACTATAATTACTTTATAGTTATTTTAGGAGTTCATAAGAAAACCCCTTTTTTACAAATATTAAGAAGTAAAATGTATTAATTTATTTTCCCTTCTTTAGATATTTTTGAAACGTTCAAGTTTTTATAATGTACCTCTACGATATCTTGTGAGAGGAATTTAATTTTGCACAAATTAAGTCATCCATTTACATATATTTACTCGTAAGACTGAATAAGGTTGTCTTTAAATATAATATTTAATCAAAACTAAATGTTTTTATATTTCATTTAAAGTGAAATTTAATTATATGTCCATCACATTTTTGAAAATATTTATCTATAAGAGAAACCTAACATAGTTAATTAGTAAGTTTCAGAAACATAAAAACTCCAAAATGAAACGCTATATTTTCTGGCATGAATTTAATACGTTTAGAATATTGCAACAATTTATCAATGTAATGAAATACAGTTTTTTTCTAAAATGATTAGATTTTTACAAGGATATATATAGATTTTATATAAACTCTTAAATATGAAACTGTTGTAATTAACAACCAAATGTTATTTTTACTAAAACAATTCAATTCAAACGAAGAATGTTGCTATAACAATGTGTTTAATGTTTGAGATACTTATAAATGGATACTTATAAATGGATACTTATAATTGGATATTAAACATGTGTCATCAATCAGATATATTGAAGGGGTTAGATTTAATACTTCGGTTGCTCTATAGTTCTTTATAGAAATATGTTTACAGGTTACTTAGTTTAACCTCAAAAACAAAACGATTAGCTGAAATATATTTTATTCATATGTAATCAACTTAACTTACTCATATTCTGTGTTTCTTCCTGTTTTCTATACATAGCATATCACTAGGTTACTAAACTCCAACTCAACCAATAGTTTGATTTTTTTATCATTTTTTAACAGAAATGTTATTCATTTTTCACGGTTGTCTTTATAGAGAAAAATGCTAGTGAAATTCACGGGAAAACTACGAGACTACTAAACAAGAAAAACTACAATTTATCCTCAGTTAGTTATAGTACGTATTTCCTAAATTAAAATAGTATACTCTGCGATTTTCATAATGAAATTTTTAAAAAAATGTATAAATAAATATATTAAGCAATATTCGGGAATAAAACTGGTATTTTATGATTTCCAGTAACTCATACAACAAATCATTAGTTTTTATGTTTTCTTATCTGTTCATACTGTTTAAAAGACAGTTAGTGGATAATATTGTTAAAAATGAAATAATACTATGCTAATTCTGGTTGGAGAGTAACTTTTGGTTACTATTTAAGTGTGGGTATTATTACAATAGAGACTGTTTTTATTATGCATTCCATCATAACAAAAATAAAAAGTACTGAATGCAAATAAAATTACGAAAAAAACGGTCGTCATAATTCTGGGAGAAAATGGAATAATCTAATTTTATTTATAAGATATTATCCAGGAATAATTATAATTACAGTTCAAAATAGGAACATTAGAGTATATTTTAAAAGGTAATAATATTTTTCAAAAAAAAACTATAATATTTGTATTTAGTTTTCTTTCTGTACACACCATATTAAATAATAAAAAGTGAAATTGACTAAATAGACCTAATTAGAGCATCAAGACGGGGAAAGTTAGGTTATTGTCCCACATTATTGTGTTGACTTTCATATAATTTATGCAATAGAAAAAAATAAACAAAAACTTTTATATTATATTTTATGTGTGACTAAAATGTACTTTATAACTTTAAGCTCACGTGTATGTGTGTACCTAATTTTTTATTAAATATTGTCATTTTATAGAGGGGATATTCTCATGATTTGTTTTATTCGTAGAGGTAACAAAATTGAATTATTTATAGATAAAATAATGTTATGGAAAAATGGCTCCCATTATAAATCAAGAGTTAATTTCCCATGTTGTTTAATTACGCATTACTTTATTAATAGTGGAAAGACGTTCTGATACTCCTATATTATTTTAGTGAATGTAATAATATATTCAATGTATGGATTAGATAACTGATATTAAGCATTTCCAAAATAATACTTTTGTATTTTTTAGATACTATTTTATTGGTCATAAATGTATTTAAATATCTAATAACCTAATAGTGTGTACACTTATTACAGTTATTCTATTAAGTTTGCTCTTCTATGAATTATGTATCGATATAAAAACAATTTTATTCAATTTTCATAAAGTATTGGAAGTGTTGGTGGAGCGCGTTGTTATGCAATAATCAATAAATGCTCAAAGACAACGGCAAATTGGGCTTCCTTAATACTCGAAAACTTGATAAGGCCCTCCGATGCGGTGTGAATGGGCGTGAGGAACAAAGGAAAGCCGACATTTCCAGTATTGGATTCGTGACCTGAAAGACCTAGTCCGAGGGGCTTCGATAGGGATCTTCATTGCTGGCCTAAAAGGATTTGAAAAGGTATTGGGTTTAGGTTTTCTTGTAAAACCATTACATTTTTTCATCGTTTACGGAATTTGTTTTCACAAATGGAATACAATTGTTATTGAATCTTTTTTCAAAACCACAATGTCTTAAATGATTTTTTTCAGTTATATCTTTTTTATATAAGTAAATTAATAATTTACCTAATTAAAAATATTAATTAGAGTAACATCATTAATTATTTCAGTTTTATTTGTTATTAGCCAGTACTGAAGGCTATTTTTGAATGATTCTAATCACCTGGATAACAATGGATATTGACAATATGTTTAACGTCAAGCCTTTAAAGTGTGTACGGTAATAAATACATTTATTGATATGTTTCTAAATCGTACAAAACAATCTTCCTTAATACATGAAATATTACTACTCTGAAAGGCGTGTAAAATTTATTTTTATTAATGATGTATGTAAGTGGGTATTGTATGCTTATAGTAAGTGTATTAATTATTTTAAATGATAGTACTTCTTATTTTTATTGGATTTTAAACGTGCTAATGGATTATAATTTTTCAATGAAGCTACAAGTTGGTCAACATTTATAAAAGTTGGTTTTGACTATAACATTTTAAAAATATATTTTAAAGTTCGTTGGAGTGTAGTGGAAAGGCAAACATTTTATTATGTAGAATAAATGTATTTAAGAATTTAAATACAATGACAATAAATATTTTAAAATGAAAGTAAAGTTCCATAACTGATTCCTTCATATTGCTTGTATATGAAATGAAATGAAAAATGTCTTTATTGGAGGCGAAGTTAGGACTATAGAGTCCTCTCTACCACTTAATCTCAGATAAATAATACAACTTCAAATATATAGGTATATATAGGTACTCAAAATATCAAATTAAATTTCGTCAGCGAGTTTGTATAATACATTCCTTGGCAGTACATAGAGTTACTAAACAAACCAATGATCGACATACTACAACTAAACTCAGTTATTGTCTATCTTACAGTGATTTGTTCGTTTTTCATTTCCATATAATGACGTTTTCTAAAGAATAGTTGGCGTTAGACTGTAACAATGTCAACAATCACTAATCTAAAATCACACTCTTTCCATATCCATATTCACTGATATCCTGCTTATTAGTGTCTTAGAATAAATAATTTAATATAAATATTCCCCTCAGCCTTTTTAGTAAAATAAAGAGTATCAATGTTATGAATGTAAAATTTTTCTACTAAATATAATTTATAAACATTGTTTATTTAAGAGATCATGTATGTATAATGTTATAAAATGAAATTTATAAATGTTAATAAATATTATTTCCTTATCTAATATATTTTAATATACTTTTTTAAATAGACTGCCTTCAAAAAATATAATAAGGATATAAATGTTACACCTCTGCCCCTTATACTAGATAAGAGTAACTAACAAGTATTCTTAATACTGAAAAAATGTACAGTATGGATTTTAATATAATATAAATACGTTATTAATATTTTTCAAACAACTATCATAAAATATTTGTCTATATTTGATGAGCTTATAAAATTTAATATCTTCATAAAAGTATTCTTAAATAAGAAAGGCATCCAGTAATTTAATAACCAAGAAATTACGCTAGGCATGAATATTCAACGTGTAATACCCTCTAGGCTGTACAGTCTGTTAAAGTAATACTGGCTACGTCGTATCTGAGTGTACCGTCTTGTCCGGTAATTCTCTAATGTTAAATATAAATTTATAAAATTATTCAGATATTAGTCTTTGAGTATGTATTTTTATCGATATTAGTAAAAATTACAATGCCTTAAAATGAAGTGTTATATATGTTTAAATAAAATTCTAATTGAACCTTAGCAATTATGCGTATAAGGTTATTTTAACTAGATGAAATTAATATTTCATACAACCAAAAGAAATTAGAAATATTTATTAATAATAAGCACTGTATTTTGTATTAATACGCATAATTGTTAACATGATTCTTATGGATATAATATATGTTATATTAATATTATATACGTCAAAAGTATTATCTAATTAAATTTTGTTAAGTCTACAAATTATTCCAACGGAAAAAATATTTAAAAGGTTTGTAATATATGAATGTTTATTTTGCATCGTTTATAGTTATTTTTTCTACATTGAGAAGTAATAATATAAACTATATTAACTAATTCTTAAACATTGTTCTTAGTTAATCTCTTCCTTGGAGAAACTATTTAAATATGAAAAGAACTTAACATCTATTGTAAAACAATTACAGTCAACAATGGACTCAGTGAGGTTAACATCAATAACTGACAGAGCATGAGCACAAAGACACTTTCACCTGACTGTGACAGCTCTGTGAATAACAATGTGACTATCAGGTAGGAAGTAATTTGAAATCCAGAAAGCACATAATTTTATACACATGTAATTTTTTGTGTTTTGATAATCATATTTCAATTTAATGATGTTACAAACTCAGCTTCATTCTTTCCAAAAACTTAATTATGACGAAACAGCTTCAGTATTTATATAATTAAAAAAATAAATAAATAAAACAACTACAGTTATTCGCTTACAATATTTCTAATTTTTATGAATATAACAATTTGTATATTTTAAGGAAACTTCTTCTAACTGTTGTCATAAACGAATGATTGTAAAATTGAATTCTGTATTTTACATTACGATTAGATAATTAGATTTATTTTATATACTACAAGTAAAACACCAAGTATTTATTCACACACGCGTGGATTAATAATGTAAAAGTAAATTAATAAAATAGATATAAAAAACTACGTCTTCCATAGTTACGTTTAAGGCTTATACTCTAGCGTAACGGAAAATACCATATTGTGACCTTCTATTTGTGATATTAATAAGTTTCCCTCAACTATACAGTTACTTTCATATACGTTTTAAAGTTTTGTATACACTACGATACCCGATATATTGTAGGCCTTTTATATATATTTCTAAAAAACACACATAAACATAGTTTTTAAAAATTCGTTGAATCAAATATTATTTTTAATTTGGAGCCCAAAGTCTGCTTTGGAAAAGTATATTTCGAGTTATTAGAAAACGTATTAAGATATCCTGTAATTTCTAAATTTCATTCAATAAAAACAAAGATATATCAAAATGTTGTTTACAGTTATGTCATCGTTGTGGCCCATTATACAAACTATGGCATTGAAGCATTTAATGTTATGAAATTCTTGCATTACATTACTTAATTTAAAAATGTAAATTTAATTGTTATTATTAAATTAAAATGTACCATAAAGTTTATATGTTTTTAATTGTTAGTATTTAATTTACCACATACTTAGACGTTTCTATAAATGATGATTTAAAAAAAATTGTTTTCTTCTTAAAATAACAGTTTCAGTGCTCTTTAAATATAGTATCCAACATTTTTTCACAACAGTAATGTATATTGTTCAATTAACATAATTTGTCAAACTCTTACTATATATGATTATTTATAATCCTATTTTGGAGTAGAATGATCCACAATTTTGAGATCAGCTAATCCTAGAATTATATAATTCTTTAATTTGTCAGGACAGTTTCTTAACAATTAGTTATTATTATTAAACTGACGCTTAGTAGTTCATTTTTATTTTTTACAGTGTAAGTCTATAGTTTAAAGTTGTCATGTGAAATACATCACACTTTGCAAGAGCCTTTGTCACGTAGGAAGACATTGTTATGTTTTATAGGTATGGTAACGTTTTGGACCATTATACGAAATATCGTGTTGAAGCATTTAATTTTATGAAACACTTGCATTGCATTACTTAGTTTATAAATGTAAATTTAATTGTTATTATTGAATTAAAATGTACCACAAAGTTTAACTGTTTTTGTAAATAATTAAACAACACAAAAATCTTGTTTATAATGACATTTATAACATGATTAAATTTAATATCAATACGATAAATATCTTCATTGTGTGTCATTAAATTTAATATCAATACGATACATATCTTCATTGTGTGTGATTAAATGTCTGCCATGAAGGTTATACTTGAGTCTGCACCTGGTCGTGACATGTGATGTAGTAATACTGTCACTTGAAGCAAGGTAAAATATAATGAAACTGTTTAGTTGACTCTTAAAGTTTGATAATTAATAAAGTATTTACATACTGAAATATAGTTTTAAATATACAAACAATTAAAATATGGTTGACCTATAAAAGATTATGGACAAAATATTTACTTATAAGTTATAACTGACTTTCTTCGTGTTTCTTCCCTAACAAAAGATTTTCAGAATAATACAAGGGCTGAAATGTTATACGAATACTATGTAAATCAAGCAATAAGTAAAACAGAAGGAAAAGGTTATCAAGTTATAGTATAAGCATTTTTAATTACTTAATTAATTAATTGTTATATATGTAAACAACAATTGTGTGATAAATCATTGTAAAAAGTTCTTTTCATTAATATTCAAGAATGAACAATTCATCTACAACAAATACTTTATAGAAAATCGACAGCGTGTATTGGACATTTTATAAACAAATATAATAAACATATACGTATTATAAAAAATCAAATAAAAAAGACGTTATGTAAGGAATACGTTGTAAACATTAAAAAAACATTCATGATTGTGTATTTAAATCATATTAACTTAGAATACATACACATTTGTATGTTGTTCCCTGGTTATAAAAATAATAAACAAATCACCGTTACATGTATTATATCCTAAAAACTCGGTTACAGGCACCGTTACATGTATTATATCCTAAATACTCGGTTACAAGCACCGTTACATGTAGTATATCCTAAATACTCGGTTAAAAGCACCGTTACATGTAGTATATCTTAATACTCGGTTACAAGCACCGTTACATGTAGTATATCCTAAAAACTCGGTTACAAGCACCGTTACATGTGGTATATCCTAAATACTCGGTTACAAGCACCGTTACATGTAGTATATCCTAAATACTCGGTTACAAGCACCGTAACATGTGGTATATCCTAAATACTCGGTTACAAGCACTGTTACATGTGGTATATACTAAATACTCGGTTACAAGCACCGTTTCATGTGGTATATCCTAAATACTCGGTTACAAGTACCGACATAGAATTTTCGTTTCAATACGTATTCATATTTTTAAAGAGGAAACCTTAAAAAGACTTACTTCATACTTAAAATGGTTCCAGCCAGAAGTGTAGAATTGTTACACCAAAACAACCTACCATCCTACCCTTAAATTGGGTACTACCAGGATCAGCCTCTTTTCGAGTGAAAAAAGACTAGCTCTTGCTATCTTGCTCCTGTGTAGCCAATACAAAGTCCAGTCGTTCCTCGCTGCATGTAGATTAATTCATGGGTCTAAAGAACCAGTCGCCTAAAGTATCATCTCAATGTCACAATCTGTACAATATGAAACAATGTTTACAATGGATCCTGTGTGAGTTTACTATAAGAGGTTGTCAAACAGAATTGCTGCTGATCTATGT
Source organism: Stictocephala bisonia (assembly GCA_035578905.1). Taxonomy (NCBI): domain Eukaryota; kingdom Metazoa; phylum Arthropoda; class Insecta; order Hemiptera; family Membracidae; genus Stictocephala; species Stictocephala bisonia. The sequence continues at coordinate 243,230 of JAQJVL010000590.1, read as the reverse complement.
CAGAAGTCTTCAGAGCTATATCGTCTCAGAATGGCTGAGATTGCTGGCCTGTTAGAGGGAGCAGCAGCCTGAACCATCTTTTGAGATGTTGCAACTGCGAAGTTGGTAAGGGTTGATGCTTGATGTATCTGATGTATGGTGGTGTTGCGGACAAACCGGGTATTTTGTGTAATGGACCTGTAGGCGTAGTTCTGCACAGTCTAGAGCATCATCCTATTTCACCGGCCTCAGAGCACCCCACCAAGCTGAGATGTACTGACATATATTACAGTATGGAAGTCAACAGGAAGATAGTCAGTCAGTTTGGATCCTACCGGCAATTTTCATTTCATTTATTTAGAACCACTTTTATACTGGGCTTAATGTAAACTCTTTCTTTTTGTTGGTATTAAGCCTTTATCTATTTTTTTCAGAATTAATTTAAAATACTTTATAATTGAATATTTTCATATTACTGTACAACACAGTGGGTGGAGCATGCCGCAAGCCACTTTGCCTCAGCAATCTTCTTTGAGGTGTCATGTTGAACCTCAGCTAGATCAAATAGAGATATTTGATAGTCTTTTTCCAGACTTTCGAGGATTATTGATTGTGGTTCAAATTGGGGATCACTCTTTTTCTTTCTGAAATGTGTAGCACGGTTCTAGTTAGTATTTAAAACCATTCTTCAGATGTCCAAATAAGGAGAGAGCGTGTCAGTCTGTTTCTGAATCACTGTTTCTGCCTGAACGGGTCACGCACTGTGACACAGCGTTTTTCTATTTCTCACGTCCCCCCAACAATAAAACTATATTATGTATGGTTTTATTGTAATAATATGCACCACTGAAAGTTATATTAACAAATAACAAAAACTACCAATTTTTATGTGTAACAAATAATTATATATATTTAGTTTAGAGAAGTTTTGATTCTGGCAGGTATTAAATAAATTTTAAAACTCTTCCAATTTATTTAAATAAAAAGATATTAAAAATTGTCAAGTACTATAAGATACACAGTTTCCATCCTGGACTCTTTTAATAACAATATAAATGTCTAATAGTTTAAATATTAGGTTGAATTCCATTTAAAACCATGTACACTCTAGCGTTTACTTTGGATAACAAATTCATATTTTTATTTCAATATGAAGTATTTATTTATTTATAAATAATATATATAATATATTTATTTATAATAAACACAATATTTATTTCCTCCTAGTAATTTATTCATTCTTGTGCAATATGCTGCTTTCCCAGTTCCAAGAGTATACGTTGTTTTTAATAATTTTATGTCTTAATTAATATGTATTTAAAGAATAAAACGGTCTTTTAGTATATCTGAATGAGAAAAAACATTTTTAAATATTTTTATTGCAGGAAAATAATATGTAATGAAATTTCACTGAGGCTAATTTTGAGGTTAGGTCTTCACCAAAAAAGTCCAGTGCTGGACCATTATAATAAAAGAAAATCCAACTTTAACTAATTATGTCAATTCTAGCTGATTAATAAATCCACCAAGCCAGCCTCTCTTACAAATGAAAATATACATTAAAAACCCAACCTTTTAAGGTGTACGCATAACATTAACCTCTGTGTAACGTACAACGTTGACCATTATTAAAATAAAAACTTCACATCTGAGAGTCATGTTCTCTTTCAAATTCAAACAGTTGATTCAATACTGTATAATTAATTTTAGTCGTTTGAAGGGTATAAAATTTTTATCGAACAAATAATATTAAACTAAGAGAGTGCTGGTATTCTTGTTTGAACACAAGGAAAATATAATTTAAACTAGTTTAAGTATTACTAGACGTTAATACGTTAATATCACAAGTGTCTTACTCATCCTTCGGCTATTAGTAAAAACCTATAGTTATGATATGGAGGATTGTCTGATAACAATTAGAATAACAATTAGAGTAAAAATGAGACAAATAAGGAATATTTACAGCACATTGTGATCAACAAATGGAACACGTTCCGTGTAATATAAGTAGTGAAGAATGCACGTAAGTATTCTGAACTATAACTTTCCGGTCACGAACACAAAACTAGAAATGTTGGTTGGCTTCCTCTGTTTAATGTTCCACTTAACGCCGTATTATACAGTTTATTTAATTGTGTTAATGTTTCAAGAAGATTAATTTGGCACTGTCAATAATATTTCATCTCAACTTCAGTACTCTACTGTTTCACACAAACTCTTTAATCCTTATCTCAAAAAATACTTATATTTTTACAAATTCATAAATTTCTACATATCAGAATATATAATAAATAAAACATAATCAACACAATATTTTAGTAATTGGTGTCCGTAGTTTTTCACTAAAGCAATTGTTGGAAATATTTGGAGTATAAGTAGTTTAGACAGATATACATAGCATATTTGAAGATATTAACTTGATAATAGGTTTTTCATAACCAAAATGTTGTAAGGAAAATATGTTTTGGCAAATTAACTAACACCTATGTCAACTCTTACATAGGATACATCACATATAAGAGGAAAACATACATTGTTTGCTTCATATAAAAGTTATCTAGAGTTTGTGGAAAATATATACTTCATTCATTCTCAAATGTTTGAATACAGTTAGAAATAAAGTATATTAATCTGTGTACTATTAAAATTCGTATTTTATTATAATCTATTCCTCACTAGTAAATGTTACTTTATGATTGTGTGTTCTATAAACCAAACATACATGACCCAAATATCCAACAAGCTTTTCTCTATTTCAGATTCAACCATACTTAATTATTACCATATTAATGCTTGTTTCAATATATTATATAAAGGATTAATTTCCCTACTAAATCGATTTTTGTAATAGTATTTCAATTAAATTATTTTAATTAAAAAATGTATAACCCGACGAATGAACAAACCCAAAATCTACAACTGTAAATGGACATTTAATTGCATTAAAAGTTAATAGATATTGCATATGCAGCACAATCCTGGTACGTGTTTTGCATTCCAAAGCTACAGTTAACCCTACATATACATATTTAATGTGTTATTTACATTTTTTAATGGTAGTCTAGTTCATATTACATTAAGGTCGTGTAAAATCATGAAAATCATGTGCTATTCACAAATTGAAGATCCGTTCTTAATGATTTAACACAAACCTGACTATATTCTGTTAGCTTTCAATATACCTTTAGACACTAAAATTTAGTAAAATTTACATTTTGTAGAATACGTTAGAACTGGAATGATTTTGTTTGTTGATCCTTGGCTAATTTATCCTTCAATGAAAAATTAATTAATAATATAAGGTTGATTTTGAATGTTATTGAATGTTATTTGTTTGTCTGGGTATTAGTAGGAATAAAAATGTTATTTAGTTAATGTTCTATCACAATCTTAACCATAACAAACAGATAAAGAGAAGCTATGAGAAAGTCCTTGAGTTGTCAATCAGCCTTGTGTGCTTAGAGCGGACTTCGTTACTTCAACGGATCACGACTCTTCATCTAGCTGACTGACTGACACTTCAATATTGGTTCCATGTTGATTGTGTTCTTCTATCCTTATTGCAATTCTACAAGAGATATGGTATCAACTGAATTATAGGGAGTGTATGTAATTATGTCACTAAGCCTTAATATATTTGGTGTCCTGACTTTTTTCAGAAATTATATTGGTTTTTTACGTATACCTGTTGACAAAGCCTCTTTGTTTTCTTGCTACTATTTTACCCTCTTCAGTTTGTCCTAACCTTATCTCCAGCACTGATCTTAAGCCAGAGTTGGAAAAACTCGTCTATATTAGACATAAAAACCATAATTTTATACGTAAATACCGTTTTGTAACAAATAGGCTCCAACCAAAACATGACGTTGTTTCACGGAAACTGTTTCTACTGTTACAAGCTTTATTTTGTTTTTGTAGTCACTGGTATAAAGGTTGAGTTTTAATACGTTGAGAAATGCTCATAAGAAATTTAAGGAGAAGTAATCAGGTAGTTTGATATGGGGGGGGAGGGTAGATTTTCTGGACCTAATGCGATCTTATGACAAGATAAATTAATGTATTTTTTAAGGAGACTGATTCATTTCTCGAAAAGCACCTAAAACACGCTTTCATTTACAAAAATTCAGTCCGTAACAATGATCATATCGCAACATAACTCATTTTTTTCTAATAAACACGAACCGTAGAGTTTAAATGGAAAGCATGTTTTAGTCTGCTGACGATAATATTTTATTGCCACTCAATTGGGTTGTCTGTATCTGTTGACTTCCCACCGGTGGCTTGGCAGTTTGGATAAATGCCACCTTAAGCATATTTTCTTCAGATAATCTCGTGGCCCTACACGGTGATTAAAAAATTACCTTTCATGTTGGAGAATTTACGTAAGTTGTCATGACTTGTATTCAGTAAAACGTATTGTATGTTTAAGAAGTACCACATAGCTTGATTACGGAATATTTTTATTAAATGTGTCATAACTAATTATGAACTCCAAGTATATAAGAAGAATAGTAAATCTACAAATCACTGATGAGCGAGAGGGTTTCATGTTAAATTACATGTTCATTCACCTGTAAGTTGGTCACAGGCATGCTCCTAAACTAGTAGTGAAAGGAGGTTTGTGATCGCAACTGACTAAGACTGTTGGAATTGCATGCATCTTCATCTACTATGTATATAATCCTAAAATTTAGGAATCTCTTATAGCCACTTTAAAATGGAATTATGGAACTTCGACTTAACTATAGAAAACTGTTTAGAAAATATAGGCTATAACAATATAAAATAAGTACTGTGTATAATTCAATTGACTTATCAACATGTGTTGTCTGTTAGCTGTATCATTCGCCAAAAGAGGAGATACTAATAGTCAATTTACAAGTACCTAAACATATGGGTTTTAATCATTTTTTTACTAATTATGAAAATATTTTACTATTGTAAATTAATAATTTACATACCAAAACTTCTACAAAGCTTATTTAGTATCTCTATATTTAAAACTGAATCTAGAAAATATTGTAATAAAAGAATAATTTATAACCCTCATCCCCCCTCATATAGGCCTTATAAACCTAAATAATCATCCCCTACTGTTTGTTATTTTACACTCATAAAATGAACCGTTTTTGAAAGATAAAACCTTTTGTTTAATACAACTGACTTGAAAGGAAGCGCAGACCCAAACTTTTGTAATTTAAAAGTTGTCCCAGACCTCCTTTGTATTGGCTGCCCTCGGCCTTTGTACAGTAAGTGGGAGTAAAGTCCTTTAAGGACTTGTCAACTGAACTTCAACCGCCACTCTATGAACCAACATAGATGAACAAAAAGATAAACTGAACTTATTCACGAAAAGTGGCGTAGAACATATGTTTTTGATAGTTATGTAACTAAAATTGGCTGCAAAATTACTATTATATATTAATTAACAGAAATATTGTTGGATCATATAATGCATTTTAGTAATAAAAAGTGTTAATATTGTCAATAATTGTTTACAAACAAATTTGTTTTTTACAAAGAAATAATTAAAGCTTGTGATAATTTATGATATATGTTTTAGAGTGTATGTAGTTTCGTGAATATTTGTTTAGGAATTTTTTTTAACATGCTACCTAACACAGGAAAAGCCCTAGTATACAGTCAGCCCTGAAATTGTATGCATCCGAGTTTTAAGGTTGTTTTATAAAGAACTAAGAAGCGTACAAAAATTGTAATCACACCATTGTTTTCTTCCTTTGACCGTACGTTATGTATGAATTTTTTAATTTTGTTACAATATTGTTAGAAATGTTACAAGGTTATAAAACCCTAAAACATTGTTTCTTTGGCTTCTAGAAGTCATAAAATTAATTACTTAGTCTTGCTTTAATCCTTATGACTTGTTTAGTTACGATATATCACTTTTATATGTATAAGTAAATGCGGTGATTTGAAATCGATTCAAACCAATATAAAATAACTTCAAATCGATAAAGGTTTAATTAATAAATAATTGTGTGATTAGACTTTTCGTATTCCTCTTAATTTCTTTAAAACAACCTTCAAACTCGAGGGCACACAATTCCTGCACCAACAGTATTTAAATTATAATGACAAATAATATTAGATTCTATATTTTAGTTATGAAAAATGTAAATTTTGTTATTTACAGTAAATTTAATGGTTGTTGATTTATTCAATATAACTACAACATATTTTAATTTTTACTCTTTAACCTAAGACCAAATGAGAATATCATAAAAATGCCTGTAATTTCAACCTCACAAAATGTTAAACATTTAATTTTAATTAATGTAAATAGTATTTATAATTATAAATATAGAAAACATAATATTAATAACGGGTATACGGAATTAGCATTTGTTTTCATTAAAGTTAATTTATTTATTACTCTTGTGTAAGAAGTATTTTAAATAGACTTTTATATATTTGATAATGTCTATGCGAGAGTCAATCTGTAAAATATAACTAAATATGTAAAGAGTTATATCAGGAATAACTATTGAGGAAAACATAGTTTTCCGGTTTTCATCAATAGTTAAACTGTTCAATTTAAGTAATTACTACTGCTGTACTACTACTACTCATGGTTGCGAGTTGTTGTGGAATGAGTTGTCAATAGCTAGGTGAATATGAATTAATTATCAAAGCTTATGGATGAAGTCTTATGGATGGACAAACAATTGTCTGTATTATACAACGAGGTTGAGTTTCCTCGTTCCTTTTTTTGTCTAAATGATAAATCAGATCTGTTGATCACCACCTTGTATGAATTTGCTGTAAATAGTTCCTTTCATATTTGTAATTTCTGATGTATCAAAGCTGGAGATGGCCGTTATTATTATTTTACAGTAGTGATTATGACACTGACTTTATCTGCAACTTACGATAGAATTTTGAAAAATGTCATTTTTTATACGAAGAAAATCATTTTTAATATTTTCAAATTATACTAGCTCATTATTAAAATAGTGTTAAGATTTCTGAGAGCATTTAGAAACAATTCATTTTCAATGCAATGAATACGTGGCATTTATGAAAAATAAATTCCCATTCATATATATTCTTTATCACTTTTTATTGGTTTTATATACAATATAATGAATGGCGTAAAGTAAAGCTACACAAGTATTAATCCCATATATTAAAAGAGCTTTTCGGCCCACAAATGTAAAAAGGAAATCATTACGAAATCCAATTAAATCAGTTTTAATTGTGTCGCAAAGTATATCTTAAGCAAAATTGTAGTTTAAAAATGAACATCTGTTGATGACTCCCTATTGAACAAAATTCTAGCTAAATAATATAAAATAAATATAATTCTTCCTTATAGCCTAATATGTAGGAAAGTGCACTTCAGTTAAAGGAACACTATTTTCATAACATATTGAGAGGAACAGGGGATCTATAAGCAGGATGCGTTTCATTTACTCGTATATTCAATGGTCATTAGGGCAATACATATTAAAATATTCAATATACTGTTGATATGTTTGTATAGAGGTTGAAACTGTTGAAACTGAAAATAAATTATAATATAGCTACTTGAATGTCTTCATTACTCTTAAAATGGTTTCATAAATATAGTTTGGCATCCATTACTTACATGAATTTAAAAGTAGCTTAGCTAAGTACAATAGGGTTAAGACAAAACATTCCTTAGCTGGAACATTAGAGGCAGATAATATTTAATTGGTATTTCACACATAACTCTTAAATTTCTGAAAGGTTGAAACAAAGTAGTTAACATTTGTTAACTGTTTTAACAGAAAATTTAATTTACTTAGTAACTCCATTTAAAAGCAGACAGGGAAAGATCCTACATTATGTATTATATCTATTATCATTTTAATTACATCATGAAGATAAATTTATTAGTTAATAAATAATGATATTATTGTAATTACTAGATAAATGTGTTAATAACAACATTATAATGTGCCTGTTTTGGAAAATTTTTAAACAAACTAAGCTTTTATACAATAGTGCATTCGGTATTTACTATAGTAAAAGGCTTCCTCATAATATAGCATTGTATTAGTGAAGTTAAATCCATTAACTTTTCTCCTCTCACTAAACATTCTGTTTACATTTTATATCAAACATACTTTCAAAGAAAAGTACATACTTACAGCATTTTACAGTATCTCTGAAATTCAGTATATATTTTTGGGTTTTATGTGGATAAATATGGTAACGAAATATATGGTGATGTTTTCGTTTAAGAAGAGTGGAAATACCAAAATTCAATTACCTGCCAAACCTATTATTTGTGGTTGCAGACAAGATTGTCGACCTAGATGCTATAAATAGCACATATATTTTTTTAAATTATGAAATAAAAGGAAAAAGTTATATTTAAATCGTATTATAGTTAAGACGTAAGCCCAAATTTTAAAACACCATACTGCTCTAAGGTTTATAATATCCTAAATTAATATAAATCTAAAAAAATAAACCACTCACGTGTTTCTTCTGTATCTAGTAGAATGGTACTGACCAACACATTTTCCTTTTTTCAGCATGATAAATCTCAATGATTTATATTTTGTGCACGTGCGATTGTTTGAAATAAAATTAGGTTCATTAAATAGTTTTTTTTGTAACATAAATTTACGCATATGATGGACTTTTCTACATACTAAATAGTAAGCTATATTTATTCACTTTTATTTAATAATTCTAGTGCCAAAATATTGTAACAACAACCAGCTTCAATTTAAAAATAATAAATAACCCATCAAAATCAAATAAAAACTTCGATTGTTTATATAGGACGGTGCTTGCAATGTAGTTAGTTGCATTCATAAGAAAGAAAAGCATTTTTACTGGTATTTATATTTTAATGGCACCATTATAAAACATGCCATATCAGATATTCAGAGCTATTATTGAAGAGTGAAAGTGGTTTTCAGACATTAAAAGTGCAATGCTTAACAAACCACTATTCCAATTGTAAACAATCATTTTTAATGATATACACGATTACTAAATTTGTATTTTTTTAAGTATACTTGTTCACATTACAAAATTAATTTGGAAACACTTTCATGTAAACATACGTGAACTTTAAGGCTGATAAAAGTATCCCCCACTAAAACTTTTCTGAGATGTAATAACAAATTTAGCTATTTCGATATGATTTATTTCCTTAGCTTGCTACTTTAAATAATTTGTAGGTCTATTGAATGGAAAACTATTATTTAAAACTGAAGGATTATATGAAAACACCTAACATTTGTAATCATATTAAATTATTAGCCTATTTTATTATGATTTTTTTTAGAAGGCTCATTGCCATAATAACGTTAGATATACTGACTCAGTTGATACGGGACGCATCTTTATGGACCAGCTTACGTTAACCAAGTGGCTGACAGAGCCCTTATTAAAATACATAAAAACATAAGTGATTTCTTAAAACAAATTATACGAGTAAAATATATGATAATACAGGTCTTTTACTAGTCTGAAATATCTCATGTAAGAAGAGAACGTGCCAGGTAAGTTTTCCAATTTAAAGTTTACAGGCGTTGTTTAATCCACGGATCTTGTAGGTGGATGAGGTGTAAATATTGCTGAACAGTTTTTATTGCTTTTCCATACTGTGGAAAATAAGTTTTAAATGCAAAGTCTAAACAACGTCCATTAAGAGTGTTTGTTAACTGCTGAACCCTTTAACAAGGTAGGCTTTTTACAGCAGCTAGTCAATATTTATTGCTTTTCATAAAAAAAAATATTTAATTTTTATTATTATTTCCCAATTTTAATAGTATCTAAAAGGCAGTTTATTATTTATAAATAAGAATTCTTGACAAAACATTCATAAGAGTACGTATTCCCTATACATCTAGACTTGCTTCGGCCCAAATACCCTTTTCCAAAGTGCTACCAACGTTGATCACGGTTAGTATCCAAGATGATGACGATTTCTACTCATGGTTGTAATAGAGGTGTAAGATTTATGATTTCGGAGAGCACTTAATATTTCTAACTTTATTGTAGCTATTTGTACAAAACTTAAATAAATAATAATGTTCATTTATTTCAAATGTTTACGAGTATAAAAGATGTAATATTAATTAATTGTTAACACGATTTGTATTTTTTAGTAGCTAAGGATAGTTGGCTTCATTGGATTATAGCTCTACGTCAGTGTTTAGCTTTATTGAATTGAAACACATATTTTTTACAATGAAATTTAGGTGTTATTTGAATAGTCATTTTTAAGACATCCGTTATATTGTTTTCTGTTATTTTTACAAGAAATAAAATGTAACTATAACTTATTAAATGTTATAAAATCAGTAACTCAAATGTGAAAGAAAATGTTGTGATTCCATTTCCCTAAGTGTATTGTTTATATAAATACCAATGGGCAAAATGATTTTCACAGATTTCAAACAGGCAAACCAAAACAGTAAGTTATTTGAACGTTGAACTTTGATGTTATTCATTATTATTTCATGACTAAATTTAGTAATTTGTCATAAATAAGGTTACTCCTTCCAAAAGTAGGTAATTCATACGGAAAGGAAATTAATTAATACTTTTAATGGTTCAATTTTGTTTTAATATTATTTGTATTTTCTGTACCATATATAGTTACTTTGAACATATTTTATATCAGTTATGTCTATTCATAATTAATGCAGGATTATGAATAGACCGTAGTCTCTGCCTTCAACTACAAGTTCAACATTGGCTTGTGGCTGACGTCCTAACATCAGTTGCTTAAGTCTGTTATCTCAGCTTGCCAGGCTTCTTGGAAGAGGAATTATCATAAACAAGCTCTAATTTGAACACTGCCCTAACAAAGAGAGAATGGACAAGCTAACAAATTCAACTAACACAAGACTATTATTTGTGTGAGATTTTTCATATTCTAAACAACAATATTTTATTTTTTATTTTGATAGTTTGTTGGTTTAAGAAAAATATTGTGTCATTTACTTTTTCTTGAAAATAACATTCATGTGCATTTATAATACGTTTATGTTTTAATATACAAAATATGTATGCCTAGTTGGGAATGAGGATCCACATTTATCTGAAATGTATCTTTTTATTCCTATTTTTAACTAAAAGTCATTCACTCTTCACATATCAATTATTATTTTTTCTACCAGTATAGAAACTTTCTGAAAGCCAAAATCAAAATTTACATTATTAGGATATTATATATTCATTTTGTTCAATAGGATTAAATTTAGCACCTCCCAACGCCTTATGTGGTGAAGTAGTCTCGTCAATATGTTCATCCTGTAATGTGGATGTTTAGTTTAAATTACAGTTTAGTATTAATTAGTTTACTGTCAAGTACCGGGGGAAAGAGCTTCTCTCAGTTGAATGTTGTAAACTGAAGAGGTAGCATCCATATCTCCCAGAGGATCCTTAGGGTTGTTTGTTGTTGCCTTGTAGGTTATTATTAAAGTATCGTTTCGGAGGTCTCCCGCGTTTACCTTTAGCTCCTTTTTGAAACTCAACCTACGGCCTCGCATGGGAAAGTTCGGCCTTCGGCCTCGCCAAGGCACTCTGCTACAACCCCATTTGTTTATCTCGGAATGTTCTCTCGTGAGGAAGATCGGTCTACGGATTCTTAAGCAGTATAACCATGTATTTTGGTTTTTGGGGCAGTGGAGCCCATAAATATAGTCTTTTCCGAAATCTGATGGTACGATAGTAATTAAGAGACAAATACCTCTAATTTTATATCTCACTCGGATGTATTAGTTTAACATTACCCAATTTTGGGTTTTAAGCATATTTTCGTTTGAGGGGGCAGAGGTCTTAAAAGTTGTATCTTACAAAATATAATGGTAGATTGTGATTTGGGAGATAAATACCCATAGTTTCATTCCTCACTTTCTGCTAGAAATCGATATTGGTTCAATGTTGTTTTTTCTGCTAGAATTCAATAATATGGGACGTCTAGGAGCCTCTGGGGACAAAATAAGAATTTTCTCAGGGTTGAGACCATGCCGATCAATTTATCATTGTCAATGATCCTCAGCAAAATTAAATATCCTTGAAGCCAAAAAAATTTCGCCCGGACGTGGCTTGTTTTAGATAATAAGATAAATTTTGTAAATAACTAGTGGCAGTCTCTTATCTTGTTATTCGTACAAAAAGTACAACTCTATATGTAATATTCAATATAAACATACACAATAATTCAGACGTGTGAATTTCAATTGAATGCTTATGAAAAAAAAAGAGGACTGGACATACATTTTTGACTGTATTCTTCAGTTATGGTACTTAAGATCGCTATTTAATATTTGTCTAAGTTCTATCAGTTATATAGAAGGTAATAACACTTCCTTTAACCTTTTTGTAAGAGTATACATACAATACGGGTTTGTATTTCAAATCAACCATTTAGGTACAAAAAAATCTTAGCAAATAAAAATCAAATCTCTGACTCATATTCACTAAGAAAACTAAGATGGAATTAGAATATTTGACCAAATATTTTTCAATAAATGTTAACAAAACATTTTTGGGAATCATAGTGAATTCTTTCAGTAGCATTCATCAATCAAAACACTTCAATAGTTTAAAGCAATTTGTTTTTAATTTTGATAGTTTGATTATTGTTTTAAGAAAAAGATTGTGTCCTTTAATTTGTATGCTTGAAAATAACATTTAAGTGCATTTACAATATATTACTGTTTGAATATACAAAATATGTATGCCTAGTTAGGAATATACTGCAAAGGGAAAATAATGTTAATGTTTAATTTATTTTTTTTTTTTAGTCACTTTTGAAGAGTTCAATTATATTATTTTAATAATATTCATAACAAACTAAGAACTTAATTAGTTCTTGGTCGTATTTTACTACATAACTTCTTTATGAAAGATTTCCACCAGCCATTTTTTACAAAATATTCGTATGCTCTAGTGACTATAGTTCTGCCAAAAGGTACTCTGTGAATCCTCCACTAATGGATCTTTATACCTACGTGATGTGGTAGATAGATAGAATGAAAATACAGGAACTTAGAGTCACCCACCAAACCACGAAAAGTGTCAGTAGGAGATAATCGGACTTTTAAGTGCAATTTCAGCATGGTAATTGTGTCCTAAATAAACATTCAATTCCCATGATGACTGAGTACTCAATTATATTTAAAGTACGGTAATTACCAAGCAAATTTGACAAAGTGCAACTGCCTTAAGCTGCCTAATACATTTATATTAAGTCTGTAGACGTAGTTTCCATTATATTTTATGACCTTTCCTATTCAAATGTACTGTTTGTCGAATGATTCTTGATTCTTAGTTATTGATATGTACAGTATCAAATATGGTGGTTATAAATTGATCTTGGTTATTTCATCACTTTTTTATATGACCTTATTACAGTAGTAAAACCAATTGTGTCCATAAAACACATATCTAATTTAACACAGTCATAATCTATTCCGCAACATAAGTATTACATTAAACGATTATATTTAATCTTTTAAAAAATTTAAGACACAATTTCCTTGCTGAAATTTCACTTAAAAAGTCCGATTATCTCATACTGACACTTCAATTTATCTTCAGTACTGTTTTCTTGGTTTGGTGGGTGACTCTAAGTTCCTGTATTTTCATTCTTTACATATATTTTATATTTAAAAAAGGGCTTTAGTTTTATAGTTATGAATCCCAGTATAACTGAATAATAAAAGCAAAACATCAATCAAGCACTTTAAGAACCAACGCGTATTTAACTTTGCTTGGTAATCTCCTAAGCCTGTCATGCACGGTCTAACAACCACAATCCCTAGAAATGGCGTATTGGAGTTAGAATCATCAACTCGTACCAATAGAAATGAATACCCCTATCCGAGGGAATGGACGTGAGATTTATCTACTAAGTTGTATCATTGCAGCTTTATATCTACTTAACTCGGATTAAAATAGAATTTGATCTAAGTTGTGTATTATAATGTTAAATCATAAAATAATAAATATAATTAAATTATTTGTTTCAATGTATTATTTTAAAAGTTAGATTTTGGCATTTTCAAAAGGAGATTAATTCATAATTTTCTTTTTTCAATTACTTTACATTACGAAAACAACTCAGTTTTCCCTGATTTCTATTAAAGTAACATATTCTAAAGAAGCGAAAATGGAAATCAGGGAATAGTTTTCCAAGCAATACATTGAAACTGGAGAATGATATCACTTTTCACATTTTTGCTATAATAACCTAAGAATAAATAGTAAAATTGTTCTGTTTACGAACTGGAATTGTTATAACTTCTTCTTTATTTCTATGAACAATACAACTTCAATGAGCCCTCATTTTTATCAATACTATGCACTAATTAGCTAGCTTATTAAAATCGAGCTTTTAAAACTCCCCCTTTTACACGTACAGTGGTATTGACCTACCCGCCCACCCATACACGTACTTTGGCACTGATTTCCATTTTCGATTCTTTAGAATATGTTACTTTAATTGTGTAAAGTTTTAGTAGACATTTTACAATAATTGCATTTCTTCTTGCAATTCCCTTATGATAATGGATAAACACCTGTTTATATAAATACAAAAATCTGAACCAAAAACAGGTAATAAACGTGTTGTAAACCACTTCAAAATGCATTATAGACTACTATAGTACTATATGAATGTATCAAATGAAACTCAACATCTTCATATTACTCATTTTTCACAAAAAAAATTATTTTCCCACTGTTGCAGTTTTTCTGCAACTGAATTTCAAGAATCTTATTGCTGTTTTAAGGAAACACTTTATCAAACCATTGTTACAATTGAAAACAGTAAACATTTATCTCTTATTTATTACTGTCGATAAAAAGTGTACTGCCCTTGTAAGTTGACAATGATAATTCCATAAGTGTACATTGTTATTTAGATTCATAGTTTTAATCAAATATTATCAATCGGTTTGCCATAGTGAATCGCTGTAATATTTTTAATTTAAAATATTAATATAATTATTTATGAATTTAAAGCGTTAAACAAAAACTAAACTTTATCCTTATTCATAAATAAATCTACGAAAATCATTGTAATAATAAAAAATATACAATGTTTTAACAGTAATAGAATTACTTAATACAATTTTTTAACAGCAATACAATTACTTAATACAATGTTTTAACAACAATAGAATTACTTAATACAATGTTTTAACAGCAATAGAATTACTTAATACAATGTTTTAACAGCAATAAAATTACTTAATACAATGTTTTAACAACAATAGAATTACTTAATACAATGTTTTAACAGCAATAGAATTACTTAATACAATGTTTTAACAGCAATAGAATTACTTAATACAATGTTTTAACAGCAATAGAATTACTTAATACAATGTTTTAACAGCAATAGAATTACTTAATACAATGTTTTAACAACAATAGAATTACTTAATACAATGTTTTAACAACAATAGAATTATTTAAACTATATTACTAGCTACCAATATCCACAATGGAACATAAAGTGAATGTAGATGACAGTAAAGGACTTCTCTGTCCAGGTTCAGCAATTTCCGGTCCTGTCACTTCCGGTCATTTCACTTCCGGTGTGGTCTCTCACATCCTTTCCTTATTTCACTCTACTTTAAACCACATTTCGCTTGGTTGTATATAGTTTAGCTTATATATATATTTATTATTAAGATATATCCTAGATTTTAGAACGATGATGAGTACACAGCCAAATAAGGAGTGGAATGAAAGAAAATGTCCCTTTTAAAATAATAAAAAACCTTTTTCCAGTTTCATCAATTTTACTATTTTTGATCACTTTGAACGTTAATTCACATTTTGTAATTAATAGTGATTAACCAAATGATTAAACTACAGTATAATCTTTAGTTATTCTAACGTATATAGTGAACCACCTACTACATCGGCAATAGCTGTATGAGACAAGCAAACATTTTCAGAAACTCCGTAACTTCCAAGAACAAGTCATATTAAAAGCCGACTTTGATCACTACTTCATTAAGTAGAGAGATTGAAATTTTGACAGCTCGGGTAAAACCAAGCCTACTCGTATATTATTATTTATTAATACACTACTAGTTATATCATTATAAATTGAATTGAAAAAACTTAAGACTCGGTTGGATGTAACTTTGTGCCAATATGTATATTAAGACATCGTTAATATACATAACGTTAATGTACATTAACATACATTACGTTTTGTAATGTAAAATGTAATGTACATTACATTTTATAAATTACGTTAATATTACGTTAACACATCGTAAGGATGCGTCGTATTTACACTGTTACCAATAGATAATTTTGAAAAAATATATATATGTAGTTATTGAATATAAATGCATTCAAAATAATATTGCAAAAAAGTAAGGATGTATTTTCAGGAGACGTAGCTTTTTTGAGTTTCTTTAAATAATAAAGAAGTTTAAAAAAATATATGTCAGAGATGTTTATTATGAGGGAGCATAATATACATTATAATACATATTTCTAAGTTTTTAATGTCATTCGGTTCTTTTTTAAGATAATATAAATGGCATTTGAGATTTTTCATAATAAACATTGATGTTATCCTATAAGTACATTTTGAATATATGTTTAAAATAAGAAAAATGTGACTACCTAAGGAAATATGAGATTTATGATTTGCTTTTCCAATAAATTTGCGTTAACATATTTTTTAACGGAGATTTATTCCTATTTCTTTTCAATGAGTGAAGAATGTTTTTATATGCAGATTAATATGCATAAAGACAATGAACCAGCACCTCTGGGACCTTTCAAGACCATCATCTTATTTTTACGTTTCTTGATGTAAGCATTAATGCCAGATGGACAGATCAAATGAGTTAGCATGTTTAGATGATACAGATTTTAAAAATATTGTTTGCCTCATGACCTTTCAATATTAAATCCTGCCAATTGACTGTACAATTGCTGCTAAGTAACTATGAATATGGGAACGTTTATTATACATCATAGAAATATATAAATAACACAAAAACAAACAGGACTTTTACGATCTGTGCCATAAATACTAACAAGAACTATAATAAGACAGCTTCCGAAAAATATTTTATTTTTCAATAAAGAACCATCCAATTTTAAAGTCTGATTTTTGGTTACATGTAGAGCTACAAGTTTGTGTTGTAATTTAAAATAAATAAATTTCAAATTAATGAGTATAATAGTAGTTTATTTTTTACTTATTACTTTTACAGTGTAATATTATTAACGATATTTTAGGTCAGATTGAAGGAATCCCATATTCAATTAGACCTTAGACTTGTTATTCATGTATCTTAATATTTGATATAGAATTACAGTGTTGCACTTGTATAATATGTATTTTTAAAGATATTCATTTATAAAACATAATAATCACAAACCATTATTTGTTGAGAGTTTTTTTCTCACAGTAGAGTATATCTCAATGAATATTCAACCAATCATTTATAAATAAATTGTGTATAATTATGAGTTTTTCACAGTTTTTGATAGCAAAAACAAGACCAGAAACAATATGTATTTTAGATATTCTATTCTAACAATATTCTAAAAATTATAAACTACAAATGCCCAACTATATATAGAATACTCCCTTCGCTCGTTGGGGGCTTCGTCCCCAAACACCCTTGTGGTTGAAGCATAGCAATAGCTACTCAGAGAATCACGTTTGAATAGCGCAGCAGAATGCTACCCAAATTAATCACAAATACTACCTAAGATAATCACGGTTGCTACTCAAGTTAATCACGGGGACCTACCCTTGTTGATCACGGGCGTTACCAAGGATCACAAGCACTACCTACGATGATCACGGGTGATTACCCAAATTCACGAGGGGTTCCTCAGATTGACCACGGGGGTTACCAAAGAAGATCACGGGTGATTACCCAAGTTGATCACAGGTGGCTTCCCAACTTAATTAATCACGGGGGTTGCCCAAATTAATTATTGTAAACGTCACACAACACAAATATATAGTAATATAAATATATTTGTGTTGTGTGACGTTCACTTGTACTGTATATATACCAATACCTATTATGCTAATTAAAAAACGATATCGAATATATGACACCGGGGTGGGTGGGTTTAGTAATGAGTATATTAATTATGGGTGAAATGATTTCTATTGAAGTAACTTTTTTGTATATACAACGTTAGAATGGTAAGTCAGAATACATGATTTGTATAGAATACATCAAATTATTTTTTTTTTAGTTTCATTAATAATTAATATGACATTCAATAACAAATATATATGAAGTGAAGCTAACAATATTTTCTAAAGGCATGAATTGAAATAAAACACACTCATCCACTGCTTTCATTAAAATTAATGGCATTTGTGAAGTAGTAACAGTTATGAATACAATTACATCAATTAAGCGTGTACGTTTAGACGAATGTAATATATATAACTTTCTTGAATGGGGAACGATATTCAAATGTCGTGTCAAGGACTTCTTTTGAATAGGATCTATTGAAGCAGAGGATTATTTATGTCATTAAAGTGTTTCTCTTTAAATGGTCATATTAATTAAGAATTCTACAAACTCTTTAATTTCCTACAATAGTATATTCATTTATATTATCTCTAAATGCACTGTTTTTATATACCATGTAATGCATCAGTACTCCGGGATATCATTTCAAAGCATATATCACTAAAAAACAACCTTATGTATTATTAGTGTCTATTTTTATGCTTCGTAATATGATCGTAGTTTTTTACTGGTGTGCATTTAGCTCAAATCAGAAAACAATTATTTTATAAATGCCCCTTTACCGTTGGTGATAAATAAAAACTTAATTTTCTATTTTAGTTATTGCATGAACAATCTAGTTTCATTATTTATTTTAAAAGTACTGAGTTATATTAAATGCTGTAATATTTTATTTGTTTACTCTAATAAAATTAACAATACTAATTTTATTTGTCTTATTACTATAAAATATATACCTAAAACGATACTACCAACAAGTCTTCACTAAAGAGATTTATGTTAGTTATATCGAAATAAATTTGTTTATTTTTTATAGAAAATCACTCGCCATGACAGTTCGCATTATTATTATTAATATTATGGACTAAATAATAAATAAGGTAAGAATTCCTCAGGAATGGTCTCCCGAACACACGATTTAATGGGTCTTTATTGCAACATATTTTTGTTAGTAATGGAAAGTATTAGGAACGCGATTAATAAAAATCATAAACTATTAAACATAACCTTGAAATAGAGTTAATTTTTTCGGCAGCCTGGATCTTTAATCAGTGAATTAAGTTTATTTTACAGTTCACCAGTTTTGGAAACAAAAAATCACTTATAAAAATGCACCTCTGTTATTTGGTAATAAAAATACTTACTTAAAAGCGATAGTTTACGTTCATTCAAGAACTTTGATTATTCTGTAGCAATAAAAGGACGCGTAGCCTTTATATGTTTCAAGAACGTTGATTAAATTGTAGTCATAAAAGGGTGCGTAGCCTTTATATGTTTCAAGAATTTTGATTATATTGTATCCATAAAAGGGCACGTAGTTTTTATACGTTTCAAGAATTTTGATTATAATGTAGCCATAAAAGGGTTCGTAGCCCATATATGTTTCAAGAACTTTGATTATACTGTAGCCATAAAGGGCGCGTAGTCTTTATATGTTTCAAGAACTTTGATTATACTGTAACCATAAAGGACGTGTAGCCTTTATATGTTTCAAGAACTTTGATTATAATGTAGACATAAAAGGGCGCGTAGCTTTTATATGTTTCAAGAACTTTGATTATACTGTAGCCATAAAGGGCGCGTAGTCTTTTTTATATGTTTCAAGAACTTTGATTATACTGTAGCCATAAAGGGCGCGTAGTCTTTTTTATATGTTTCAAGAACTTTGATTATACTGTAACCATCAAAGGGTGCGTAGCCTTTATATGTTTCAAGAATTATGTGGTCATAAATAGTAATGTAAGGTAAAAAGTCTCGAATCTACTCAAAATAATGCAGAACTCCAAACAAGCCACAACAATATATTTAGAGGAGCTATTCCTCATATTTTAAATAATTTCAGCAGCATTTTTCGAAAAAGAACGCATAGAGGAGCTATAGTTAATATATTATTAAGAACTTTGCCTACAAAATTGCCATGAAAAGAAATGTTCTCTTTGTGGCAATACGTACTCATTTTAGAACGTACTCATGTGTAAAGTTCTAGACATTCAGTGGAAATATAGTTTGAAATATTTCAAGGTCATATGTGACATATATATATATATATATATATATATATATATATATATATATATATATATATATATATATATATATATATATATATATATATATATATATATATATATACACACACACACACACACACACACACACACACACACACACACACACACACACACACACACACCTGAATATTGGGGAAATATTGGTTACAGTCACAATAAAAATGGCATTGATGTAGCCATAATTATGTAACTTGGGAACTATGGCGAAGTGCACTGATTTAAGAGCAGTGGTTTATATGTTTCTGAAACATAACTAAACTATGGCTCATCTTGCTGATGCAAGAACCACTGCTGATCTGTGGTCATAAAATGAAACATACAGCTCATCCAAATCATTACAGAACAGCGGTTGTGTGTGACCACAGAACGAAATATAGGTATACTGTACATCATCATATTCATTAACGTACATTGGTTAAAGTCTTTATTAAAGTACATTTTTAATAGCTGCGTCAAAACCATTAATTATTAACGTATAAAATAAAAATAAGTATTGAAATGAACTAATAGTATTTTTTTCCAGACAATACTTCACTCACTACTTGTATGGGCCTGCCGGCCTGTGCGTGGACTTTATTGAACGAGTGAAGTATTGGCCATTATCTCACTTTGGGATTCGAACCTTGTACAATGCTCTCCACAGCCAAGAGTGCATTCACTACCAAGCCTTAGCCACTGAGCCACTACCTTAATTAAACAAGTGTTATTTAAAAACATGTAAATAATTATTATTTCACTTTTTTAATATTATTGTTTGAATAGAGCATAAAGTAAAATGTTATATCCAAACAATTAAAATTATGCAAACATAATTACCGACGTCAATGGTGATTCCTTCAGTCATTGTGAGCACGGGACATGAAAGTGAAATTAAAACCAAAATAGAGTACGGTATTTCTTACTTTAACGCGAATGTATGATTCGCAAAGATAAGTTTATGATTCACAGCCGCAATAGAATAAACAAAAATTAAAATGAAATATTTTGCGAAATATTGCTTTGCATATAGAAGAATATATTATAATTATATAATATTATATATTATAATTATGATAAAATTATTTTAAAATGTCTAACATAAAATTGAATATACCATTTCTAGCCACTTTTGTAAAATACTTTTTTCAAATCCTAATATATGTGTGTATATATATATTAGAATTTATGTTACAGTACAAAAATAAAACGATGGAGGTAAACATACTCGTACAACAATCCTTTTCTTTAGCCGATACTAATCTTCTTGTCAAGCTGTTTTCTGCCCATTTTCCCAGCAGAGAACATTTTCGTGGTAGGGGATAGGTTAAAAACCTCCATTCCATGCCAGGAGTCTAACCTGCGCTATCCTGACTTGAGTCTAACTAAACTAAATATCCTGACGCCTCTGACCACTCAGTCACCGGCTTTCCGAAACGTATAAAGTAGTTAATTGTCTCGAAATGATAACTACTTACACATAGATCCGATAACACACGTACATACACAGATATATGTATATAGTTTAGTTATGTTTCAGAAACATATAAACCACTGCTCTTAAATCATTTACTAACAACATTTTAACTTCATAAACAACACTTTTCGATGGTTTATCTATTTTTTAAATTGTTATTAGATAAACTATACTATTTTAATTTGGAAATATATATAATATTAAAATAGTATAGTTTATCTAATAACAATTTAAAAAATATATAAACCATCGAAAAGTGTTGTTTATGAAGTTAAAATGTTGTTAGTAATAAATGATTTAAGAGCAGTGGTTTATATGTTTCTGAAACATAACTAAACTATGGCTCATCTTACTGATTCAAGAACCACTGCTGCTCTGTGGTCATAAAATGAGACATAAAACTCATCCAAATCATTACAGAACAGCGATTGTGTTTGACCACAGAACGAAACAGAGGTATACTGTAAGCCATCGTATCCATCAGAGCAGCAGTGATTCTTGATTCAGTATATCAAGAGCCACTTATAAGAGCATCAACCGCTACGTTCCCTCCAGGTCAGACTTACTTTGTTAATCATATGTTATTAGAATCATCTTAACCAATTATATGATTTAAATTATCTTAACCATTCACAACAATTGATTTTCAGGCAGTACGCCAATATTTAGCAAAGCCTACCACATAGCGTGCAATATTTAGTAAATTCTACCAAACCGTGTGCAATATTTAGTAAAGCCTACCACACAGCGTGCAATATTTAGTAAAGCCTACCACACAGCGTGCAATATTTTCTTAATAGAGCCTCTGTAAATTAAAAGACTCAGTATTTACAACTTCCCATGAGGTTATTTCTAGTCCATAATATCATATTAAATCATATGATAGGTAATTTTTTTTTATTTTTGCGAACGTATTTGTTAGTATATTTTTATAATTAATTTATAGCCCCTGAACTGTAAATAACAAAAATATTTATACGAACCTGTAATCAGTACAAATTGATGTCATTGTTTATTCTTCACGATATCAATTTGAACTGGTTTGAGATTAGTATTAGTATTAGATAAAATAAATGCCAGTGTTTTGCTGTGTAAACAATAACTACAAATAAATGTCAATAATACACATCATATTTTACCATTAGAATTGTTTAAAAATGTTTACCACCTGTTGAAAATCAGAATCGAAGAAGAGTTTTTGTTCATATACTAATACAAATTTCAGTAAATAAAAAAGCAAAATTATGCCTCAGGACAAGCAACAATGACGTACTGTTACCAATCGATTCATAACGGCAGAAAATACTCTTGCAGTACATAGGTTTGGGGGCCAGAGTTACTTAAACAGACTGTACACTCCCTTGAGGGTGTTCCGAGTTGAATATTCAACAATTAATACAGAGGTGGTTATTAAATTACACGACTGCTTTATGGTATATTTACCAGTCATGTTCCATTGAAATTAATTGTCCATAAAGAAAACTTTTAGTTTTAGCTATTTCTGTCAATTTACCTTACATATATTTTACAGACAAAAATAAATGTAATTTTTTCTTGTTCTGATAGTGTAATATTTTGTAGATTGCAGTAAAAAAAAGAATCTCAGATATTTAATTGTGGGAACATTATTTGCAAGAATTGTAAGAAATGGTCAATACCACTGTACGTGTATGGGTGGGTCAATACCACTATACGTGTACGGGTGGGCGGGTGGGTCAATATCACTGTACGTTTATGGGTGGGTGGGTCAATACCATTGTACGTGTATGGGTGGGTGGGTGGG
Source organism: Stictocephala bisonia (assembly GCA_035578905.1). Lineage (NCBI taxonomy): Eukaryota > Metazoa > Arthropoda > Insecta > Hemiptera > Membracidae > Stictocephala > Stictocephala bisonia. Next base: position 219,719 of record JAQJVL010000590.1, on the reverse strand, counting down.
TCAATACCACACTATACGTGTATGGGTGGGCGGGTGGGTCAGTAACATTGTACGTGTATGTGCGCGCGTGTGCGTGCATGTGCGCGTGAGTGCGTGCGTGTGCGTGTGAGCGCGCGCACGTGTGTGTGTGTGTGTGTATGTGTGTGTGTGCACGCGCGTGAGTGCGTGCGTGTGCGTGTGTGTGAGTGTGTGTGTGTGTGTGTGTGTGTGTGTGTGTGTGTGTGTGTGTGTGTGTGTGTGTGTGTGTGTGTGCGTGCGTGCGTGTGTGCGTGCGTGCGTGCGTGCGTGCGTGCGTGCGTGCGTGCGTGCGTGCGTGCGTGCGTGCGTGCGTGTGTGTGTGTGTGTGTGTGTGTGTGTGTGTGTGTGTGTGTGTGTGTGTGTGTGTGTGTGTGTGTGTGTGTGTGTGTGTGTGTGTGTGTGTGTGTGTGTGTGTGTGTGTGTGTGTGTGTGTGTGTGTGTGTGTGTGTGTGTGTGTGTGTGTGTGTGTGTGTGTGTGTGTGTGTGTGTGTGTGTGTGTGTGTGTGTGTGTGTGTGTGTGTGTGTGTGTGTGTGTGTGTGTGTGTGTGTGTGTGTGTGTGTGTGTGTGTGTGTGTGTGTGTGTGTGTGTGTGTGTGTGTGTGTGTGTGTGTGTGTGTGTGTGTGTGTGTGTGTGTGTGTGTGTGTGTGTGTGTGTGTGTGTGTGTGTGTGTGTGTGTGTGTGTGTGTGTGTGTGTGTGTGTGTGTGTGTGTGTGTGTGTGTGTGTGTGTGTGTGTGTGTGTGTGTGTGTGTGTGTGTGTGTGTGTGTGTGTGTGTGTGTGTGTGTGTGTGTGTGTGTGTGTGTGTGTGTGTGTGTGTGTGTGTGTGTGTGTGTGTGTGTGTGTGTGTGTGTGTGTGTGTGTGTGTGTGTGTGAGGCAGGCACTTTCAAACTCCTAGTAACCACGTTACACAGTAATGTGGTAACAACACAAAGCGCCTGCAATTTTATCACGTATAGGCAATATAGGTACTGTATCCATTTTGCGTCATCCGGTGTACAGGCATTCACGCTAACCATTCTAAATAACTTTGCTCTGCCATAATATCAATTTAGAATATTTTTTGTTATAATTTATAATATTTTTACTGAATTATATGAAATGCAGATTGTTTAATGGAAAACACCTTAGTCACCTTATTGAAAATATTACTTTTTACAAATACAGAAATTTTTCTATTCTCTCTATTTTATTCTATGCAAAACACAACCCATAATATACAGGCAACTTTTCCTAACATATCTTCGGATGTTATTATCAATATAGCTGGGAACCTATTTTATAATAACGATGATAATTAATAAGTTCAACACAACTTATTATTAAACAGTTAAAGAGTGTCCGTTTCTTTACACTACCGTTTAAAAATGACTATTTCCGGATTTAAAAGTTTCCTAAAAATCCTTACATTAAAAGGATTTATATAGACTTACTAACTTCTTAAATATGTTTGAATAGTGAATTTGGTAATTATCATATGACACAGATGTAACTTAACTAAAAATAAATTATTGAAGTGAGTTAATACAATCTACTATAGCAACATTGTGTCTGACAAAATATGTTTCATTTCATATTGAGGTAATATGAAATATATCTTAGCATATAAACAGTAATCAGTTCTTCAACATTATTTTATATTTCATACCATACAACGTTTATTGTTTATGGTATAAAATTGTTATTTCATGTAGTATACTCAAAGTTAAAAAATATAATCTATACATGGTGTCATTGTTAACTGGGTCACGGTTACTAAATAACAACACAATCTAATGGAGGATTTAAGGATGTTTTAACCATTATAAAAACATATTCAGTTTTTTCAATAGATTTCACAGCTTTCTGATATGGTGTTAGACATATAAATGGAACACAATGGATTATCTTACGTTTCCCGATTTAAAAAAATTCGAAACATTTTTTCTTGAAAATGAATTTGATAAACATTGTGCTCTGATAAATTTGTAATCCCCTTTAAGCTGTTTACTGACAGAATTGTTCAAATTTCCCTTTTCATAGCGTTTGTTATTTTTTTTTTTTTTTATTTAAGAAAATTTAGCGTGTTTTATTAACATTTTCGAGTTAGTCAGAGTGTTATGCAAGATGATAAGGAGTTTTTAAAAACTCAAAATAATTATTTATTTATTTTACTGGATAGTTCTCAAACAAATAATGTTAGTGTTATAACTCAAGTAAATTGGTCAAGTATAAGATACAGTTTGAATTTGATAACAGCTAAAAATCTTCATCATCGAAACTTTTTAAATTATGTTTGAAGTTCATTTAAAGTTGACTTCTCCGTTCAACTTGTTAAAACATATTCTCAAAACTTACCTGTGCCCACGTTTCCATGTGAATGCAAGTGATCTAAAGGACCGTTTGATACTGTTTATTAAATATATCTTTAGTATTATTGGTAGTAATATATATCTTGAAATATACTCGTTACATAATAACTCGAGAATGTCACTCTACATGCTGTGCTGCACGACTCGTCACACACACATTCACTCGAGAATGTCACTCTACATGTTGTGCTGCACGACTCATCACACACCCAGTCACTCGAGAATGTCACTCTAGATGCTGTGATGCATGACTCGTCTCACACACACACACTCACTCCAGGATGTCACTCTACATGCTGTGCTGCACGACTCGTCACATACACACATTCACTCGATAATGTCACTCTACATGCTGTGCTGCATAACTCGTCACACACACATTCACTCGAAAATGTCACTCTCGAAAATGCATGACTCGTTAGATACTCACTCGAGAATGTCACTCTACATGATGTGCTGCATAACTCGTCACACACACATTCACTCGAAAATGTCACTCTCGAAAATGCATAACTCGTTACATACTCACTCGATAATGTCACTCTAAATGCTGTGCTGCATAACTCGTCACACACACATTCACTCGAAAATGTAACTCTCGAAAATGCATGACTCGTTACATACTCATTCGAGAATGTCACTCTACATGATGTGCTGCATGACTGAATGAATATCCACACATGAAACACACACACACACACACACACACACACACACACACACACACACACACACACACACACACACACACACACACACACACACACACACACACACACACACACACACACACACACACACACACACACACACACACACACACACACACACACACACACACACACACACACACACGTGTGTGTGTGTGTGTAACCCACGAATACACGTACAGTAGTCCTGAGGAAAAAGTATACCCACATTCGTATTTGGTGACATTTTGAGTGCATTGCAGCTCTTATCTTCAGGGTGACACAATCTGCTACTAGATCCACAGAGTATATTTAATTTATGTAGTGATGATGTACCATATACTCTGTGGATCTAGTAACAGAGTGTACCGCCCTGAAGATGAAGCTGCAATGCACTTGAAACGTCGGCAACATGTACAAAGCGTGAATATATAGCATGATTAGCAACATTGAGTATAGGCCATGTCAGTATTAAGAGGGCTGAGCATAGAACCTATTGCCTACAATCTTCACAACAGTTTGTTCCTAAGTAACTGGGTTACAGCACTGTTATGTCTATATATGTGAAGGACTACTGTGGGCACACAACTAGAGGAGACCTGGAGGGGGCCTCAAATCATCTGAGTAATTCGAGGAGTATCATGATGATGGTGCTTTCACATTTCGGCACACTTTCAAAGTCATTGCAAATCATTGCATGAAAAATACTATCCCTATTTATTTCCACCTACCACAACATACATGTACACTGGTATTAATCCACCCACCCATACACTACAGAAGTATTTACTTACCCACCCACCCTTACATATACAGTGATATTGGTATAAAATTGTTCTCTTATATTCTCTTGCCATATATTCTCAGTACCATATATTCTCTTGCCTCGGCGTAAGTTATTCCGAAACCAACGCCCTACAAATACCAGTAGATAACGCATTTTGTTTCTACACAGCTCAGTACGAAGTCTGTTGCTACATTGTTATATTCTCTTGCTTCGGCTTAAGTAATTCCCAATCAGTACCATTGTACGTGTATGGGTGGGCGGGTGGGTCAATACCACTGTACGTGTATGGGTGGGCAAGTGGATCTATCAGTAGTCGTTGTTAAAACACCCTCGTCAGATTGGACCCACACGTGAATAGTAAAAACCAATGACTATCTGTAGTAATTTCAATTCTTTTCCATTTACGGAAAACATTTCCTATGACTCAGTCCTAAGACTGATTCAAGTTTTAAATCAAAAAACTGGTGGTGGTGGTGGTGGTATCGTTGAGTCGATCTCCGAGGATCGATATATGTGGTGTCACGGCAGATAATATATGACTTGTAAATGATATCAACAGTGACAGTATCAACATTTTTGTGATATATATGGTGTCACTTCAGATATTATACGACTTGTAAATGACATCAATAGTGACAGTACCATACATAGTACCACCGTACGTGTATGGGTGGGCGGGTGGGTTAGTACCACCTTACGTGTATGGGTAAACGGGTGGGTTAGCACCAACTTACGTGTTTAGGTGGGCGGGAGGGTTAGTACCACAGTATGTGTATGGGTGGGCCTACGTAGTCAACTGTATTTTTAATATACAGTTGATCTCCTATTTATTAAAGGTTTAGTAAAGCGACAACAGTTTCAGCACCTCTGTACGTGTATGGGTGGGCGGGTGGGTCTTTTTCACTTTTCGTGTATGGGTGGGCGAGTGGGTCTTTTTCACTTTTCGTGTATGGGTGGGCGGGTGGGTCAGTACATCTGTACGTGTCAGAATAACTCCGCAGAATTCACACACACATTCACTCGAGACTCTTTACACACACATTAAGGCGTGTTGAGAATGTACTGTGTATGGAGCTTCGCATTTTACCTTAATGACATCCCCCCTCATTTCCCGGTCTTTGTACGGACACTTTGTTGTTAAATAAACTGTACACGCTTGGAAGACAGACTATCATCGTAGACTTTTAACTATTAGTTATAGTTCTATTAAAACGTTTGATTCTTGTGGATTATTCTATAGATGCCAGTTTATGGATGGTTTACAAGTTTGAAGTTGAATATGATTTGCAATAAATTGATGTTAAAATATTAAATTCAATTTTTAAAAAAATAAGATTGTCTACAAGTATACACCTATATTTTCCAACTAAGTGTTTTGTATTTGTTGAAAACTAAAATTATGAAACTCGTGTTTTTATTCAATAAATCATGACAAACATGAAAACAATTTTAATGGAACATTACTGCAAAAGTGTTCTTTTTTCAAATACTTGGAAATGTAATACTTGGAATCAGCTTGAAATCTGATATTGAAGTGGAACTAATGTGGGCATTTTCACATACATATATACTTATAAATCTGTTTACAATATGTTAGTGTATTCTGAAATAAAACATAATTGCTCATTGTTTCAATTAATAAATATTGAAATTACTATTTACATAATTTTGTTGCCATATCTCTTAGGACAACAAATAACGAGTTGGTTATCCTTATATAATATGCAAATAGGTTTTCCCAACATAAATTATGGTCAGGAGTGGGAGGTAAGATAATGCGTACCTTACAAAACACAGAGACAGCCACCTGTTGGGTTTAGATAACATAGTAAACAGCTGCTGGTAGTGGGTATTCCAAGGTAAGCCAGTTGATCAAGTCAGACCTAATAGTTAGCGCATTGAATTAAAATATATTGAAACAAATTGAAAAATAACTTTATTGTACAAATTTTGTAACAATTGGCGAGGTTTGAACTAAAAAGTTCTCTCTGAATATGAGGGGCTAATAAGTGTGATGAGTCTTGATGAACTATCTGAATTCGATTTAGCTCAGAAATAAATATTTATTAACAGGCCAATAGCCAGGGCAACTATGGGACCTACGTGGAAGCTTTACGTAGAATCCGAACCACGTAGTGTTGGTCTGATTTTCAGCTAACTGAAGTTTGACACTCAGTTCTCATCCCTACACAACATCTGAACCTTGACTACCATCCAACATGGAAACCCCAGACTTCTCTAGTAGTGTCCACGTCGATGGCAACCATTGAGCGGACGCCGTGTTGGTATTAAGAGGACCGAGCATGGAACCCCCCATCTCCTACAATCTCCCAAACACTTTGTCCCCAAGTAGCTGGGTTTGAAATTCATCTCCGTAATCACATGACTGATCATTTGCCATTCCCCATTTAAACTTCCGGTAGTTACATCTTCCCACTCTCTTACTACAGCGACTCAACATAGTCCATTTCTCACGAGGAAAGTTCATTCCACTGATGACGCTAGTAGGGTCTGATACCAGAAACTTGTTTCGACCGTTAAACATATCCCAAGTTAATGCCCAGTTGTTTTTGGCAAAAATTCGTTTGCGAGTCTACGTAGTCGAAGAGGTGGTTTTCTAGATTTAAGTCTACATTTAAAAATCTTGAAATTATGTCCTTCCCTTCGTTATATGTTTTCCATTTCTTATTATATATTAAACAAAATATTTTTCAATGTACAATTAAAATTACATAACCGCTTTATAAGAAACATGTACAATATCAGAAAAAGATCAACATACCTATTATAAATTATCAAATAGTTTTGATATCCATTTTTTAAATACATTATCAATACATGGATACGAAATTTAAAATAAGATGCCTTCAAGAAAACCTTGAAAAATCACTTCACTAGGAATAGTTTGTATAAAACTGAAGGTTTTAATTCAAGACTTTGAGTTGATAAAATGTTACTATGATCAAGTGCTCCGTTTTGTACGCATGGACTACAATATTTTTAATTAAAACCAAACAAAAAACTATTCCTTTTAACTCAGTCAGGTACTTTAACTGATCGAACATATTTTAAATATGCACTAAATTTCGTTTTTAAATGAATACCGAAATGAAATATTTCCAGCTACGTAACATTGCATATTGTATTTGAAATAGACAAATCTTTTTCTCATAGTTCTGTAATAAACATACAATTTATTAAGTAACACTATCACCTAGCTCTAAGATTAAAAAAAAATGAATATATTCACCAACTATATATTAACCTACAAATTTGTGTTTCAAATGGTTTATATATATTGATGAAAACTAACTAAAATTAATTTATTCAAATGGAAAAATTATTATTCTTTTTATATCATATAAAATAGATGTAAAACCATTCCAGGTTTTAACTTTTTTTTTAAAGCATTCATTGTTAACATGTTATAAAAAACCTCATTTGTTGAAAATACCAAAACAAAGTCAAAGGTAAAAAGCTAAGCTGTCAAATGGAAAAAAAGCATTTCATTTATATAAAAGTATGCATATGCTATTCAAGATAGTGTAATAACTTATCAGTTTGTACTATTGGACTGAACAGTTTAGTTATACTGAATAGTAATGCCTTTGAGTTTATCTGAAAGGCAGCTCATTGTAAGGTTCAGTAGAGAGCCTTTACTATCTGAACGTGAATACTCAAAGGTGGAAACGCGCAATTGGATTTCTCTGAAAGGGGATTTCATGTCACTATATCATATCAATGCATACTGAACATGATATGAGTGACTTCTTTGTTACTTTCCATCTAAGGTATACTGTGATACGATTCATCAAACAGTTCAGTATTTGAAAAGCTTTAATTGTATGCTCTTATTATTGTTACTTAAAATATATTAATTAAAATATTCAAATTATAATCTCAAAATAATGAGATTTTCACATTGTATACTACTTTTCCAGTTGGTGGACTATTCTGGAACAAAACTACTTCCGTTTTAGAGACAAATTTTACCTTCATAGTGATGTTTTAGCTAACGTCAGCCCGTTGTTAGTCATTTTGTCTAAAGTGTATTTACAGCATCATGAAAACTTTATTTTAGATCAATTGAAAAAGAAACATGATATCAAATTTTACCCGGTTGGTTACATACTAGTTTTATTAGTGATAAATCAGTAAATATTTTATTAATATGCTTTATTAGTGTTTGTATATATTAATCATAGGTTAGGTTTTAGTTTATATTTACTTAAATAATCGTCATTTTGAATGTAAAACCCCTCTAAACAGTAAATCTACCTGCCAATACGGAATATCTGTTTTTGGCAGGTTTGGTTTAGCCATTTTATATTGTTTGGCCTCTAAATCTGCACATTCACAATCCAGAACTGTGTTAAAAATTATTGCAATCATTCCACTTCATAAGCAACTGCATTGTTATGGTTATACTATAATAATAAGGAAAGACATTTTCTTTCAAAATTTAATATTTTCACAAAAATATATATAATATATTATTATTAGTAGTAAATATTCCTAACCCTGATGTTTGTTGTAACAAGAATTCCTTTTTACGTTGGTTACAATATTAATATCGAGGTTAGATATGTTTTTATTTTGTTTTTTAAACTTTTTTGAAAGATTGTTTTATCATTTACAAATTTAAGTATTGGGTAATGATTGATGCATACAAATAGTATTTAATCTTAGTGATGAGGTATAATCAACCAAGTGGTATTGGCCCACCCACCCACTTATACACGTGCGTATACCAGTGTACGTGTATGGGTGAGTGGGAGGGTCAATACTTCTGTACATGTATGGATAGGGTAGAAGGGTTTATATCACTGTACGTAAATGTGTTAGGATGGGAGGGATGCACTAACTAAGTTAGTAATTTCAGTTAATTACGCTTATTTTCACATTTTTAAGATTAATTAAATTATATGTTTTAGTAAATAAGCAAAAGTGTAAATATAATAATAGTTTATTAACTGTCAGTCGTGGTATTTAAAAAATTTATATAACTTATAATGAATAAGAGAGTGCCACTGTTTCATACGAGAGTGCCACTGTTTATTAACTGTCAGTCGTGGTATTTACAAAATTTATATAACTTATAATGAATAACAAATTGCCACTGTTTCATACGAGAGTGCCACTGTTTCATACGAGAGTGCCACTGTTTATTAACTGTCAGTCGTGGTATTTACAAAATTTATATAACTTATAATGAAAAACAAAGTGCCACTGTTTCATACGAGAGTGCCACTGTTTATTAACTGTCAGTCGTGGTATTTACAAAATTTATATAACTTACAGTATAATGAATAACAAAGTAACACTGTTTCATACGAGAGTGCCACTGTTTATTAACTGTCAGTCGTGGTATTTACAAAATTTATATAACTTATAATGAATAAGAGAGTGCCACTGTTTCATACGAGAGTGCCACTGTTTATTAACTGTCAGTCGTGGTATTTAAAAAATTTATATAACTTATAATGAATAACAAAGTGCCACTGTTTCATACGAGAGTGCCACTGTTTATTAACTGTCAGTCGTGGTATTTACAAAATTTATATAACTTATAATGAATAACAAAGTGCCACTGTTTCATACGAGAGTGCCACTGTTTCATACGAGAGTGCCACTGTTTATTAACTGTCAGTCGTGGTATTTACAAAATTTATATAACTTATAATGAAAAACAAAGTGCCACTGTTTCATACGAGAGTGCCACTGTTTATTAACTGTCAGTCGTGGTATTTACAAAATTTATATAACTTACAGTATAATGAATAACAAAGTGCCACTGTTTCATACGAGAGTGCCACTGTTTATTAACTGTCAGTCGTGGTATTTACAAAATTTATATAACTTATAATGAATAAGAGAGTGCCACTGTTTCATACGAGAGTGCCACTGTTTATTAACTGTCAGTCGTGGTATTTAAAAAATTTATATAACTTATAATGAATAACAAAGTGCCACTGTTTCATACGAGAGTGCCACTGTTTATTAACTGTCAGTCGTGGTATTTACAAAATTTATATAACTTATAATGAATAACAAAGTGCCACTGTTTCATACGAGAGTGCCACTGTTTCATACGAGAGTGCCACTGTTTATTAACTGTCAGTCGTAGTATTTACAAAATTTATATAACTTATAATGAAAAACAAAGTGCCACTGTTTCATACGAGAGTGCCACTGTTTATTAACTGTCAGTCGTGGTATTTACAAAATTTATATAACTTACAGTATAATGAATAACAAAGTGCCACTGTTTCATACGAGAGTGCCACTGTTTATTAACTGTCAGTCGTGGTATTTACAAAATTTATATAACTTATAATGAATAAGAGAGTGCCACTGTTTCATACGAGAGTGCCACTGTTTATTAACTGTCAGTCGTGGTATTTAAAAAATTTATATAACTTATAATGAATAAGAGAGTGCCACTGTTTCATACGAGAGTGCCACTGTTTATTAACTGTCAGTCGTGGTATTTAAAAATTTATATAACTTATAATGAATAACAAAGTGCCACTGTTTCATACGAGAGTGCCACTGTTTATTAACTGTCAGTCGTGGTATTTACAAAATTTATATAACTTATAATGAATAACAAAGTGCAACTGTTTCATACGAGAGTGCCACTGTTTATTAACTGTCAGTCGTGGTATTTACAAAATTTATATAACTTATAATGAATAACAAAGTGCCACTGTTTCATACGAGAGTGCCACTGTTTATTAACTATCAGTCGTGGTATTTACAAAATTTATATAACTTATAATGAATAACAAAGTGCCACTGTTTCATACGAGAGTGCCACTGTTTATTAACTATCAGTCGTGGTATTTACAAAATTTATATAACTTATAATGAATAACAAAGTGCCACTGTTTCATACGAGAGTGCCACTGTTTATTAACTGTCAGTCGTGGTATTTACAAAATTTATATAACTTATAATGAATAAGAGAGTGCCACTGTTTCATACGAGAGTGCCACTGTTTATTAACTGTCAGTCGTGGTATTTAAAAAATTTATATAACTTATAATGAATAACAAAGTGCCACTGTTTCATACGAGAGTGCCACTGTTTATTAACTGTCAGTCGTGGTATTTACAAAATTTATATAACTTATAATGAATAACAAAGTGCCACTGTTTCATACGAGAGTGCCACTGTTTATTAACTGTCAGTCGTGGTATTTACAAAATTTATATAACTTATAATGAATAACAAAGTGCAACTGTTTCATACGAGAGTGCCACTGTTTATTAACTGTCAGTCGTGGTATTTACAAAATTTATATAACTTATAATGAATAACAAAGTGCCACTGTTTCATACGAGAGTGCCACTGTTTATTAACTATCAGTCGTGGTATTTACAAAATTTATATAACTTATAATGAATAACAAAGTGCCACTGTTTCATACGAGAGTGCCACTGTTTATTAACTATCAGTCGTGGTATTTACAAAATTTATATAACTTATAATGAATAACAAAGTGCCACTGTTTCATACGAGAGTGCCACTGTTTATTAACTGTCAGTCGTGGTATTTACAAAATTTATATAACTTATAATGAATAACAAAGTGCCACTGTTTCATACGAGAGTGCCACTGTTTATTAACTGTCAGTCGTGGTATTTACAAAATTTATATAACTTATAATGAATAAGAGAGTGAATAAGAGAGAGATCTCTAACAAGCCACTTGTTCCAATCAGATAACAAGCGTAAACAGCTTAAGCCCTAAACCAATGATTATACTTAAATTCAAGACTTATCTATATTATCTTAAGTGCTACTTGGTTCAGACATATTTCCTAGTATTATTTAATTGATAACTTGTCAATATTTAACTATTCAGTCAAAATAAGAATATATTTAGCTATAACATTTGCAGGCTATTTTTAACTACATTTGTAAATACTCCTCATGATTTTAAAATATCTCTTTTAAGCAAAAGAGGTTTTAGGGTAACGAGTAAAGCCTGTTTCATTTCTTGTCTAAGTGTATATATCTAATATGTTAACAGAAAAATATATTATTTCAAAATCAGATATTTTTTATGGATTCCATTTAAATACTACCCGTATACCATGATGTTTTATAATAATTTTTTCTGATCAAAGTAAGCCAACAAGGTAAATGCGTAAAGAAAAAATATCGAGCCTAAATTAATAAATATTTATATAAATATGGAATTACTATTCAGGAATACAGAATATCATTCGTGTCTTGTAAAATCAACAATTAGTTTAAACGGGAAATAATTCAAAGATAATATTGTACAATGTACTTCAAACGGAATCGTATAATTACTCTAAATATGGTGAAATAATATCTCATTGTTATTACTATTACTAACTAGTTTTAGCTTCTACTAATAATATGAAAAAAATTCCTGTGTTACAGTTTTAAGTCTAATTAATTATTTTTTTATTCAAACTCATATAATAAGATACTCAAATAGTATAATACAGTGATATTTTATAATTTTATGGAGTCTATTTTCCTTTTTGTTCTTTTTTTACTATTATAAATTGTGAAGACAATTGTTCATAGTTTTTAGTTTATAATTTCATAAAGTAGAATCCCAAAATGTCATAAGTAAAATTACTTAAACCTTTTCATCCATAAAATAAAGAACATATATATATATATATATATATATTGATTTCCAATGAGTAGAGACAATAATGCAATAAGAAACTAATAAAAACACAAATTAGATATATTGGAGAGTATTCGTCTCTGTACTTTTATGAGTGGGTGGAAGGGTCACCATCATTATACTACGTGAGTTACAGGGTGGGCTATCATCAATGTACTTGTATGAGTGGGTGGCAGAGTCACAATTACTCCACATAATTAGGTTGGTTAATCATAACTCTACTACATGGTTACTAATCTGAAATTCTCAGAATCAGGTATTTTATATATTAGAATCAGGTATATATTAGGGAATCTGACGTTGTATTACCAAAATGTCTCTGCAAATCATAATAGATATTGGCATATAGACTTATGAGAACTTAAGACATAGTAAAATATATATTCCCTAATACACAACTCAAAGGAAACTTCAGATGACAGACTTACCAGTGCCATTGTTCATTATGAGCTATCACGGTTTCTTGGATAGTTTAACTCCTAGGGACTTTAAATTATTAGTGACTTTTACGAGAAAAAACTAATATCTCACAATTAAAGTTCTCTACCCTGATGCAACAACTCAACGGGAACTTCGTATTCCAAAGTTGTAATCCATCTTTATCTTTGTGTTATTCATACAATTACCTATAAAATCAAACTCCTATTTCAAACTTAATTAATGGTATTATTATATATATTAAGTTTTAAGATTAAGTCCAACGACATTTCACTTTAAGTTGTTATACTTGTACAGTCTCCATTAAAAGAGTTGTTGATAATCGTTAATGCCATAAAATCATTTTATTATATAATTAATTAAAATCTATTGTTACTTTTAAAACTTTGTTAATACAGTAAGTTTATTATTCTATATGTAAAATAATAAATAGCTGCTTCAATATTACGTTAAAAGAGTACAGCTGAAGTGCAACCCCTTTAGTAAATATGCTGACTTAGCACTACAATTTTCAATTTGTAACAATGCTCTATTTCATTAGTATACGAATATATTTTAGGGCTAGCTACTAATAAAGTATCCAGTCCTGATTACCAAAAATATTTCTATTTGACTAATCCTCAGTTCACTTAAATTGACATTATGTGGCAGAGTAATAAAGTAACATATAATTACTGTTATCTTGTAAATCATGTTTCTGAAATATGCGTTAAAGGAATGGTACACTACGTTAGGTACGCCCAATGCAACAGTGTGCTATTTCATTTGGAAATACGAAATATCTTAACAGTATATCAAATCCTCAACTAATATGCAAACTACTTACTATTCACTTCAGATATGCCCTGATTTTCAAAAATATTTCAATATATTTTTATAAATAACTATCGATTGTAAATTCTGTCACTCCATTGTTAGCCAATATTTTAAATAAAAGTAAAATAAAAATTGTAAATACTAAAATTAACATGTTTTTAAATTATGTATTCAAATATTGTACGACAAGAACAAATTACTGACACAAATATTAATATATGTACAGTTTACTTCACATGGGCAAATCAAGGACTTGAAAAGTTGTTTTTAAGAACAGGCAAAAAAATAAAAGTATATTTAAACTGTTATCGGAATACGTAATTATAAAGAAAAGAAAACGAAAATTGGGAGAGGAGGTTAATACAGGCCTTAAACTTTCTATTCAAAATACATTACTGGTTTTCGTCATCTGTTGACAAGACAGAGAAGACGGCTCTTGTTACCTTCATTGACAGCTGTTTTGTTAAGAGATGACAAGTAATTTCCAGTGTATGATGAACACAAGTTTTATCTTGCACAAATATCAAAATTCCTATAAGATATAGTCAAATTACCTTAATTTTCTAATTTGGATAAATATTAAGTAAAACTTAGTCTTAAGCGGCCGGTGTCATAATTAGAATCTATATTTTCCGGTGACAACCACGTTAAGGTATTATCTACAATATTTACAAGATAACCATACGTTTCGCCCATTCTGTGATGTGGCATCCTCAGTGGTTTCTCTGATTTACCCGACTTACTGCATGGGTGGGCGGACGAGCCAATACCACCGTACTATATGGGTTGAGGGCGGGCCAATACCAACGTACTGTATGGGTGGCGGGCGGACCAATACCACCGTACTGTATGGATGGGTGGGTGGACCAAACCCACCGTACTGTATGGGGGGGGGCGGATGGGCCAAAACCACCGTACTGTATGGGTGGGTGGGTGGACTAATACCACCGTACTGTAGGGGTGAGTGGGCGAACAAATACCACCGTACTGTATGACTGGGTGGGCGGACCAATACCACCGTACTGTATGGGTGGGTGAACGAGCCAATACCACCGTACTATATGGGTCGCAGGCGGGCCAATACCAACGTACTGTATGGGTGGGTGGGCGGACCAATACCACCGTACTGTATGGGGGGGCGGAGAGCCAATACCACCGTACTGTATGGGTGGGCGGGCAGTACAATACCACCGTACTGTATGGGTGGTTGGGTGGACTAATACCACCGTACTGTATGGGTGAGTGGGCGGGCCAATACCTCCGTACTGTAGGGGGGGGGGGGCGGACCAATACCACCTTAATTTATGGGTGGATTGGCGGCCCAACACCACCGTACTGTATGGGTGGGCCGGTGGTATACTTAAATATTAAACATGTAATTTCTTAGAACTTCTTCAATTTTATGAATTAGTTGCTATACATTTTAAATATTTAAGTATTTACGAATGAACTTACTAAACTGAACTTTTACTAAATTTCCCTCTTGTACCTTGAATTTGCTTATGGTAAGTTATTAAGTAATTAGTATTTATATTGAGAATAATGTGTAAAATAACTTATAATTTTAAACTTATAATAATAAAACAAAATGGTAACGTTTACTTCCTCATAACTTTTAACCTTCAAATGAAAAGTGTATCAAATAAATTATACTCCAATAAAACAGTAATCAAATTAATAAATAATTTTCTTTTGGTATATTTAGTTGCTAGAAAGTAACTATATTTAACATACAGTAATTCTCTAGATTTAGAAATATCAAAACATTACAATTTCCGAAAAGGAAGATAATTAGGTACACCCTTAGACAATCAAAGCCGTTTTATAATGTAGGAGAGGATAAATAATTATTTTTTAAATGAAACAATAGTTTCAATAAGCTGCTAAGAAATTTCTTGAAAATTTTAATAAGTCGTTTATTTAAACTAAAATAAATCTATAAAATAAAAACAAAATTATTTTAATACTTAAAGGACAAAAAAAGTATCTATTTTACTTTGAGGTCCCAAATCGAATGTTTTGATCTCTAAAATATTAGTTTAAATGTCAAGGTTTTTAAAACTGTTATGAAAGTCTGCCAACTGCATGTTCAATTCAACCAGACACAATGGTTCCATTATCACAGTTAGAACCAGTCTCTATTGTTTGCAGTTCAGCGGTAAATCTGTCTCACAGTTCCTTACGCTAATAAACTTCCATTTTGTAAAGCTATTTATCGGTATATCAGTCTCCTACATTAGTTTTATCATAGTAGTTTTATTAATTGACAAAACATTAATTAGTTCATCAAACTAAATATTAATCAATGTTTCTATTTGTTACGTAGTAACATAATACAACGAGAAATATGTTATTAATGCCCTGCATATGTTCTTATGAATATATATATATATACATATATTAAATCAATATTTGTCTCTCTTTCTTTTAATCAATACTAGAATCAGAATAAACAATATTCAAAATGAATGAGATTTTTGATTAATAAGTACGTACACAACATCATGTGTGTTAAGATAGAGAGGTTTCCATTGTACCAATTTGAAATGGGCAGAGCTTTTCAGAAGCCTTGTCCTTCCCAACATTGACAGTCCATACTTTCACTTTTAGCTCTTCATTAAACATAAGGGAAGAATAATTGTGGTTCATTATTCCTTAAAACAAATCTAACTTTCGATGTAGGGGGTAAAGTGTGAAGTATATTACTATTTTTTACATCAATATATATGCCTTGCAAATGCCGAGACTGAGTGTGTCTATCGGATTCATCAAATTTGATCTATTAAGAAATACATGCATTAATGATCTTAAAAATAATATAATAGCCATTGTAGTATAAATATCATAATATATTTGAGAAATGTACACTACCATCCCACTTACCTAGTATTAAAAAATAAATTTATGAGTTTATGGCAAGTAAGACTGTTAAATGTATCTGTTAAACATGTAAAGCTTGACCTCAGTGTTGATTATGAAATGACCTATTACTGCAGGCTATTTCCTAATCATTATGATATAGAATTATAAAATTAGTTAAGATTTTTCAATTAAATTTCTATATCATTAATAAAATACATACAATTTTATGAATGTTTACGTGTAAATAATGTCGTTGTGAGAATGATACAAAAATATGGGATAATTTTGGATGATTACTTTAGATATCTTCTACAAGTTACACACTTTCTAATTGCACATATACTCAAATACTACTTTAAAAATGGATCTTTACCTATACACCAATATTTTAATTACATTTTTTTTTTTTTAATTAAACTTCACTCGCCAGTTGAATGGGCCTACAGGCCTGTGCGTCAACTTTATTCAACGAGTGAAGTACCGACCGTTGGCTCAGTGGGGATTCGAACCTTGGACCTTGCCCTCCGCAGTCCGAATCCTTAACTACTGAGCCACCACCGGCAAATTTATACATTATATAAGTTAAAAACCGTTATTAACTAGCATGAAATGGTCAATAAAATCCACTAAAATATATTGTTTTAAAATATAAGATGACAGATAAAATATTAAAATAATTATTAAAATTAGGCTAAACTGCAACAAATACAAAGTTAATTAGAGAATAAAAGCCATACCATAACATTTATGGGTACTTAATTAGATAATCAATAGCTGTTGCTGCTTCAATTATGATTAGGTTCATTGTTGAAAGATGCTTATTTACTCATCAACTATTTACAAATCCAACATCATATGCATAATTACTTCACATTATTCTCTATTACATAGTAAATATAAACATAACATATCTATGTAAGTGCTTTTAACCTATCTTGGTGTGTGCCTTATTATTTCACTTGTATATAAAGGCTGTTTTTTTTTTTTTTTTTTAACTTGTATCAAACAAATTGTAAATTAAAGTGATTAATTTACAAATTATATTCTTTATTTTTAATATCTCTAGCACTAGAAATATAAAATATATATTTAATAGAAGCATATATTTTCCGTATTTAAGACAAATATATTAGTTATTGGCTGTGTAGAGTAACTATTCTATTATTCTTATCTATGTGTTATTTATATGATGGTAGAGAAAACTCTTTATTATTCTAATAAACTATAAAATAATCGGTAGAATTTTATTCCACTTTGGAAAAACTAAATGAACTTATTTTAAATTGCAGATTACCTACGGTAAAATAAAGCATATAAAAAGGTATAAAGTTCATTAACTGTAATTTAACCTTCACTATATTATAGATTGCTTTTAATAATAAAAAAAAAACACACTGAATGACCAAAAGCACTCTAACCAGGGCTGTGACACTCACACTACAAGCACCTCTCTCGTCATGCTTAGAGAGTGCTAGTGATGACCTCCCCTCACTCTCTTTACAAGGGAAGTGTGAAGAAAAATGTATTTACTTTCGGTGCAGAAATGATGAATTCCCTAAAACTTTGTTTTATTGGCTTCGAGAGGTCGTAAAATTAATTACTTGGCATTTTTGGAATTCTTATGGCATGTCTAGAAGCGGTACATTACTTTCGTATGTGTGAGTGAATGAAGTGATTTATAATCGATTTAAATCAATTTAAAAAAACTTTAAATTCATAAGTTACAATTAATTTAAATAAATAAAAATAATCACTTAATTTACTTACACACATGAAAGTAATGTGCCGTAACTATACATTCCATAAGAATTCCAAAAAGGCCAAGTAATTAATTGTACGACTTCTCGAAGCCAATAAAGCAATGTTTTAGGTAATTGATAAGAACTTTTTTTCTCGAAAAATTAAAATTCTTAAATTTATAAAACATTCCTATCAACCAGGTATTAAAATAAAAATATGATAAATTAACTGGTTTCTTAGTAATAATGGAATACATTTGATGTACAGTGAAAACTAGTTAGAATTCTGGTACTTTTATATACAATAACCTTAAAATTCATCACGTTTTCACCTCTAGAACTCTTCTTTATCACTTTAAACACCACAAATAGATATGCAATGTTATTGGCTGTGGTGAGCTTGTTTTATTCAAAAGTAACTCATTCTACATAATTTTCTTTTACTTTTCACATTTTATTTTCACACTCCTCTTACGCTTTTCCCATAATTGTATGGAATTATTATATAATTATATCTGCCATTGGAAATTACATTCTTATATTAGTGTAAACCTAATACAAAATAGTCTGATGACTATTACAAATATGTGTATGTTCAATAATTTCAATTTAATTGGCATTTTGTTTACAAAACAACTGAATGATAATATTCATTCTAAAACCTATAGAACGTAGAGGTAAAGTTAACTATAATATGTGTTAATCCTGTATTTTTAAGGCATTAATATAATATAAATATTTCCTATTCTGTAGAAAGTACTATTAAATAATGGTTATTGAGTGAAATTAGCTGTTTCTATATGTAATTATATTACTTAAGATACATAAACAAAACACGTACATTTGTTTATAGTACCAAATTATGGCGTTTGTTTCCTGCATCATATGTCGAGACAAACCATTAATATTTTGAATGAATTTATATCTGGTATATTTATTCTAAATATTAGATATCAGATATAATATTTTGGATGAATCTGATATCTCGAGAAGATAATAATACCATTATGTAATGCTCTGACATAATGATGTTATTTTTACTTATGTTTTCAAGCTCACATGTAATTATGCTAAATTGAGCTGAATATTCATTAATATCACAACAATCAATTGAATGAAACTTGAGAGCTAGACATTGATAGCATCACATTTTATGCAGAACCACTTCAAACAGCTCTTGGATTTTCTCGAAAATGTCGTAGTATTTCTTGCTATTGCCCGCACAACCAATATGCCACCACATTTTACAATTCCCATCACATGAAATGGCATTATGTATCTCCTGAACGATTTTATTGCAGGAACCACACAGATACTTCACATCACTAGCCGCCATCTTGCCATGAAAAAAGAACTACCTACCCATCCATACACATACAATGATGGGTGAGGAGGGGAGCTTAACATGCAACAGCTATTTTGGTGCGGTTTACTCTATTGATGTTCTTAATAATGCAAAAAATACAAATATGTGTCAGTTTTACTTTATTTCAAATAATATAATTTTTAAATCTCCTGCCTTAATCTAGTAACTTCCTTAATTTATTCTTCAGTGTTTTATTCTCTATTTTTTCAGATAAAATATATAAAATTGTATGTTGGTTCTTCTAACATACAATATTTGAATACATAATTTACAAACTCGTTACGTGTAATATCTTTACGTTACAGTTTTATAATATTTTTATCTTAAAATATTGCCTAGTTATAAAGTGGAATAGTTTGCAATTAATTGTTGTTTTGTTTGTAGTAAACGGTTCAGAAGTAAATGTATATTTTTGAAAATTGGTGTATAACTGATGTACATAGTAAGTAGTTTTTTTAATTAATGTGGATTTAATCTCTTGTTACGATCTTTATTGTTTGCAAATTATATACAAAATATAACATTTTCATTGCACAATACAACTAAATACACCTGATGAGTATTTCGTATTTGTTTCAATACGTTAAATGTTGATATAGTGGTTGGCCGGAAGCTGAATAATTTATCACTTGTATTATCTCTTGAATACAATTGTGTCCAAAAAACACATAAACAATTGTGGTTTTACTGATTGAAAATTCTGGGATTGAAACAATTCATTTTATTATTTACATGTGGATAATGACAGCAATTCCAGTTATTTATAGACATTATTTTTCATTTATAGTTTTTTTGGATTAAAAACCATTATTATCTTTTTTATTAAAACTATTTAATGTAAACAAACCGATTTTATGTATCTTCCTGGCATAACAAGTTTTTGCACAAAAGAATTTACACTCGTAAATTAATTAGATGTTTCCTTTCATAATTAATTTATTTTATATTACTTGTAATATGTTTTAATTACTTTCCAGTTTTATTAGATAGTTACCTGTTTTTTTATTAATTCAATTTTTTCCACCCTTCATTTTTGCTTGTTTCTCTTGATATAATAATTAAACTCAATTATATTTCATTTATTTTTATTGTTCTTTCTTGAGAGGTGTTGTTCTCGGATATGTATAGTAGTTTTAATTATTGCCGAACTTTGCAGTTATTTATTTATTTTTTATTTATTTATTTATTCATAAGACGCTGATCGTCAAGATATGGGTGAATATGGATTTCGAATGAGTGTGATGAGTGTAGATGAGCGAATTTAGTCATTGTTACAAACTAAGGCCGACTATTCCTTAGAAAGTGTCATTTATTAATAGCCCAATGACAAATGAACAGCCGGTGGTTATCAGCTGATCCTTCTCAAAATGTATTGACTCTGATTGGGATCGAACTGAGAAAATTTAGCACATGAAGCTGGGATTGAACCAACTACGCTACCGACCAATTAACCAGTTAACCACTCCAGGGACCAATTGGGGATGCGGTCCATACAATTTAGTATCCAGGAGAGATTGAAGAGGTCCTCAGACGTATGGATCATCATGCTGGCCTTCTGTCTTGTCGAGGGTCCATTGGAGGCCTCTCACTGCGTCTACAGCAACATTCAGGGCATCTCCACCCCTTATGTTGATCGTCTTCCGTGCCTTTCTTTTTCTTTACTGCGCCAGCACACACTGTTTGGTGAAGTGTTCTAAAAATTTTGTGTGAACGATTTCACTCTATGGGATTTTTGGTGTGGGGTCTTGGTTAAACTTTTAAAATTTAATTTTTCTTTTCTGTTTTTCTTTTTGTCTATGGTAGTTTTGTC
Organism: Stictocephala bisonia; assembly: GCA_035578905.1. Classification (NCBI taxonomy): domain Eukaryota; kingdom Metazoa; phylum Arthropoda; class Insecta; order Hemiptera; family Membracidae; genus Stictocephala; species Stictocephala bisonia. The sequence continues at coordinate 198,169 of JAQJVL010000590.1, read as the reverse complement.
ACAATTTCACATTGTTTGGTTTATTATTGCTGCAAGATAACTTGGTTTGCTTTAACGTATTTCGGTTGATACCACATGTAAGGGTCCAATTTTCTGATTTTGTTATCACTATTAAATTTTTAGCAAATCTTGTGTATTTTTTTTATTTTTCTAATATTAAATTGTTTATGTTAGGCAGTAAAGAATACATGTGTGGTCTGGTAACTAATACAATCAGTAATGATAGTGCATCAGTTAATGTTGTCCATTTGCTAATTGAAATATATATTAAAGTTGAATAATTAAAAGTACTAAAAAAAACAGTACGATTTTTAAGACTTTCTATTTTTAAAGTTGCGTAGTTTAATGTATTCCTTTATCTTTGGAAACAGAGTTTTCAGTGTCAAGTTCAACTCAATGATAAATCATAGTTTAAGTAACGATATGGCTACAGGGGTAAATACAAATAAACTTCCTACAGTAAATCGTTGATACCATTATACATTAAATGTATATTTAGATACAGTTGTATTGCTTAAATTAACTTACAAGAATGTTAGCTTTCATTTTATACATAGAAGAATAATGTTAAACTTTAACTTTGCTATTCTTTTTATTTTTAATATTAAAGTTATACATGTATTTTATTGATTATGTATTATGGAAAAATGTTAAATATCTGACAACAATATTACAAGTATTACTACTGTTGTTATTAGGATTTCAAATAGAAATAAAACAGACCAAATAACCATCTAAAAACATCTAAATTGCAAACATAGTTGTTGAAATGTTTACGTCCGCTAAATCACCTCTTTAAATGCAAGGCTTCATTCAATAGAGGCGTTCATCTCTCGTATTGAACGTGAGTGCTGCATGAATACTAGATGACTAGGTAACGTGGTTTGATTAATAGGACTGATAAACATTACATGGACTTACGTTTATATCTTAGATAAATGGTTTTTAGTTTCGTTTTCCTTATTTTCAAAGATAGTGTCAATGCTGTTAATTTGAAAAAGTATTGTTTTTATGAATCTTTTATAGCATGATACATCTATGATGGGTAGAATTTATATATAAACGTAATTATCTCACTGTACATAAGGGAATAGTACATTCACATGTAAGAAACTTATTTCTCAAGAAATTTAAAGAAAAGTGTATTTTTCATCTTAGGATATTAAGTGAGGAAATATCACCTATATTCCTGTGTCTCCCCTTATTGATAATTAAGGTAAATTTAATTGACAGTGAGGACGTCTGTGACGATATTCAACAGTTATTTGATCGTTAACTTTCCTCATGTTATTCAATACAGTCCAATGAGGTAAATATAACTGACAATGAGGACGTCTGTGACGACATTCAGCAGTTATTTGATCTTTAACGTTCCTCATGTTATTCAATACTTTCCAATAAGGTAAATATAACTGAAAGTGAGGACGTCTGTAACGATATTCAGCAGTTATTTGATCATTAACGTTCCTCGTGTTATTCAATACAGTCCAATGAGGTAAATATAACTGACAATGAGGACGTCTGTGACGACATTCAGCAGTTATTTGATCTTTAACGTTCCTCATGTTATTCAATACTTTCCAATAAGGTAAATATAACTGACAGTGAGGACGTCTGTGACGATATTCAGCAGTTATTTGATAATTAACGTTCCTCATGTTATTCTATACAGTCCAATAAGGTAAATATAACTGACAGTGAGGACGTCTGTGACGATATTCAGCAGTTATTTTAACATTAACATTCCTCATGTTATTCTATACAGTCCAATAGGGTAAATATAACTGACAGAGAGGACGTCTGTGACGATATTCAGCAGTTATTTGATCTTTAACGTTCCTCATGTTATGCAATACTTTCCAATAAGGTAAATATAACTGACAGAGAGGACGTCTGTGACGATATTCAGCAGTTATTTGATCTTTAACGTTCCTCATGTTATTCAATACTTTCCAATAAGGTAAATATAACTGACAGTGAGGACGTCTGTGACGATATTCAGCAGTTATTTGATCATTAACATTCCTCATGTTATTCTATACAGTCCAATAGGGTAAATATAACTGACAGAGAGGACGTCTGTGACGACATTCAGCAGTTATTTGATCGTTAACATTCCTCATGTTATTCAATACAGTCCAATAAGGTAAATATAACTGACAGTGAGGACGTCTGTGACGACATTCAGCAGTTATTTGATCATTAACGTTCCTCATGTTATTCAATACAGTCCAATAAGGTAAATATAACTGACAGTGAGGACGTCTGTGACGATATTCAGCAGTTATTTGATCGTTAACATTCCTCATGTTATTCAATACAGTCCAATTAGGTAAATATACCTGACAGTGAGGACGTCTGTAACGACATTCAGCAGTTATTTGATCGTTAACATTCCTCATGTTATTCTATACAGCCTAATAAGGTATATATAACTGACATTGAGGACGTCTATGACGACATTCAGCAGTTATTTGATCGTTAACATTCCTCATGTTATTCAATACAGTCCAATAAGGTAAATATAACTGACAGTGAGGACGTCTGTGACGACATTCAGCAGTTATTTGATCATTAACGTTCCTCATGTTATTCAATACAGTCCAATAAGGTAAATATAACTGACAGTGAGGACATCTGTGACGATATTCAGCAGTTATTTGATCGTTAACATTCCTCATGTTATTCAATACAGTCCAATTAGGTAAATATAACTAACTGTGAGGACGTCTGTAACGACATTCAGCAGTTATTTGATCGTTAACATTCCTCATGTTATTCTATACAGCCCAATAAGGTATATATAACTGACAGTGAGGACGTCTGTGACGACATTCAGCAGTTATTTGATCGTTAACATTCCTCATGTTATTCAATATAGTCCAATTAGGTAAATATACCTGACAGTGAGGACGTCTGTGACGACATTCAGCAGTTATTTGATCGTTAACATTCCTCATGTTATTCAATATAGTCCAATGAGGTAAATATAACTGACAGTGAGGACGTCTGTGACGACATTCATAAGTTATTTGATCGTTAACATTCCTCATGTTATTCAATACAGTCCAATAAGGTAAATATAACTGACAGTGAGGACGTCTGTGACGACATTCAGCAGTTATTTGATCGTTAACATTCGTCATGTTATTTAATACAGTCCAATTAGGTAAATATAACTGACAGTTAGGACGTCTGTGACGACATTCAGCAGTTATTTGATCGTTAACATTCCTCATGTTATTCAATATAGTCCAATTACAGTAGGTAAATATACCTGACAGTGAGGACGTCTGTGACGACATTCAGCAGTTATTTGATCGTTAACATTCCTCATGTTATTCAATATAGTCCAATTAGGTAAATATACCTGACAGTGAGGACGTCTGTGACGACATTCAGCAGTTATTTGATCGTTAACATTCCTCATGTTATTCAATATAGTCCAATGAGGTAAATATAACTGACAGTGAGGACGTCTGTGACGACATTCAGCAGTTATTTGATCGTTAACATTCCTCATGTTATTCAATACAGTCCAATAAGGTAAATATAACTGACAGTGAGGACGTCTGTGACGACATTCAGCAGTTATTTGATCGTTAACATTCGTCATGTTATTCAAGACAGTCCAATAAGGTATATATAACTGACAGTGAGGATATCTGTGACGACATTCAGCAGTTATTTGATCGTTAACATTCCTCATGTTATTTAATACAGTCCAATTAGGTAAATATAACTGACAGTTAGGACGTCTGTGACGACATTCAGCAGTTATTTGATCGTTAACATTCCTCATGTTATTCAAGACAGTCCAATAAGGTATATATAACTGACAGTGAGGATATCTGTGACGACATTCAGCAGTTATTTGATCGTTAACATTCCTCATGTTATTTAATACAGTCCAATTAGGTAAATATAACTGACAGTGAGGACGTCTGTAACGATATTCATCAGTTATTTGATCATTAACTATCATCATGTTATTCTATACAGTCCAATTATGTAAATATACCTGACAGTGAGGACGTCTGTGATGCCATTCAGCAGTTATTTAATCGTTAACTATCATCATGTTATTCTATACAGCCCAATTAGGTAAATATAACTGACAGTGAGGACGTCTGTGACGACATTCAGCAGTTATTTGATCGTTAACTATCATCATGTTATTCTATACAGCCCAATAAGGTAAATATAACTGACAGTGAGGACGTCTGTGACGACATTCAGCAGTTCTTTGATCGTTAACATTCCTCATGTTATTCAATATAGTCCAATTAGGTAAATATACCTGACAGTGAGGACGTCTGTGACGACATTCAGCAGTTATTTGATCGTTAACATTCCTTATGTTATTCAATATAGTCCAATGAGGTAAATATAACTGACAGTGAGGACGTCTGTGACGACATTCAGTAGTTATTTCATCGTTAACATTCCTCATGTTATTCAATATAGTCCAATTAGGTAAATATACCTGACAGTGAGGACGTCTGTGACGACATTCAGCAGTTATTTGATCGTTAACATTCCTCATGTTATTCAATATAGTCCAATTAGGTAAATATAACTGACAGTTAGAACGTCTGTGACGACATTCAGCAGTTATTTGATCGTTAACATTCCTCATGATATTCAATATAGTCCAATTAGGTAAATATACCTGACAGTGAGGACGTCTGTGACGACATTCAGCAGTTATTTGATCGTTAACATTCCTCATGTTATTCAATATAGTCCAATGAGGTAAATATAACTGACAGTAAGGACGTCTGTGACGACATTCAGCAGTTATTTGATCGTTAACATTCCTCATGTTATTTAATACAGTCCAATTAGGTAAATATAACTGACAGTTAGGACGTCTGTGACGACATTCAGCAGTTATTTGATCGTTAACATTCCTCATGTTATTCAATACAGTCCAATAAGGTATATATAACTGACAGTGAGGATATCTGTGACGACATTCAGCAGTTATTTGATCGTTAACATTCCTCATGTTATTTAATACAGTCCAATTAGGTAAATATAACTGACAGTGAGGACGTCTGTAACGATATTCATCAGTTATTTGATCATTAACTATCATCATGTTATTCTATACAGCCCAATTATGTAAATATACCTGACAGTGAGGACGTCTGTGATGCCATTCAGCAGTTATTTAATCGTTAACTATCATCATGTTATTCTATACAGCCCAATAAGGTAAATATAACTAACAGTGAGGACGTCTGTGACGACATTCAGCAGTTATTTGATCGTTAACATTCCTCATGTTATTCAATGTAGTCCAATTAGGTAAATATAACTGACAGTGAGGACGTCTGTGATGCCATTCAGCAGTTATTTAATCGTTAACTATCATCATGTTATTCTATACAGCCCAATTAGGTTAATATAACTGACAGTGAGGACGTCTGTGACGACATTCAGCAGTTATTTAATCGTTAACTATCATCATGTTATTCTATACAGCCCAATAAGGTAAATATAACTGACAGTGAGGACGTCTGTGACGACATTCAGCAGTTATTTAATCGTTAACATTCCTCATGTTATTTAATACAGTCCAATTAGGTAAATATAACTGACAGTGAGGACGTCTGTGATGCCATTCAGCAGTTATTTGATCGTTAACATTCCTCATGTTATTCAATATAGTCCAATTGGGTAAATATAACTGACTGTGAGGACGTCTGTGACGACATTCAGCAGTTATTTGATCGTTAACATTCCTCATGTTATTCAATACAGTCCAATAAGGTAAATATAACTGACAGTGAGGACGTCTGTGACGACATTCAGCAGTTATTTGATCATTAACATTCCTCATGTTATTCAATACAGTCCAAGTAGGTAAATATAACTGACAGTGAGGACGTCTGTGACGACATTCAGCAGTTATTTGATCGTTAACATTCCTCATGTTATTCAATATAGTCCAATTAGGTAAATATAACTGACAGTGAGGACGTCTGTAACGATATTCAGCAGTTATTTGATCATTAACTATCATCATGTTATTCTATACAGCCCAATTAGGTACATATAACTGACAGTGAGGACGTCTGTGACAATATTCAGCAGTTATTTAATCGTTAACTATCATCATGTTATTCTATACAGTCCAATACGGTAAATATAACTGACAGTGAGGACGTCTGTGATGACATTCAGCAGTTATTTAATCGTTAACTATCATCATGTTATTCTATACAGTCCAATACGGTAAATATACCTGACAGTGAGGACGTCTGTGATGCCATTCAGCAGTTATTTAATCGTTAACTATCATCATGTTATTCTATACAGCCCAATAAGGTAAATATAACTAACAGTGAGGACGTCTGTGACGACATTCAGCAGTTATTTGATCGTTAACATTCCTCATGTTATTCAATATAGTCCAATTGGGTAAATATAACTGAATGTGAGGACGTCTGTGACGACATTCAGCAGTTATTTGATCGTTAACATTCCTCATGTTATTCAATACAGTCCAATAAGGTAAATATAACTGACAGTGAGGACGTCTGTGACGACATTCAGCAGTTATTTGATCATTAACATTCCTCATGTTATTCAATACAGTCCAAGTAGGTAAATATAACTGACAGTTAGGACGTCTGTGACGACATTCAGCAGTTATTTGATCGTTAACATTCCTCATGTTATTCATTATAGTCCAATTAGGTTAGGTAAATATAACTGACTGTGAGGATGTCTGTGACGACATTCAGCAGTTATTTGATCGTTAACATTCCTCATGTTATTCAATACAGTCCAATAAGGTAAATATAACTGACAGTGAGGACGTCTGTGACGACATTCAGCAGTTATTTGATCATTAACATTCCTCATGTTATTCAATACAGTCCAAGTAGGTAAATATAACTGACTGTGAGGATGTCTGTGACGACATTCAGCAGTTATTTGATCGTTAACATTCCTCATGTTATTCAATACAGTCCAATAAGGTAAATATAACTGACAGTTAGGACGTCTGTGACGACATTCAGCAGTTATTTGATCGTTAACATTCCTCATGTTATTCAATACAGTCCAATAAGGTAAATATAACTGACAGTGAGGACGTCTGTGACGATATTCAGCAGTTATTTGATCATTAACTATCATCATGTTATTCTATACAGCCCAATTAGGTTAATATAACTGACAGTGAGGACGTCTGTGACGACATTCAGCAGTTATTTGATCGTTAACTATCATCATGTTATTAAATACTGTTCAACAAGGAAACATAACTGTCAGTGAGGACGTCAGCCAGCAGTTCCTTGAACGCTCACTTTCCTTATGTTACGTTCAATACAGTACGTGTTATCCCGATTTGAATTCCGTTCCAAACGCACTATATGTGCATGAAATATTTTGTACCCGGGTTACATGAATGATTTAAAATGTTCGAATGCACATGTATATAATATTAGTTTTTGTACTTCACTTAATAATTTTGTTCAACCAAATATCGATTTAGACTTTCAATTAATTTATAAATATTAACTAATGAGATAACTTTTTACAATATAAAGTATTGGTATGTTATCATAATAATTATTAGAGAATACTAAAACTAATTTTTATACATATTATTTAAATGTCTTTTTTATATAAATAACACAATAATTACTATGATTAGGCCGGGCACAAATTGACCTGTGTGCTATATTTATCACATGAGCCTGCGGTACGTCATGAGAGTGGATAGCCGCCGCCTTCAAGTGTTCAACTTTCCCAGCAGTGTTTACTTGTAAAAAATAATGTCCATGAACTGCACAAGTTTGATTTAGACTATTGTAGTTGTTTTTTTTTTTTTTTTTTTTTTTTTTTTTTTATATACTATTTTTAATACTAGATGTTTTAATTGAATCGTTCTAAGCCTAATTCATTAGTGTTAAACAAACCAATCAATTTTTACTGCTTCTAATGGCGCAAATTGCGGGGCTACTGAACTACCAACATGAGGCTTACCATCTTCCTAGTTGTTATGACAATTTTTAAATGGAATGACATAGTGGGGAAAGAATGACATAGTTCTCTATCTCATTTCCACCACTCAGTGTATCTCTCTTACACCAGTATTTTCAGTAGGTCACTTTCTAAGCGGCCTATTTATAGTTCAAATGCATTGAAAACCTGAAAACATATTGTCAATAAAACTCAGGATAGCCAAATAAAAATGTATTTTTACAAAAAACAGACTTAAACACAACAGTGAAATATACGAAAAAGTATTGACGGCACTGAGCTGTGATTGCCCAGCACTTATGTTAATTAATACTTCGTGGCCATGCTGGTTCAGACGTGGCTATTGGTGAAAGAGTTCCAGAATATAGCTTTCACTCATTAGATCACTTTGTTCGCTCATACTTTAGAGTGTGTGCTCCAGTGGTCAGACATGACGACAGAGTTGTTGACAACCATAGTGACCGGTTGCTACGGATGTCGAATGCAGCATGTAATTCTTGGCTGAGTGTTTAAAGTGACGCTCAGCTATTTAAGCCCCATTTCTCAAGTGATACATGTTTGAGCCTCAATGATCTTTTGGAAACTTGAAAGTCCAACCGGTCGGTTTCGTGGCGAGTAGGTAAACAAAAATTAAAATAAATAAAAATTACTACCACTTGTCAATACTCCCTCAAAGATAATATTGTAATCATCTATTTATATGTGCACAACCATAAAATCGTTTTATTATAATGAAATATCATATGTTAGTATAAGAGATGAAAAACAAATGAAATAATGATTTATTTTCGATAAAATAATACAACAAAAAGACTTATTTGAAAATACTAAATGAGTTGTGATTGTTTAGGAATACGTTAAAAATTTACCTTCATAACAAAATAAATAATGCAGGGAGCCAACAAAATATCCACTTCCTAATCTTTAAACAACTAAAAACTTAATAAATATATTTAACTTGATAAATAACAGGTGAAGCTTCTTTCAAAACAAACTTAGATGTTAAATTAAAAGCAAAATAAAAAAATAATAAAAAAATTAAAACGAAATTACACAGGCTATAGAGTCAGCTACAAAGCCCAGTAAACAGTAATTGAATAATAATAATATATATATATATATATATATATAACATATTTATGAAAATAAAAACAACAGGAAAAGTCTAAAACAAGAAAAATGCTTAAAACTGTAATACTTATTAACAATTAGTATATGATTAAATTAGACTTCCTCGAGATGTGTATCATTTAAGAGTGTCTTCAAAATTAAAAAGCCACTGTTTTACTTGATTTCTGTACTTAATTAGTGATCTACACAATTTAAAGTCGGATGGTATTTCATTAAAGAGCTTTGCGGCTAAAAATCTAAAAGATCTGGTAAAAGATATATAAAGAAAATATAAAAGAACATCATTGCATAACCACCATTGAATATTTACGATTCAAATAAGAAGAAATTCCTTATATTAATTTAGTTTAACTGCTTAAATATTAGGAATATTAAACACATTGCTTAGCAATTCATCGCGTTCATGATTTCAGTACCTGAATATGAATTTAATGTAAGTGAGCTTGGAAATAAATTAATGTTAAAAGGTGAAGTTTGTCCCTAAACTTGAGATTAACTAGAAATAGGATAGTATTTCACTTATCAATGTATTTCTAATGTATGTTTATATGAGAAAGACAAAGGTTGTTGGACATTAGCCATCATTACGTGAAAAATACCAATCACGACGTTTTGATTTGGTAAAACCCAATTATTAATCAAGTGCTAAAAACTAAATTACATCTACACAAACATGTTATAAAACTACGTTCTTAAACTAATAAACTTATCTACATTAATAATTATCTTCATTTTAACCTAGATCCTAGAATGGGGTACAACAAAATTAACTTCTAATAAATATAAAAAATGTAGATAAGTTTATTAGTTTAACAACGTAGTTTTATAACATGTTTGTGAAGATGTAATTTAGTTTTTAGCACTTGAAAGAGATTTTGGTTTCACCAAATCGAAACGTCGTGATTGGTATTTTTCACGAAATGATGGCAAATGTCCAACAACCTTTGTCTTCCTCATCTGATACTCCATAATTAACAAATTTCAAAAACAATGTACGTTTATAGTTTGAAATATACCTCACCAAGAACATTATCTACAGTATTGGTTTATCTACGTAATTTATGGGAACCTACGTAATAAAAATTAAACTAGTGTAGGTAAATATGAATATTTAATATGTGCTACTTCTTGTAGACACTAGCATGCCTCATTTATGGAGAACAGATAACAGTTATACATTATTAATAATAAATAAATGTATTGATATCATTAGCCACTAACTGATTCCATCTCGATACAAATATTTCAGTTATAAAACAAGTCATATTAAGAAAAAATATTTTTAAACAATTTAAATAACTCGAAAATATTGAGTAATATATATAACATGTATAATAGCATGTATTGAGTATTAACTCTCAATTCGCCCAATAATATAATATGCAGTTACTTACAGAGAGGAAAGCTCCCAAAGTTAACCAAACAGATCATAGGACTATACAAATATTGAGTAAGTCAGTGATTCCTTTGTTCAGTTCACCCAATACAATGGTTCCATTATTACAGATGAATACAGCTTCCATTGTTCGCAGTTCACTGGTAAATCTGATTTAACAGCTCGCCTCTTCTACAAAGTTAAACGCTATTTTTAAATATTTTTCAGTTGTAGTCAGTTGAACCTGCATATATTATCTACTTCGCAAGTAAAATTTGTTTTATCTGCTATATTGATACCGCCTTGAAATTTAGGTAAAGCTTAGTATTACAGTTAATAAGTTTTAAAATATTTATTTTTCCATAAATTAGTTAGGCTTATACATCTTTAAATAAAAAGAACTGAGATATATACCAACAGGTAGTATACCAATTTTTTTATTTTGAAAATGTCTAAAATTATTATATAATTGTGAATATTGAAGGAACAAACATTTCTAAGAATTGATCATTGACAAAGTTGGTTGAGTCCCAGCTTCAAAAGCTAGTTTCCTAGCTTGATCCTAATCAAAGTCGTAACAAATTTTGAATTGGATTAGCTGATAACCACTGGCTGTTAATTTGTCATTGGGTCATTAATTAATGACACTTTCTAAGGAATATTCGGCCTTAGTTTGTAACATTGACTACACATCACACTCATTCGGCCTTAGTTTGTAACATTGACTACACATCACACTCATTTGGCCTTAGTTTGTAACATTGACTACACATCACACTCATTCGGCCTTAGTTTGTAACATTGACTACACATCACACTCATTCGGCCTTAGTTTGTAACATTGACTACACATCACACTCATTCGGCCTTAGTTTGTAACATTGACTACACATCACACTCATTCGGCCTTAGTTTGTAACATTGACTACACATCACACTCATTCGGCCTTAGTTTGTAACATTGACTACACATCACACTCATTCGGCCTTAGTTTGTAACATTGACTACACATCACACTCATTCGGCCTTAGTTTGTAACATTGACTACACATCACACTCATTCGGCCTTAGTTTGTAACATTGACTACACATCACACTCATTCGGCCTTAGTTTGTAACATTGACTACACATCACACTCATTCGGCCTTAGTTTGTAACATTGACTACACATCACACTCATTCGAATTCCATGTTCACCTTTGTGATCAGTGTTTTATGAATAGAAGTAGCTAGGACATATTTAGTGACGAGATAATTTAGAGACAACATATTTAGTGATTCTTAAAAACTGTAATTTTCCTCAACTGTCATTTCACGTTAAGATCCTTTCTCCAAAACATAATGAGCATTACTTGTATTTTAAGGTTAAACATTTATATCAATGTTAAACCATCAAAGAACGTTTTTATTTTGCTGGCAAATGTTAGAATTTTATTTTTCAAAAGATAGTAAATAAGATGTATTAAAAATTATATCAGCTAACACTGGTTTCTCACAAAAATTTTCTGTGAGCGGTAATTCAATACAGTATAAACTTGAACAGAAACAATGCATATCAATCATAAACTGCATATTAATGCATGAAATGTAATAAATATGAGTGGTTATTTATGTTTATATTTTCTTCGTTTACAGTTGATGATTTATTGGCTGTTTATTGAACTGTATTAAACTACCGTATAAAAAACATAGACACACACACGCACGCACATTATGACCTTTAAAGGCAGCATGTGTATATAAAAAAAAACTTACAATCCAACCCACATACGATTTAATGTCCTTTTTTTATATCTCATATAATCAAATTTAATGGAAGTGAAGACCAAATAGGTGAAACATTAACAAAGGACCAATACTTTCTATTACTACTGCTCATATAAAATATGGTTACCCTATATATAAATTAGTCTCACGTAAACCAACTAACGTGTGGGTGAAGGGGACCTATAAATGTGTATACATAAAATGTATGTTGGAGCCATTACACACGATAGTTTCATAAAGTTGGCGAAATGGGTCATTTCGCTAGGTAACATACACTCCATGCATAGTTAAAACGTTTATCCATGCATTTATTTCATTAATTTTATTTAATAAATAAACTGCTTGATTAGTGTTAATGCTTATACTATTATTATTACCTTACTTCCTGTATTTAATCATACTATAACAATGAAACCTCAAGTCACATCTGAAATAATAAATCTTTGTACTTCTCATTCATTTGTGTTAGTAAATATGATTTTATTCCATTGTATACTTTCCCTTTCAAATTAAATATCTCACGAAACAAAAAAGTAGATATTTTTTTAGAAAACGTGTTTAGTTTCTATTAAAACAAAATTAATTACAATCATTCACAGTGTTTTTATATACTTTTCTACTTTATACATAACTATGAAGGAAAATTTGTCTCCTTGGTAATATTTGAAAGAGGTTAAAATAAGTTGGAAACTCCACTCTACAAGACGCTTACAGTTCCTGACTTTTCTTTGAACACACAATAGAACCTGCCACGAAAGTGATTCGTTCCGTTATTTACTTATAAAGCTTTAAAGCTGACACAGTTGAACGTTTAAAAGTTTCCTCCATTAAATAATGAATCCATATTAAAACATGGATATGTGTGGTTTATTACTTGCTTAAATTAGCCAAGTTTTATTCATTAACCCAAAAAATAATTAAAATGTACATTTATATTGAATTAAAAATCAATTTGATATAAATACATATTATAAGCTTCAAAAGTGCTGTTCGTCAAATACGATATTGAGTTCTGGAAGATTAATGCTGATTAGATAACAATTGTTTAGGAATATTTTTTACTGTTGTAAATTACATTATCTGATAAGTCAATTTATAATTGTTAATGATCATGCCGATGGATGTTAACATTATTAAAGAGTATCCTAAAATTGTTTGAGTTGTTGTTTACTTTATTATTGTGATTCATCTTATTTGTCAACTTAATATGTTGTGGCTCGATGAAAATGGTTTTTTTAATCATTTTTATTTTCCTTGGTGGACCATGTATTTTTATTAAACATAGTGTTCTTGTATTTTTAGAATATTTTCTAGAAAAGTAAACAAGTAAAACGTTTCCTCTTAAAACATCTATAACTCAATTTTATAAGAAAATCCATGCTAGTGTTGAAACAGGGCAAACTAAAACCATTTCAATGTGCAATAAATACTATAATAGTATGAAAATATTCTTACTTGTACTAAAAATATCGTGCCAAAAGAATTTATTCCAAACTGCTCAAAGCACATATTAATTAAGTTTATAATTAATAAAAAAAATTACTGAAGATTACTTACTGTTTTACTACTTGCTCACTGAAATTATTAACTTTCAATATTGAGTTCTGATAATCATCACTATTTTTAATATCATCAAATTATAATTAATTAATTATTTATTTTCGTCCAAAATTCACTATAAGCAAATTAAAGTTACTAAAACCTGATCTCTGTACATTTCATTGGTTTATTACTCAATACTGTATAAATATAAATAATTGTAACCCATTATTAGCCTACAACTAAATATGTTTTGTATAAATATACCCTAAATACCAGTTAGTATTTAAAGAATAAGTTAGTATATATGTGTATATGAAACTAGCATTTGATTTAAAATGTTTACGGTCATAAAAACGTTATATCTTGAATAATTGTTATTGTAGATGGTAAATACATATTAAAAATGAATGCAATATTGTGTAGAATGACAAAGGGAGGTTGAAGATAACAAACAGATGTAAGAACTCCTATTTACCAATAAATTTAGGGCTTACAAGTCCTCTCTAACCTAAAGGGAGACCAACGGCCATAAGACCAAAAAATCTCCAAACCACCACCAGTGACCAGGCATGTGGTCTGCGGACAAGGAGGGTATCACTCATTGGTCAATAGAGCCAGTGATTAGGCCTTGGTATCTTAATTATTACCAGTCGGCACTGGTGGTGCAGTGCTGTAACCCAGCTACTTGGGGACAAAGTGTTTGGGAGATTGTAGACGATATGTTCCATGCTCGGACCTCTTAATACCAACACGGCGTTCGCTCAATGGTTGCCATCGACGAGGACAATACTAGAGAATTCTGAGGTATCCATGTTGGGTGGTAGTCAAGGTTCGGTTGTTGTGTAGGGAAGAGAACTGAGTATCAGACTTATTAGTTAGCTAAAATCAATCCAATAATACGTGGTTCGGATTCCACGTAATGTTGTAGGTCCCATAGTTGTCCTGGATATTAATTATTAGTCCTTTCTGAGCTAAGTTGAGCTCAGATAGTAACAATGACTAGACTTGTTCATCTACTCTCATTCACCCCTCATATTTGCCCATATTTCTACGATTGGCGTTTTAAAAATGAATAATGAATCTATTTAATAATTTATCCCTAAAGCTGGCTTATGGTCAGTGCAGTGGACGGTCTTAGGCTTGCTGGGTATGTGTCTTGTTTACCTCATCACCTTACAGGACAAGATGTAAACACACATGTACTTGGCTCTGTTTGAGTCACACCTAAGGTATGTCCTAGCACTACGGGGAACTGCAAACATGTTTTATAACAACATATAGAGCCGTAAAATACCTTGAAGGCCTTCAACTCTGGGAAAGTTGCACGAACAGATTTAAACTGGATAAAATAAAAAATAATTAGAGTAATAATTCTCAACATAAAAGAAGTTATTATCTACACATACTTAATTAATGCAACTACTAGAAATGTAGACTAAGCATTAAGTAATTTAAAATGTACTAATGTGCTGATTCTTTCTACCCAACGAATTTAAATTTTTGTTAATTAGTGTCATTAGTGTAGAGATTGAGAAATAATATTTCTTATTATAGTATAAGTTGATGTTGAGTTACAAATTGGGACTTTTATACATATGTAGATTTTAAATTTATATTATATATTTGCTAAATTTATAAATCCTAAGAATTTCAGTTAGTTACATAAACTATAACGTCAGCCTTCCAATCAATAACTAAACCTTGTACATTGTCAATCACTTTTTATAAATTTAGTTGTCATCCTATAACAAAGCCGCTGTCGTTGTTATTGACAAGAGAAGTCCTTTCTGCTTTGTCAGCAGCTAACTGGATCGTATGATGGAAGTTGATGAACGTTTTAAATACGCTTTACAGTCCCTTTTATAACCATTAAAATTCTTAATCTTAATAATTATATTTATATAGATTATTGAAAGGAAAAGTATTGATAATTGTGTTATAAATTTTAAATTGTAATGAACATTTTGTTCTTGGCAATATTTGAAGATATTTTATGCGTTATACCATACATTTTATTATAATTTATAATCATTTTACCGTAATTTTGTCTTATAATTAATTAATATTATATGACAGAAATTACATGTACACCTTGTATATTCTGTACTCTCTCAACAAACGTATTACCGAACATATTGAATTAGCATTATTTTTTTAAAGTGTGGATTTCATCCCATCTTTATACGTTACTCGTCTTTTCAAAACTAACACATTTTACTAAATATCGAAACTTGGGCAATATGTTATTATTCACTTTATTGGATAGTATTGCCAATATAACCGATTAGGTATATCGTACTGATGATGATACTAGTTGCTTATATAGTTTACCACCGAGATTATATCATCCTCTACATTACTTTAAAGTACTAAAATTTAATCATTTCTATTATAATATCAAAGTACAAAATTATCATTATTTAATACTAGCACAGTACCCGTCCTTCGTACGGGGTTTACGTTGATTTATATTGTGCTTATAGCATTCAGTAATACAAAACATGTACATCTGTATAATGCAAAAGTGCGTTGTGGTCACGTTAACCCTAGGAAAGAAGATGGTAAGTAAGGAATCTGGCAAATTGCCTATGACGTCACATGGGCGAAATAATAACAAAAAATACAAAAATGCTGTTCTAATGCCTGTAGTTTACAATTCCAGCTGATAAAAGGTAAATAATGTGCCTACTATTTTCCTGAATGATTCCGTGCGATTGATAGATTTAGTTGCCAGTATTTTATCGAATAATCAAACCAGGTGATTTCGCCTATGTGACGCCACAGTCTGCTGCGCAGCCGGATCGTTATACCTACCGTCTTTCTAGTTACCGTGGTTGTGTTTAGGTTTGGTCTGTATTTACTTCAGAACTATGTAAGCTGTTTATTTATTCCAACATCTTATTAATGAAACTATTATGAACAATTGTCAAATCGGTATTGTCACAGGGGTTGCATTGATACATCTTAGAACTCCAGGGGTGGTTTCCTCATGGAATTTCAAAATAAAGATAGGCCTATGTGTTAACCAGAGACACTAAGAATGTCCATGAAAAAATTTCAGATGAATGGGTCCAGTAGTTTTTGCGTGATTGAGTAACACACACACGGACACCATTTGATTTTTATATAATAGTAAGATAAGCAAAGCTAAGATCTGCTATGGCGTATTGTTATATAATAGTAAGATAAGCAAAGCTAAGATCTGCTATGGCGTATTGTTATATAATAGTAAGATAAGCAAAGCTAAGATCTGCTATGGCGTATTTTTATATAATAGTAAGATAAGCAAAGCTAAGATCTGCTATGGCGTATTTTTATATAATAGTAAGATAAGCAAAGCTAAGATCTGCTATGGCGTATTTTTATATAATAGTAAGATAAGCAAAGCTAAGATCTGCTATGGCGTATTTTTATATAATAGTAAGATAAGCAAAGCTAAGATCTGCTATGGCGTATGTTCACACTCGTTATTGGAAAGGAATGTTCTTATTTATTTATAGCCATAATTCCAGACATATTTCCTAGTGCCCAAATGGCTGCTATCACTACGTGATATAGAATACTAACATTGTTGATTTTATGAATTGCTATAGATTTATTGTTTCGGCTTAAAAATCCTACGGAACCTTTGACACTTGTTTTTACTGATAGATATTCATCATGATAATAACTTATAGATATATTGGTCTAACTTACAATACATTTGCACTTTAAAACACAATATAATTTTAAATTCTGGCAAATATTAAGAACTCCAAGTCTCGTCTTGTACTTAAAGTGGTAATAAAATAAAAATTTAATATAATATGTGTAATTATATATTAAAAAAATATTAAATATTCCCTAACATATTCAAACACGATTGTCTCTAAGACTCGTTATTGTTTATGTTTTTGTTACATAATGTTACAAAATGTACTGAATTACTCTACTATTTATTTTATTTTAGCATATTAACAATTTGTATTGTTCATTGAAAAAATTACGTAAGTTGAACAAAGTAAAACTGTTATTATCTTACATAGTTCTATAAGTTCAATAGTGTCATATTTGTTATAAAAATACCTTATATTGTTTACTTTCATAATGTTAAACATATCGCATTTTGTAGAAAATTGTTTTTATTTCTTCATCATATATTGTATCACTTTACTTATTATTGTAATTAATATTGTTACTGAAACATAATTAACTAATTTTTTAATGTGGAGTTTTTATGTAAATAACAATTTAGCATAATGTTCCCTTTTTAAACACACACAAAAACATAAATCTTAGTCGTCACTCTGATATAAAAGCTTAACTATGTTAGAGACAAGTTAGGTAGTAGTTTTGTGTTAATAGGGGGAATACCACGTTTCAATTTAACGTGTGGTTTAAAATCCTTTTTTAATTATTTTTCAAGCGAATACATACACACACTTATTTAATATCCTTAAGGACGCTTCAGTTACCAAAAGAAACCCACAACTTCAAATCCCTGGATTACATTTGAATAACAGCTCAATAGATAATTCTAATGAATAAAATATATTGTGTTATTAAAGACCTATTTTATTTTATAATTATTTCTATGTTCTTAAAAAGTATTGCTTTTAAAAATTATAAAGGTTCTCACTGTACCTTTAATTTACTAATTTATTATATTGAAATTGTTTATTTTACACTTAAGTATATATAATGTTTTTTAAATAGCAACGTACTTTCGTGATGTGTTGGCTTAATTGACTTTGTCCCATGTGGCTTTATATATAGGGTTTTTTAAAAGTATACATAAAATTAAATAAAACCCCAACAGTGTTATTCCTTTATCTCTCTGCTTGTACAGTTTTATGGTTAGCGTTTTGTCAGGGGAATTTATAGCCAAGATACTTTTATAGTGGGCAGTAAATACGTGTGATGAAATTTGAAAAATATTTATCATAATAGTGATTGGTGAGTATTGTTTGCATGGGATGTAAAAATTAAGTCACCCAATAGCACAAACCTTATACAGATTTTCTTTAGACTATATTGTTTTTTAAAAACACTGAAAAATAGAAAAGCAATATTACCACTAGTAGAATTTTGAGTCGTTTAAACTATCTGGTTTTGTGAGTCTGGGTACATTTAAATATGTTAGGATTGAGACCTTTGGTTCTTATAATGATTTTGTTTGTTGAGGAAAGCAAAGGCGCTTGGGTAAAGATAAAACCTTTATAAGTTTATTGATTAAATCGAGGTGTTTAAATTTATCCAAAAAATTACCATATAAATAGGGGTAGTTGTCTGATATGAACTAAAACCCAAAACACATTGTAGCCTACCATGTATGCTGTGAGGTTAGGGTGATACAATTTACCGTCTTAGTCTTATTAACCCTTTATTCTCTGCCCACCCCACCCCCTGGCCCTGGTATTTCTTCTGATTTATTAATGGACCAAATAAATTAATATTTTAATTTGGTGCCTTATTAAAGCAACTTTTAAAAAGGCATTTGTTATTTAATTAATTAATATCTTTTCTTTGTTGTGTTTGAAAAATTTCATTTGTTATATTTGAACTATGTGAATCATTTCAAAAGGAAAACATATTAAACTCATCCTAAAAGAATAATTACTAGCCACGTGAATTTTATTTGGTTGCTTCATAATTATCCACTCTTAGTTTGGAATGAAGAGTGCAGTTCACAAACCTAATTCATCTATTTATTTTTTTTTAATTATATATAAATAGTTAATTAACTGTCATGTTAATTAAAATTTTGAGTCACTTAAACTATCTGGTTTTTTTGAGTCTGGATACATTTAAATAGGTTAGGTTAGGTTAGGTTAGGTTAGGTTAGGTTAGGATTGTGACCTCGGGTTCTTATTATGATTTTGTTTGTTGAAAGTAAAACCTCTGTACACATAAAACAATCAAACTAACTAAAAAAAATAACAATAATACAAAAAACTAACAATATTGTCCTGATTCAAACCTTCTCCATTTAAGGGTTTCTTATTTCGAATTAATATAATGAGGACTTGCCCGTCTTTGGTAAAACTCCATTTAACTTATGGTGGCTACATTGATTAATTCTTTACTTGTATGCTTTTCCTGGGTTCCAAGTTTAAGAGGTCAACATAATTTAACATAATAATTATATGAAAAACAATACTAATAAATAATGGCATTTTTCACATAACATATACACTTTAATCATTGCTTATCAATGTTTATATTTTTTTAGTCAAGGGCAATCCGATGAGTAAAAAAATTTAAAGTTCTGTGCAATATATTAACATTATAGTAAGAATATTTAAAATTAAGTTGAAATTAACCCGCAAGACCGAAATTCGTCGATAACTAATAAATGTTAATGTTAAAGATGGAGGGGCAAAGATATTGCACCACATTCAATATCAACAAGGAAGGCATGATAATTAAAACCATCTGTACATACCCTAGAGGATATTGCACGTTGAATATTCAACCATGATTTAATACTGTTGTAGTTATTAAGTTACAATATGTCTGCATTCCATTCTGTTGCCAAAGCAATTCATGATGCAACACTTCAATTAACAGCCTTGTATATGAAAAATAAATTTATTTTATAAAGTGATACTTTAAAATTAATTAATTCAGTTATTTATATAATTAAAACGTTATTTTAATAATTAAATCTAGGAAGAGTAATTTTGTATGCTTAAGAATGGACAAAAAATAGATATTTATATGTTTTCCATGATTGCATTTCTGTTGCTGATACTCGAACTCAAAAGTACATGTATGATACTATTTTATTTCTAGAATTGTGAAAAAATAACAAACTAAGCATGTTTTTTTTTTATTGAGATATAGAGGAAATGAAGCATAGTTCATATAAAAAGCATAGTATTCAATATAAAAATACCCTTAACTTATACCCCTCATAAGTTATAGTTAAGGGATTTTTTTATTTATATAACAATTTCTGAGTTGTTAATATTATGAAGAAAATCGTTCCCTTTGAAATTTTTTAAAGACTTTTTTAATATACTGGAAAAATTTAACGCCAACAAAGTGCTTAGAGCTTATAAGTCTTCTTCCTATAAATATTGTCGGCGAGTCACGAGAAGTCCTCTGAACTTCATGCCTCTGTGATATTGAAGGTGCTTATTTCAATTGAAACAAATCAAGTTAGTAGTGTACATATCATAATTAGTAATTACGACAGGTACACTAGATGACTTGTGCTGTTTCAGTGGAAATAATATCATTCACTATCACAGAGGCATGAAGTTCAGCGGACTTCTGGTGATTCGCCTACTATAGTATTATTTGCTTTGTAATTCTTGATTTATCAATAAAATAGATTTTCTGTGTTACTATTTTTATCGTAAACTGTAATAAATTAATGATGACTAGATTTTATTCTATTATTCAACTACTACCCTTATAGACTGATTTATTAACACTTTTTCATATACTTACTTTAACTGATTAAACGATTGATCGATTTGGTATAAGATGTGATTACAGTAGATAATTTGTTATTAATCTAAGGTAATACATATTTAACAAAGCTTGATATTGTTGTTAAATGGTGGTTCAAACCCTTCTTAGACAATTTACTGAACCTATCAAGTTTTGAGTATCTGATTGTCTGTATTAAAGAAATAAGTGTTTTTTTATTAAACTCTGGATATGTTTAATATTGTTTAGTAAAAAAATTATCTTTTTAAATCAAGGACAATTAAACATGATTAAATACATAAAAATAATAAATAACGTATTTACTTCATATGTATTTAAGAACAAACATTTCCGTGCAATTTAATTCCATGCAAAGAATATTCTAAAATATAATAAGTCCAAAAATTAGGTGTGAATTATGGTGTGAAACATTTAACATTTAAAGGTCATCTCATTTTAACAGACGAGGTTAGGGCTAAGAAGCCCTCTACAACACTTAACCTGAGTACCAACGGCTTAAGGATGACTTCTGAACCACCACTAGTGACCGGGCAGGCGGGCTGCGTGCAAGGACGGGATCGCTCAGACGGTCACGCTAGGTGCGTTTTTTAATACGCTGGCACAACTCATCTGACCACAGCGACATGGGTTTGGCTGATCCACTGGCATTTGTATAATGCACATTGAGAATGTAAATATTATAACTATAAATTATTAAATTATTACTTTTTTAGTCACATTAATATTCAAGTATTTAAGATCAGTGTAATATTCTATTTATACATTAAGATAATTACCGAGTTCCTTAAAACAATGGTAATAATATGCAGAATAATAAGTGGCCGCTTTCATTACGAATAAAATACAACTCGACTGTTTATTCCATTAGTACGTTACCTTCTGTCATACTCCCACATACACCATTATAGATCTTGCATATCGGTGCAACCAATCAGTTTGTTATATCAGTTGTTGTTTACATAGCAGACAAGGATATCTGTCCAAGACAAGGACATTATATACCGTACTCTAATATTTGCACTGCTAAATTTTACCTCTGAATATTTTTATCAGTTTTTGTTTTTTAAGTAATTGATCAAAGCAATGAAAAAAACTTAAAGTGATGAGTCTTTCAATTTTTCAGTTCATCTCCAGTGTCTTTTGTATTTATATCGTTCAACCTATGCTTTCTATAAACGTATTTTCTTTTTTTCAGAATACTTACTCGTACACCATGCCTTATTTAGAATTATTCATAGCATTCAATTTCCTTTTTATTTAGACGAATACAGTACAATTGAACGTCACACAACACAAATATATTACAATACAAGCACAAAATGCACAAATATATTACAAAACAAGTACAGAATACTCAAATATTATGGTGATCGATTTTGGTGAACCACGCTCACCTTCTCAGACTAGAGGAATTCACAAAAGATTCTTTCGATTTTGATTCTTTTGTGAATCCCTCTGGTCTGAGGAAGATAAGCGTGGTTCACCGAAATCGATTATCTTAATATTTGTGCATTTATATTGTAATATATTTGTGCATTTTGTTCTTAAATTGTAATATATTTGTGTTGTGTAACTTTCACTTGTGCTGTATTTGTACCAACACGTATTATGTTAGTTAAAAAACTATTACAAACTAAGTAACAAATTAGTTCTCTCTAATAAATTAACTTGTGTAACATAACTAGCATTTCAATTTGTCTTTCACGTTCAAATAATTCTATGAGATCAATATTATCTAATGTATTACAATTATTGTGTTTACTTTTGGATTGTCTTAAGTATTCACAATCATCATTAGTAAATAAAATATTTATTGAAATTGCAAAAATAGGAACCTTATACAATCAGTAGTAGATAGCACTCGTTTGCATCTTGGAAAAACCAATTCATATTTATATATGATAATTGAAGTACAACGATAATTCTGGCTGTCAGTTCCACCTATAAATACCACATGGAGTAAAACATAGACTTATCAAAGTTATTGATGTCATATTAAAAGAAACTTTAGTTAAACTACTCTGTTGAAATGTATAAATGTTTACATAATTTATTGATTAAATAAAATATGAATATAAATCGTGCTTGTACTAAGAGTTTATTACGAGTATAAACTGAAACTTGGAAGTTTGTTTTATTCATATTATGTAATAAATTATGTTCATGTACTAAACAATTTAGTTCTATGTAACAACATTAGTTGTATTTATAAATGTGATGTAATGTTATGTATGTAAAAATATTATTAAAATTTTTTTTAATGGAAACTTGGAAAAATCCGTACTGTGGCTAAAACAAGATCTTTAATCACCCAAAATGACTAGCTTTATAAATACATTTAACATAACTATAATTATTACATTAAGGTGCTGTAGATCTTAACTTATCTATACCTATAAAAGGGAAATACCAGTGACTGATTCACTCATCGCTGTAACTAAAAAAGTGCTCAACCTACGAGGTTGAAATTTTGTACAGTCAAAGGTCTTATGTTGTAGATGTGCAATAAGAAGGGAATTTTAAAATTTCTTAGTAAGTCGAAGATAGCAGCTTTTTTATTGCCAAAAATGTTAATGCCAAAAACAGCGTTTCTCTAATTGGACTGTAGCAGCTAAATGAACGGTTATACAGCAAAAATAACACCTGCTTTGATACAAATCTACAACTTTGGCCCTATGACTTTTTGTTCTATCTCACCATCTTCATCCTTAGGTAGAGCCAGATCTTCAATCTGTGCGTGCAGATCAAATCGGTTAATTTACGGCCTCTAAGAGTATAATTTTAGATTTTTCTACACTGTGAAACTGTTATCTAATAGCTTAATACTGTATTAAATGGAAAAATATACAATTTAATCTGAACACATGTATAGTGTAGGCTAAATATGGCTAGAAACACGTTATTTCACTGATTCAGAGTCAATTACCTTACTTTGCGCCCTCTTAAAGTACACTTACAGATTTTTCTGGACTATGACACTTTGTTATCTATAAGAACAAACTGTTTTCAATCGGAAAATTAACAATTTAGTTTTAAAGCATGCATAGCCAGGTCATAGGAAATTACACAACATAGCGAGAAACACAATATTGTATTGATTCAGAGTCAAATATAGTATTTTGTGCCCTCTAAAAGTTGCAGATTTCTCTATACTTTGAAACTGTTCCATCTAAGAGAACAAACTGATTTTAACTGGAAAATCAGAATTACAATTTAATTTGATAGAATGCATAGCCAGCTCACAGGGCATGGCTAAATATGGCAAGAAACCCGACAGTTCACTGATTTAGAGTCTACTACAGTAATTTGTGCCCTCTAAAAATAGACTTACAGATTTGTCTAGACTTTGAAAATTTGTCATCTATGAGAACAAACCGATTTTAATCGGAAAATTTAAATTTAATTTTAACACATAAATAGCCAGTTCATCGGACCTGGCTAAGCATGGCGAGAACCCCGAATTTTCATTGATTTAGAGTCAGTTGTATTTACAGCCTCTAAAAGTAGACTTTCAGATTTTTTTAGACAATCAAAGTTTGTAGAATACAAGAAAAGTCTGTGTATATATATATATATATATATATATACAATGTGTATATATATATATATATACATATACAATGTGTGTATATATATATATGTATATACAAATTACAATAACAATATTGTACTTGCTCATCAATCTAAATTTAAGGATCTCGGAGTAATTTTTTACGAAAAGTTTTCTTTTTCTAGCCACATAATTGAAACTTGCAAGGCAGCATATAAAACGTTTGGTTTAATTAGTAGATCTGGTAGTTTTTTCAGGAATCTGTCCACATTCAAGTTATTATATTTTTCATTAGTAAGATCGAAATTAGAATTTGGTTTTATTATTTGGCACCCATTTCATTGTTATTTGTCGGATATGGTAGAGAAAATACACATTAAGTTTTTAAGGTTACTGTATTTTAAAATATTTGGAGTGTATACATATCTTGTTCCGTATTCAGAATTGCTCTCTTTATTTGAAGTAGAAAGTTTAAGGCAAAGAAGGTCCATAGGGTTACTTGTATTTTTAAGTAAGCTAATGAATGGTGTAGTGGATTGCAGTTCCTTGCTAGCTTGGCTCAATTTTAATGTGCCTCGTCCTGCGTCCAGAGTCCGTGCATTGTTCAGTCCACATTTCGCTCACTCAGCTTTGGGTGCAAACTCTTCCCTCAATGTTATGATGCGACTGTGCAACGCCTTGCCTGATCATGTCGACTTAATGACGTTGACCTTGACCTCTTTCGCTGGCAAAGTTAGACAACAACTTTCCAGTACTGGTTTTTAATCATATGTTCTTTTTTTTTAATGTTAAAAAATGTTTTTCTAGTTGTGTTATTTATTTTCTTTATATTAAATCTTTGTAAAAACTTCTGTAGCACCAGATAGCTTGCTGTCATGTTTGTTAAATTTATTATTAGAGTTCGAATTGATTTATTAATTGTTGTTGCATGGTAATATAATTAGTTATTTATTTATTTATGTTTTAAGAAATTTCCATTTGCTGTTAGCCTTATTTGTGTATTATTTATATGTTACAATGTAATTGGATGTGTAATCTGTATTGTAACATGAAATCAAATAAATCAAAAAATATAAATGCCGTTTACTATTCATAACTATTTCTCCAAAACTATATCCAACTCCAAATCGACTTGAAATGTTGTACATAGTTGATTGGATTTTCTATTCTGTTAGTTCTTTATATCTTGGCCCCTAGAGGCTCACTAAGAAAGGAGTTTCCACACCGAACTCAGGACTCCAACCCACTGGCCTCCAAAATCCCCATAGTGAATTTGTTTATTTACATAATAAAATGCATGGATATTTGACAATAGAACTCATCTCACACTGAGGACTGAAACAGTGTGTTTGCGGGAGTTGTGGGTTTAGCCCTAACATGTATAAAAGTTCTTATACATGCTTTAATAATTGATTGATTTATTTGATTAACAATTTTTAAATAAAAATAAATTCAATTCAATTTTGGTAGGGTAAGCTTTTAAAATTAAAAATAATTGAGTACATTAGTAAATTATTCATAACATCAGCTGTTATAAATTGGATATTAGTTTAATAAATTGTTTTTCAAAAAGAAATTATTCAGTTTTATTTACTTTAAGTAATTTTTTAATGTTCTTGAATTTGTTGGAATTTTTAATTACATCTTGATTGCAAGTCTTCAAACTCAATATTATGGCTGGCGAAGCGGGCGGGTAAAGCTAGTAAATAAATATAACTCATTCTATATCCATTGAAAACAAATAACCAACTTTTTAAAAAGTTGGAATTACGCTAAAAAACGTAATAAAACAAACTTATTACTAATAATCATACTCGACACGTGGGGAGTAACATAGACCCCTAATTGTTCAACGTAAGTATCAATGTCAAAGAATCGATCTTCTCGGATTCAACACAAGCATGTAAAATTTGTCAAACTTCAGATTCGTAGGGCATGCACATTTAAGAAGAATAACATTCGTATGGCTGTCACAGAAGAACCAGAAAAGCAAATAGTGTCACCAAGGTAAAAGGAAACCTGCAGTCTATGAAAAAACTTGAACGAAAATTAAGTGACTAAAACTAATTTATCATGGAGGTAACATTTCTTGTGCTGAGAATAAGAACGTTTGAGAACTTAATCGATTTGAACATGAATTCGTTTATTGTTTTCGAGATTCTAATAAACAATACGCAGTAAATAAACTTGTTAAATACTCATCAATTTGTATATTATAATATAATATGCTACTTCTCAAAGCAACACATTAAGTATTGTTGTGAATAAATCCTGCAATGTTTGTAAGTAAATTAAAAATTAAACATTGAGGAAGCTTTGGTTTTGAAGTAAAGTTTTTGTGGCAAGTGTTGGCAGACACAAACTAAGCCTCTAATTTGGCAACTGCCACATTCACTGGAGTAGAGTGTTGCTGGGGAAAGGTGCATTGTTGAATCACTTCACCCGACGTAATTAATTATCCGCTAGAGTACACGTGGTGTGTTTATACGTCAGTATAGCTATAATTACATCCTCTTTGTGCCAAGTGTTGCCAGACACAAAGTAAGCCTCTAATTTGGCAACTGCCACATTCACTGGGGTAGAGTGGTGTTGGGGAAAGGTGCATTGTTGAACCACTTCACCCGACGTAGTTAATTATCCGCTAGAGTACACGTGGCGGGTTTATACGTGTGTACACGTTAGTACAGCTATAATTACATCCTCTTTGTGTACTCTACAGTAGTCCGTGATTAATTTCGATTAATCAGACCGACGATCAGTGACTGCCGTTATCATGTCATTCACGCCTGACAGTAAAATAGAAGGGTATGGTCTCAATCCAAAATAAATGAACCAAAAATATTAATACGATTGTAATTATGACCACTATTATCTGAACTAATGACATGGATAAATCCAAATACTGAATAAAAGCTAGCAATGTTATGTACTAGTCTCGTCCATTATTACATGCGGATTAATAGCTAAGCCTGGCAAACATGCTTACATAACTATGCTTAATTACATTTATACTATGTACCAAGCAATGTATCATAATGCACATCAAGTCCTACAGCGTCAGCTCCAGCGTTCATTACCAGGAGACACTACTGAAGTTATGACCATGTACATTTCTACTGTACGTGAATGAGGGGACGGGTGTTACATGTACGAGACCCACGCCCAGTGAGGAAATTAACTTTTTGCTACCTTTTTTCCTTGTAAAATGAGTCTAGTTTTATTATAAATCATTCTGCAGTTGTACCACTACACTTTTATGGTAGGGTGGGTAGATCAATACTACTCACGTGTATGGGTTGATGTGTGCAGTGCAGTTGTGTGACTGAGTAGTGTCGTAACACTTAATATGTAATGTACGTTGACTGTAATGTACGTTAGTGATCATCTAATTAACTAAGGTATTCTATTCTCTTAGCATTCCAACGTCACTCTCATTGTATAAACAGGACTGATCTGTGCTTTTATGGATGGGTGAGTGGGTCAACACCACTGTACGTTTATGGGCGGATGAGTGGGTCAACACCACTGTACGTTTATGGACGGGTGATTGGGTCAACACCACTTTACGTTTATGGACGGGTGAGTGGGTCAACACCACTTTACGTTTATGGACGGGTGAGTGCGTCAACACCACTGTACGTTTATGGGCGGATGAGTGGGTCAACACCACTGTACGTTTATGGATGGGTGAGTGGGTCAACACCACTGTACGTTTATGGGCGGATGAGTGGGTCAACACCACTGTACGTTTATGGGCGGATGAGTGGGTCGACACGACTGTACGTTTATGGGTGGATGAGTGGGTCAACACGACTGTACGTTTATGGGTGGATGAGTGGGTCAACACCACTGTACGTTTATGGGCGGATGAGTGGGTCGACACGACTGTACGTTTATGGGCGGATGAGTGGGTCAACACCACTGTACGTTTATGGACGAGTGAGTGGGTCAATATTACTGTGCGTGGCTGGGTTCAATGGTCCAGAGGATTTTTATTCAACCTGATAAATCAAACAACAGCCCATTTTCAATGTCATTCTTTTTTTTTATTAGTTTCCATAGTTATTATTATTACAAATTCAATATTGTATTGATATAGCATGGCTAACTGAAATTGAATTTATGAGTAAATTTGAAATATACAAAATTATAAATATAAGTTAGATCCAATAGACTTTTAATTAGACGTTTTCGTTCTAAATTCTAGGTCAGCAGTGCTTTAGTCAGTGTCCTTGTTTACCCTGGAGTGGCCATGTATCTTCAAGACTAAGACACACTCGAATGGCTTGGGATCGATGTGGCCGGTCCCATAAGTGCATTGGTTTTTCAACGCACTCGAAAAATGTTTTAAATATGTTGCCTAAGGATAGCTTGCAAAGGATAGCGTGTCCTAACTTGGCAAAGGATAGCGTGTCCTAACTTGGCAAAGGATAGCGTGTCCTAACTTGGCAAAGGATAGCGTGTCCTAACTTGGCAAAAGATAGCGTGTCCTAACTTGGCAAAGGATAGCGTGTCCTAACTTAGCAAAGGATAGCGTGTCCTAACTTGGCAAAGGATAGCGTGTCCTAACTTGGCAAAGGATAGCGTGTCCTAACTTGGCAAAGCTTCCCTCTAAAATAAATAACACTTTTTATTGGTTCTATCCTGTTCAATAATTTACCCTACTCATTTTGATATATGCAAATTCATCAGAAATTACAATAAAAATGTTGTAAACTGTTTTGAAGGGTCTTCTCAAATATTAACTACTTTAAATCAAACCATGTATTATTTTTAAATTAGTTGTGTATTCAGTGTATATTATTAGTACAAATACACTAATCCATATACACCAGTGGAGGCTTCTGAACTTTGTGTCTGAGTTATAGATAGCAGAGGTTGGGATCATGGACTGAGCTGTAAGTATTTATCTTGTATTGTTGTACTGGTTCTCTTCGTGACTATATGAATAAGTTCCCCGTACAGATCAGAACTCTATGGGGAATGGGCAGAGTAAGGTTAAAAATGAGATAATTGTCTTCTTATAAAAATCCGTTATTGAAAGGCAACAATTGTATCTTAGGTAAAGTCATCCGTTTATGAGAGGTGGATTTTCAATATCGACAGTCGATGATCAGTATCCATGAATGATTTCAGAATAAGGGTGAGCAAAGTCCAAGCTGCAGTTTCCAATCAACCTGTGTACAGAGAAAGGGGCTTCGTTACTCTATTGGATTATGAGTCTCCATCTAACTGACTGACTTGTTTGTCTTCCTCCCCTTCATACAGTTCATGGACCTTGGAAAATATAGTCAACATCAATAATCCCTTCCGCGTTAATAAGTATTATTGTTGGTGGTTTAACTATAAGTTTTCTTGGTAAATAAATAAATAATTAATTATCATGAGATATAGTTTCATGAAAGTTGGTGACTTCTAAACGTTGGTTTAGTTTTTTTTTTTTTTTTAACGTACCCATATTATTGTTCCAAAACCCAATAAATATATGGAAGTAATAACAAAACTCAGTGTGCATTTAATTACAATATTTGGTTAAAGAAATTTTCATTATAATTATGTTTAAATAGTTTTATACAATAAATGTGTTTATACGATTTAGTTTTGATGCAATATAGTATCTAATTATAATCCAATAAAATTGAAATTCGGTAATTGTAAACAATAAAAACTATAGTAGTTAAAACTTAATAGTTATTGTTAAATTTTTTTAACAGTTTAAGTAATGTTTTGTTTCTAATTGCTGTTATTAATAAATGTATAACAAGATTCACAAATACCATGGGGTATTAATAACGTGTCAGCAGTACCTTAAAGGGCTATTATTACTACGTGGGAACAAAGTGTAGTGGAGATTGTATTCAGTAGGTTCCATGTTCTTGTAATACCAAAACGGCGTCCGTTCAGAGGTTGCTATCAACGTGGACATTACTAGAGAAGTCTGGGGTGTTCAAGTTGGGCGGAAGTTGTATTGTATACTGAAGAGGATAGAACTGAGAATCAGGCTTTTCAAGTGGCTGGAAATTAGACCATTACTACGTGGTTCGTATTCCATGTTAAGCTTTAGATCCCATAGTTTACCTGACTGTTATATTAATAATAAATGTTCAGAGCATGTTGACACAGTTAGTATCCAGCCTACATTGGTAATCCTCCAATCCTACACTCATACAATCATTCATATTCAACTAAAAATACGCATAAAGTTGTGTCTCGAATCTGAATAATATGCGTTTGATGAAAAATAGTTCGTCAAGGTTGAGAAAAAAACGTACCAGAAAAGTAAACACAAAGTATATTTTTTAATCGACAGAGAAAATTCAATTAAATTGACCTATTCAATTAAAGACATTATTTTGCACTCTGACTCTTGGCTAAGTAAATTATTCTTATCTTGTACTTGCTACTTGACGAGATGTTGAGAACTTACTGTTACCTGAAACGAGATACAAAACGTACAGCTGAAAAGTGTAGACCAATCATGGTTTGATTAATATGTTATAGTCATAACAAATATAGTGTATTTGTATTATGAATAATAACTGTGAATTTACGTCTGAAACAGTCCTTAAGTTAACTTTT
This sequence comes from Stictocephala bisonia, assembly GCA_035578905.1. NCBI lineage: Eukaryota > Metazoa > Arthropoda > Insecta > Hemiptera > Membracidae > Stictocephala > Stictocephala bisonia. Next base: position 166,782 of record JAQJVL010000590.1, on the reverse strand, counting down.
AACCGTATAAAGTGTAATTAATTAATTTATCAGTCAATAGTGGCAGTAAATTAGTTGGGAATTTACCTAATAAAAATTGATAACTTAAGCAAATTATATTTATTGAAAATCTTCATTATTTTCCGGAACATAATGGAGATTATAATGATCTTCAAGTCTAAGTTATGCTATTCCAATAAAAGGAACTAACTTTTCTCGAAAGACATAATGCCTTTTGTTAAAAATTGACTTTAAAGTCAAGCGTTGGCGTAAACTTGTCTAAGTTATCTCGAATATCCTTTGAATTGGCTTTCCTTTGTCTAAAATAAGTCATGACACTGTGAATTGTCCATCTCACTTCGTTATGCAAAATATGTTGAATACCTCGGTTTTTAAAATTTCTACGAATTACAATTAATGCATGTAGATAGTATGACAAGTTTTTCTCGCCCCAAAAGTTAGTTTTTAGTTTATTGAAGCCAATTAAGTATTCTATTGTCTAAATATATGTATCTACAGGAGATCAATGCACAGAAGCAGGGAGTTACGGGGTTGGCAGGGGAAGTGAGCAGGATTGCCTCTAGTCTTAATTATCATACTAGGGTGTGTAAGTGTTTAATGATTATTACAATAAAATAATGATTATTAAATAAGAGTCGATAAACTTATATAAAACTACAAAAAAAAATAATTCTTTGAATGGGCTTAGTAACAAACTATTGATAAATCAAACAGATATAATGAAGCCACATACAAGGAAATCGGAATAGTTAAAACAGGTTTCTCTTGAGGAAACTACAAATTGCATATTCAATCAAGTCTTATTATTATAGTTTCAATTATATTCTCCATTCAATATTGCAACCAATATTGGTTCATTAGTGTTACATACCTTCAGTAGCTTTATTGGCGAACATTCTTTTCATTTATGGACTTAAAATAATTTTAAACAATTATGAATATCCTTTATGCATTATGAAGAACTTTGTAACGTTGTGTTTAATCTACAAGTAGCTAAGTTTATTTACAACAACTTTACTAGCCAGTACACATGGGTCTGTATAGGCCTGTGTGTGAACTTTATTCAACAAGTCAAACACTAACCGTTATCTCAGTTGGGATTCAAACCTTGGACGTGTACTATGCAATCCGAAGTCTTAGCCACTGAGCCAGCATGCCAGAAAATATATATAATCCACACCCTTCGGCCCACCTATTAATACGTTAACTGACTCTCTTTCATATTACTTAATTTTTTGTTGCTAAAGTTTTAAGTTATATTATTATTAAAATGCTTGAAAATTTTGTGGGTTCTTTTATCAAAGAGCACTTTTATTTCATTGCCATTTTATTTCAATAACAAGGACAAATCAATGGATGGAAAATTAGTTTTTGGAATATTTTTTTTCATAATACAGTGATATAGCTCTACAGATGGCATTATTGGGTTATTAATATAATACAGGTTCTTGTAAGGTGTTTGGGTGATCCAAGGTGATGGATTACGTTTAATGAGCGACATCACAATATCATCAATACGTACGTCTGGAGTAAGTGGTGGACACTGATCGATTAGTCTCTTGAGGGAGAACTGACAAACGTTTACAAAGTCAACAGAATTAGACACGCAACGCGTGGTTTGGATTCCACGTTAACTCTTTAGGGCTATCGTCTACTCTGATCATAAGGATATAAATAATTGGCCTTTTATACGGTTAGGTCGATAAAACTTGGTAACAAAACAGCATATGGCGTGTTTATTTAATTATGAAATAGTTCGTATTTTCTTTGAATGTACTACAAATTCTGATTGAATCTTTAGTTTTAATTTGATTCTGTAAACGATTTTGATTTTAAGTATAATAAAACCTAACAATATATTAGATGAGGCTAAGAATAATTATTAGAAGCACATTTTAAAAGTATTTCTAAAACTAAACACGGACGGAGACTAAGGTTGTTTTCAAAATAATAAAAAGATGAATAATGTTATATAAATTAAGAAGATATTGGTACTGTGCCCTTAAGGAGAGCCTAAGTAGGAGTGAGTAGAAGACAAATTGTTATCGTATTAAATTTTTTATTATTAGAACAACAATTCTGAGAAAAAAATTCCAGCACATATGAGACATCTATTGAATTATATACTACTTATTTATTTAAATATAGTAAATAGTTAATTCTTATGAAAATAATTAATGACATCAATTAATGTTTGTAATTCATTTTAACCCATTAATTAAGGATTGTAAATATTACTTTTCAAGACTGTATACATCACCAATCACTTCATAAAGAGGTTAGATTGTGAGATGATTAGTCTACTACTCACCCTTCACTTCATCTCCCGTAATGGTCCCAGTTGGAATCGGTTTCTATTGTTTGAAGTTCACCGGTAAATCTGTCTTAAAATGTTCAACTTTATAAACTTCTGTATAGGAAAGTTACGGAGTAGTCTGTATTTTAAACTCCTTCTGCAGGTGTTATTTTTATCATCTATTCTTCTTGTTAATTTTGTGATTAAGGCGCTTTTATTACGGACTTTATTGTAATTTAATATACCAATTTTAGTACATTTTATTTCTATACCATATTATTTTCGTTTGGACCGTTGTCCCATCAAAACGTTGCGAGAATCCGTAAAAAAATGCCTGGCGTTGAAAGGCAAATGACCAGATAAATAAACAAATGGTAATATTTCGAACGCTTTAATTTTCCTATTTAAGCTTACAAAAATCCACGGGAAATACCTGACTGATGTATATTGACATATTTACAAACTTAATATTATGCTTATGAGCACACGATGTGGTATATACATTGTATGGTTTTTTGTCAGCTACCATTTAATAATTTTTAAAAGCTGTGATATATATAAGCTGTGATACAGATTTGGTTTAAGATCCAAAAGTCATGCAATATTATATATAAAAGTGATCTTCGTCACAAAGCTAAATCCAATCCATCAAGCCATTTACGACCTGCCTCACTTATTATGTTTATGCTGGCCAAACCCTCTGTAAAATAACGCAGGGGACCATCTGTAATTATGTGATCCATTGTTTGAATAGACTCACCGTAATCACATGACTGATCTAGTGTCAATCCTCATTTATACTTCGAGTAGATCAATCTACTCACGCCAGTTCAGAACTGATTCAAAAGTGTATATTTCCTACGAGGGAGGTTCATTCCACCTACAAGTACTGATGGATAGTTAATAAGGAACTTATTTCATCCATCAAAACTGTTCCACGCTATTTCCCAGCTATTATTGGGTGTGAAATTTGGACAGCTCAACTGGGTTTCGAAATTTTACGGTGTGGTAAAACAACACTTTATTGTTGTACGATCAAGTGAGTGTGAGGTTTACTAGGGACCCTTTCAGGGCAGGTCTAGAAGGGCTACAATCCAAATACAAGAAGAATATAACAAGATTTCCTATGGGGGGGGGGGGCGAATAGAAAAGTCCCAGCATAATGAAAATGAAATCAACATGGAAATGCCTTTTATTTACTGAATTTATAGTGTTATTTCCTGGCGAAGCATGGGTATTTCGCTAGTCTTCAAATCAATAAATATTTCATTCATTATTTATGCAACTCATATTTAATAGGTGACTTGTAATAAATTATAAATAGTTTAGTTGAATAAAAATGTTCGTGTTTTTTATTGTTAAACTCGTAAATACATCATTATTAATAATGTAATTTAATTTTGCAAAAATCGTAATAGTTTTACATCTAACTTAAACTTTATATCTTTAGTATTTTAAAGCGTGTCTTTCTAAATTTTTCACCGTATGATTACTTATGACTTCATATTATCTGACCATCAAGCTGTAGCGACCGATGTAACACGAGATTTCATGCGTGATATTTGAGTCGTGGAGACAAGGGTTCACAAAGCAAGTAACACATAATGGAAAGCGAGTAATTGGATTAGACTAGCTGGGAGAGGATTTGGTGTTGCTGACACAAATTAACAACGATACGCATGTGGTACAAATTCTACTGTGTAACTCAGTCATCTTATGTATGGCAAATTGTATAGTAACAAACTGATACTAAAAAATGTTTATAAGAGAATCACAAGTGTGTATTTGCATGAAAATAGTTTTTTGAGCTGCAAACCATAAAATACAAGTTTAATTTCAAATTTTATATAATTTAATATTCTAACAAGTTATAGTAATATTCAAAATAAAGTCCGGTAATTCAATCCTGGGATTCAGGAAACTGTTCTCAATAAATAGGGGTTCCGTAAACACAACTACAATATAGTTGTTTATATTTATGTTGTGTTAGTATTGTTGTATTTATGTTTTATATTTAGTATTGTTTATATTTATGTTGTGTTTTTCTAAAAAATCATGATATAATATATCATGATATAATATATCATGATAAATATAAACAATACTAATTCATTATTTTTAAACCTGTAAGCAGGCTACAATCGATTATATGGAATCTGTTTCAGTCTCGTGACTCATCGTTCTGTTATCTACCGTAAGTGGAAGGATGGCGCCACTAACAAGGACCACACGCAACAATAGCACCACCGCAATGTCTATTGATCAAAAACTTGATTAGCTTATTGCTGAAATCGCAAACGTGAAGAATGACAACATGGAATTCAGGGAGAGTATAGCTGAAATAAAATATGACATTAAAGAGTGAATCCGTTGGAAGAAGTGAATATTAGACTTTTTTTGTTAGAACTGAAAAAACAGTGTTATGTGGTATCTTGCTTATCTTCTTTTTTTGTTGTTGTAAATATGTTTTTTTTTCTCTCTTTAGTGCTATAATGTGATAGGCATTAGCTGTTTCGTAGCACTTAAATAAAATAAATAAATCTCTCTTTTGTTACATTGAACCTGGAGTTTCCCTACACAATTGTAGTATATGTATATACATATATATATATATATATATATATATATATATATGTATGTATGTATATATGTATATATTACAAATTATTTTGGATTTGGGCTAAGTTTAATTGATAAAATAATAATTTCCAATTAAAATATTTTTCTTCAAACTAAGCATTCTATGGGTACTTTTCAAATTATAGTGAATATTAATTAATACTCGAAATCTAATTAACAATTTATTTAGAGTGTAAACGTAGCAAAATGTATTTAATGATATCCAGGACAAAAAAGCATTCATATTAAATTCAATGTAACAGTTCAAAGATGAGTTTCACATAAACTAAGTCCATTCATAAAATATAAAATGCAGGTTCCACAGTTTACAGAACACTTGATGTTGTAATGAGTAGCAGTTACAACTGGGATCAGTTGAGTACCTGACAGTACCGTTAATGTAAATAACGAGATCGTTAGTTTCAGTGACAAGTGTTCGTTCAACTACCATTCACAAATCCAGTTTGTGATGTTTAATGTACTTCATGCTATTAACTAGTAATGTATTACTCATATATAATAGTACTTTCATTTTATACCAGTGTAATCCACTTATATGAAGCTTACACGTGTTGTAAACTGTCGGGTGTGCAACTATCTACTAACAAGCTGACACAAATATTCTGTGCATCGTCAAAGGAAGCTTTGGTTTTTATTTGCTGCATGTACGCCGAACATTTACTAAATTCATAATGCTAGATTAAATTTAAGTGTACACGATTTAAATGTCACAAAAGCAGCTACTGTTTTGTGACATTTAACATTTTAAGACTATTTACCTTAATATACCTTAATAATAACTTCTGTATTATTCATTCATTCCATATTTTTATAAAACATTAAATTTAACTAATTAAGAATATACAATCTAGTATTTTATTCTGACAGGGAATCATGAAATTTTAAAATTCTTTAGAACTTTTCTATAAATTTTGTTACCAATTCTTGGTTTGAAGAACTTTTGAATGTCTTGAAATACTTTATGCCCCACTGCATCTTTTCTATTGTCTTCTTGAGTTTCTGCAATATGAAGAGTCGTCTCAAATGGCCGCTGGCTCTCGGGTTGAACTCCTATTACACACTACCTTCTTGGGTCTAGCAATAGGCCTCCCTACCCACCAGAGGCTTATCTGCGGCATTAGAAATTTACTTATATCTGGAAGCATGCCCCCTGTCTCAAATTCATTCAAATTGTGTTTTAGGAAAAGAAGAATGATGTTGCATACATTGTTCGATACGCAGATGGGTCCATCTATTGGCTGTTATTAGTGATTCTGTGAGAGTTCCTGTGTTTTGTCTTAAGATTTTCTGTTCTCTTAAGAATAAGAGTTTTCTGTTACTCTCGTGGTTGGTGTCTTCTATTTTGAAATCTAGTAAGGATTCGTTTTTCATTCCTTTTAACATATATGAGGGTAATAAAGTTGAGTACGCGTTTGTCGAGCAGGAACTTGATTGCAAAGTTCGTGTTTCTCGACAAGCCCAACCATGCTGCAAACTCAGATCCTACGTCATTTGTAGATTAGCTTATAGCCTCTAGCTATCTATTATTTTGCAATATACATTTGCCAAGAAAATAAATTTTTAACTGGTTCCTCATGTATTTTAAATTTTGAACAAGATTTGAACGCAATTGAAAGATATTGAATGCTTTAAAACTTATACTTCTGATTTATGAGGTTTTTATTTTGAAAATCTTCAGTTTTGCCATAGTAAAAAAGTTGGTTGATAGGCTTTGATAGATATGTATGTATATAAGGGCAAAGTAGAGTAAAGGTAATTTAGAATTAATAGAACCATGCATAAGTAAGTTCTTACATTTTTTCTATGATAACTATTTTTCCTGTAATAAATATGATTTATATTTAATTATACTATCTTTTCATGTATCAAACATTTAAGCACATAGTCCTTGTTTGTTTTAAATTTATTATAACGTATGTATTTATTATTATTTAATTTTTTGTTTATAACTGGCTGTTTTCGTTTTGATCTCATGAACTATACGTGTTTGTTAGGTAAAATACAATTTGAAAAAGTGAAAATACATAATAATTAAACCAAATTGTGTTACAAGTTCTTTAATGGTTTCACGAGTTTTCCGAAAATAAAAGCATAATTTCCAAGTAATTTTATTGTTGGACAAGTTGGTTAGCTGGTTATGTTTATATGTGAATGAAAGTGGCGTGTTTCACGGGTATCCCCGTGATTGCATTGGGATTTGGGATGTCGTACCTTTGAATATTTAACTAGTATTCCATAATCAAAAAGCAATTACCTATAAATATTTTTACCCATCATTCTCTGATTTATTAGTAGAATATGATTTTATTAATGAATAAAATTTAATAATAACTAAATAATTAGTATATATATTAATCAAAATTTTCTAAAAAATGTATACGAAACGTTTTTGATTAGTTAAATCAGTCTCCATGTGGGCCCATTTTGTGTTGGTTTCGCTTACGTTATAAGTATTTTTTTTATCACCAATAGTAAAGTAGCTTCTATAAAATATATTATAAATATTTCAACCTACATTAAAATTTAATTATTTACCCTTGAGAATACTGGAAGTCAAGAAATCTGAGACCAAAATAAATGACGACCATATTGTAAAAACAAGAATTCCTCACATTCAATATACAAATAGTTTACATGTTACCAAAGTATATTTCCCTAAGTTTACGCTCAAATGCTAACAAGAATCAAAATCAATAAGTAACATATCCAGGCAATATTTAATTCATAGTTTCTTATAAATATTAAGGTTAATACATTTAAATGAAATGAAGAAAATTACTTACCATGGATTTAACATGGTGGTTTTTTTATAAACCATACAATTAAAATTAATAGTATCCTCAATATGGTTCTATTAGTTGTATACTATTTTTTTTTTTTTTTTTTTTTTTAATAATAATAGTAATGTTTATTGCATCAAACCTCAAATTATGTATTACAATATAATGTAATAAATATAATAAAAATTTAGTTTAATCTACATATAAATTACAGTGGAATTTTAAAAAAAATCTTCAATGTTGTACAAACACTCTTCTAATAAATAGTTGCATATTATTTTTTTAAACTGTTTAATTTCCATATTTCTTAACTTATAAGGTAATTTAAAGTTGGACAAATATATTATTATATTGTATTATTATAAATAACTTTTTCACATTAGTAATATATTATATTTTACTTTGTTAATACATTTATATTGAGTTAAAATTTGAAGAAATGTTATAAATTATATATAACATTTATATATAACTTATAACATTATATTAATGTTATCCTTTAATATTTACCAATGGCTATCAAACTGTCTGTGTATTAGATACTTTTTAGTGTGGTGTTAGTTGAAATTTTCTTTTAACTAATCCCATATAATGATCCCGCCTTCGTTAACTACCCAATTATTCCAATTATATACAGGGTGTCAAGAATCAATTGTCCCATATTTTACGTGATGGACTTATGGGTAAAAAAAATTAAATAATGATATCGACCAGTTTGATATTTGATTGTATATATGTGAATTTGACCAAAATAACACGTTTTTAAAATTTAATACTGAATTTTAGTATGAAATGTTTTCTTAAAAAGACACATTACACTTTAAAAGGTTGAATGCTTAAGATTATCCGTTTCATAATGGTGGCAGTGTAAACTTTTAAACTTGCGATGTAAACTAGTTAATTTTACAGAAATATCTCAAAGTAAAAATCATAATAAAAATCTCATAATAAAAGCAAAAATGTTGTGACTGAAAGAGTATCTGTCCCAAACAATGTTGTGACTGAAAGTGTATCTGTCCTAAACAATGTTGTGACTGAAAGTGTATCTGCCCCAAACAATGTTGTGACTGAAAGTGCATCTGTCCTAAACAATGTTGTGACTGAAAGTGTATCTGTCCTAAACAATTTTGTGACTGAAAGTGTATCTGCCCCAAACAATGTTGTGACTGAAAGTGTATCTGTCCTAAACAATTTTGTGACTGAAAGTGTATCTGCCCCAAACAATGTTGTGACTGAAAGTGTATCTGTCCTAAACAATGTTGTGACCGAAAGTGTATCTGTCCTAAACAATGTTGTGACTGAAAGTGTATCTGTCCCAAACAATGTTGTGACTGAAAGTGTATCTGTCCTAAACAATGTTGTGACTGAAAGTGTATCTGCCCCAAACAATGTTGTGACTGAAAGTGTATCTGTCCTAAACAATGTTCAAACTATTTCTCCGGATATGCATAGCTACGGTCACAATATTTTAGTTTCCTCTGTTATTTATCACTCGGCTTTAGAAGTAATATACTCTTGAAAGTTTTTTTTAATTAGTTAATACTTTCTGTAATATTACATTTTATTGAAAATTTTATGCTTTTTATACTTTTAAGTTTGAAATTTTTGAGAGCCATGATTTTGAAACCGTATAGTTTGGGCTTTCAACCTTTTTGAGTACAAAAGTTTTTTAAAATTAACTTTCACACAAAATTTCAATATTAGATCTCAAAACGTTTTTTAGATATGAATTTTTTTTGTAAAAAGCACATACAGACAGGCATAACACGGCTCCAGATAGGACACATGGTAAAATGCATTGTTTGCTTGTTATGATCTAGAAAACTATCATATAGACAAAGCTGGACTCACTAAATATATAAAATATCCTGTAAGTACCCTTAGGTATTCAAACACAATACACATTTTAATAATCAAAAACAAACACACAGGTTTGTCTTATTTATATCAAACATACATGACATCGAGTCTTAACTCAAAAAAATATTATTTTAAATTACGTTTGGAGGAATGGTATAAATGATTTTTTATATTTACTGTTAGTTTTATAAAAAAAGTTGTTTTTTCCGGAATTACCTTAGGACTCATGATATAATATTTTGCTATAATTTATTATTATAAAAAACACTATTATTTACTGTAAGTTCACTCTAAAGGCTGTAGGTAATCAACGTTAGTATCAGTTCACAATTACTGATAAAACTAACTCCCATGTTTATTTTAAATAGTAATATATAGAGTCTGATCATAACATTTTTCAATGGTAATTTCAATATGACACATTTAACATGTAAAAATATTGTCTCATTTATAAAGACAATTAAACATGTATGTTTGTTTTCAGTTAGTATAATATGTATTGTGTTTGAATACATAACTGTATGTTATTTTAACGATTGCAAGTTCAATTTTTTGTTCAACTCGAAACACATTCCAATGTTTATTTTTCATACAATGTTATTACAAAATGTCCACGTTATTTTTCCAGTACAAAACAATAATCATATTCCATGTGTTTTTTCTTAATTTGTTAAAATTGATGAACCCGGTATAAAACTGTCGACTTTGCTTGCTCTTCCCCAGGGCTATAAATGGGCAGATCGAGATCAAATCATAAATGTTATTGTAAAGTTGAGGTGGAGTTGATATTGGTAAATAATTATCAAAACAAGTCCTTCACTTTTTTATAAATGTTAAGACAAGCTTGTAAAAAAGTATATTTTATTAATAATTTTTGAAAATTTATAAAACATTTAAGAATATAAAGTGTTTTATTAAAATTACCAAATTCAATCTATTATAATATTACACCAGGAGTTTAAATTAGGCACTATTTTAACTTATGAGTTCACGTGTGAACGTGATTTGAAGATATGAATTGATTCGGCTAGGATTATAGTAATGACATTTTATGTGTATATATATATATAATAGTATACTTACTTTTTAAAGTTCATTACCTTTAATTTTATTATTTGATTATTATTTGCCTTCACTGAATCAACTTGATTTATCTACCATCCCAATCTCTTCCACTTTACAATTTCAAGAATAATGTTTGTTTTGTTTGTGTTATTTATTTATCTGAACAATAGCAAGTGAAAAATATATTAATTAGACCATGCTACTTGAGGTGATCCAAAATAACAATACTAAACAATAAATGTAAAGTAAATTAGTTTATACTAAAACTCTCTTTTTATTTTGTGGCTAACCACTGATAGCCAAATAATATTTTTTAGTCATAATTAATAATTTTATGAAAAAGATATCTTACAGATAATGATGCTGTCTATTTTAAGGAAAGAATCGTGTTATCTCGATAGATTTGAAAAATTAATATTACAAGAATATCAGCAATTAGGTACAATTCTACTTAATATTCAAAGTTAAAATGAATCATGTGTATATGATTTCTTTAAGGAATTTCTATATATTTATTCACCACTGTCAGTTATGGAATCATTTATCTGTCTTAATAATGTTGATATCTTGCTTAATTCAAGAACTCACTTTACGAACTTGAGTTACTTTAAAGTTCATAAATGTTGTAAAACTTGACCCATCAAATAAAACTTTTACTTCCTCCAAACCTCAAAGTGTTTAATAAATGTTAAATCACAAATGACTATTCTGTAAGTAATGATAAATAATTTAACCTTAATGTCTCGCTTAGCTAGTGTAGGAAACCAGGACCTGGAATAACTATTGACACTGGTGAAAGTACAACAAAAATGTATTCTTACAGTAAATCACCTTACAATCCCTTCCAAAATATTACAATTACCTTATCCTATTTTACACTATACACATCACTTAATATACCCTTCTCATCCAATAATAGGCAATACAAATTATTCGTTTTATAAAACTTCAATCAAATTACTATTAAAATTGGCTTCAGTATACAGTCCGGTAAATCAATAATTTCAAGAAATATTATTTACAAGCGACAGAAAACTCCTAACCTGTTAAATCACAATCCTCCAAATAATGATACAAACGTCACATTAAGAATCAAAATAAATAAGTATTATATATGCAAAACGTCAATACTAACAAGTGAAAATTATATATTCAATAACAAGTTCTTCTTAAGAAATAATCAATCAATTATGTTCAATCAAAATTAACAATCAGGCAATAATATATCAACCTTACTAACTATGACGGTCTAATCAATTTACCGCACGATTTAAGTTATAGTATTTTACAAATATCTTTCAAGAGATAAGTCAAATATATTCAAATGGCCCTAGTTGCCATACTTTATTCTTCCTAAGAATTATCCAATATTTATGGTTTATATATTCAACGCAATATTTATTTACTATATATATCTATATCAACTCAAAACAACCATTTATACGGACAATGATCAATTACATGGATTCACGTATTCATATATTCACAATTTAAATTAACAAACTCAACACATTAACTTATACCAGACTCAATTCCCTCAAACAGTGAATTTTATTTTAATATTTAACTACGATTATTATTAGCTTCTTATATGAGTAATGTACAGCCCGTCGGCTTACGCTTTGGTGTAGGTAAAACGTAATTGAACACCCTTACAAAATTTCCTTTCGTCTAAAAATGTTATATCGTTTCCCTTAAACCCCAGAGGTGTTAAACAAATTTTAACATACCCCTGGACTCTAAGTCTCCTGCAGGTATTCTTGCAGGAGCGGGCCGTAGTGGATTCGGCGTCCGCTTGTCCGTCAGGGTCAGGTGGGCTGTTTGGATATGGAGTCACTTACAGTCATTTGGGGGTGGCTTCTCTGCCCCTCAGGATAGGCTGCAAGTCCAGTCGTCCCTCAGGTTCAGGTTGGCCGCTCGTAAAGTCTTCCGGGGGTTGATATTGACCGTGGCTCCAAGTCCTCCTCCTAGCTCGTCCCGTGTTTGTTCTGCAAGGTGGGTTGACGAAGCCTAGGTAGTTGGACCTGCAGATGCTGGTCCTCCCTATTGGTCTATTTCCTGAAGTCCTATCACTTGCCGAACTCTCCTCAGATTCCCCTTCTTTCGCCTTTCTTTCTCTAGTATCTCATTCCCCCTGCCACTCCCTGGACACGCCTACGATTTCGGAAAAACCAATTATTATCGGTGGTCCTATTACGAATCACCCTATTGACCCGTTTTCGTGATGGGTGGAACTTCCTCCTCTCCGGAGCTTCTGCTGATTCTCCGCCGCATTAGCATTCATCGGCCTAATTTTTGGTAAGTCTAAAACTTTATTAATGTGATTGTTGAAAACAAAAATATACGCTTTGAACTAGACACAGGAGCTTCTTTGACATCGATGTCCTTTAAAGATTTCAAACATATTCTCGCAAATAAAAGATTGTTTAAGACTGGTGTTGAACTGCGAATATACACAGGTGAGATCATCAGACCAAGAGGATGTACATTTGTTATCTGTAATTACCAGGGACAACAGTTCATTGGCAAACTTTACGTATTTAATCAAGACGTCGATCCTATCTTTGGCAGAGAGTGGATGAGGGAAGTAAAACTGGACTGGGTGGAGATCAGGACTGTTGTGGAAACACAAGGATCGGAACTTAATAAACTTCTAGAACAGTTCAAAAATGTTTTTGAAAATGATATTGGTTACATTCCTGAGTACAAAGCACAATTCATCCTTCAAGAAGGATCCCATCCAATATACATAAAACCTAGACAAGTACTCTATGCTTTGAAAAACAAAGTTGAAAATGAAATTGAACGATTGGACTAATTAAATATTATATCAAAAGTAGATCATTCCGAGTGGGATACCCCAGCAGTACCGGTAGATAAGCCTAATGGGAACATCAGGTTGTATGCAGACTACAAAGTGACCTTGAACAAAATTATACAGGATGAAAACCATCCTATAACAAGAATAGAGGACATTTTCAGCTCAATGTCAAATAGATAAAGAAGCTACAGCAATATTTTTGGGCTTGAAAAAATTCTTCTCTTATTATTACGGTAGAAATTTCACATTAATTACAGATCAAAAGCCACTGGTTTCAATATTTGATCCTCACAGAACATTACCTACTATGGCAGCCACTAGAATTATACACCCATTTTTTTGTCAGGGATTAATTACAATTTTGAATTCAGACGCACTGATCAACATTCCAATGCAGATTTGCTCTCTAGGTTTCCTGTTGAAAAACAGTCAGATGAACAAATGGACACCTCATCTATATTTCAAATTAATCAAATTCAAATAATGCCCGTGATATCAAAACAAATCGCTGAAGAAACCGCAAATTAGACACTCTACGGAAAATCATTGATGATTTAAAAAAAAGGAACAAGTTTAAAGAATTTGGGACTAGAAGACTTTGAATACAGCTTACAAGACAATTGCATATTTAATTATGACTCTGCTTGAAGCAGAGTCAAAATTCCTGCATGTCTTCAGAACAAAGTACTACAAGAATTGCACATTGGCCACCTAGGAATGGTTAAAATGAAAGCGTTTAGCGAGGTCTTATTGCTACTGGAAGAACATAAACAAGGATATTGAGAACTTGGTAGGCTCATGTACATGTAAACAATGTTGTTTGAAACAAAATAATCCTCCAAAAACAGATGTTCATCCATGGAAGCAGCCTGAAACTCCCTGGGAAAGGATCCACATTGATTTTGCCGGACCTTGCTTTAGAAACAACTACTACTTTATAGTTGTCGATTCATTTTCAAAATGCGTAGATGTGACCCAGACTAAATCCACTACATCAGAGTGGTGCATTAAGAAACTCCAAAACCTATTTTCAACTTTTGGTCTTCCTACAATCTTATTTTCAGATAATGGATCACAATTTTCTTTCCACGTGTTTCAACATTTTTTAAAGGTGCATTGAATAGTTCACAAAACATGTGCTCCGTTTCAACCACACTCTAAAGGGCAAGCAGAAAGATTTGTGCAGACCATAAAAAAATCACTCTTTGCAATGATGGATGAATAAGGAGACATGGATACGAATATTCAACGGCTGGTTATGCAACTGAGGAAAGTTCCCAGTTTAATGTTTGGACGAAACATAAGGACACAAATTGATTTAATGATACCAGTAAGGCGTAAAGACGAAGTCAATTCTTGCCCACCATTACGAAGAGTATTTAAGGAGGGAGAAAGGGTTCAAGCTAGATGCTATACCAGAGGAAACCCTAAGTGGAAATTTGGTGTAATCATTGGAAAAAAAGGAACATCCTTATATTTAGTAAAATTGGATAGTGGTGAGATTTGGCGGAGACATGTCAACCAACTGTTGAGCTCAAAATTTAAGGGGGAGGAATGTGTTTTATATAAGTTGTTTTGATTATGTGTTGCTAGGTAACACAAACATTGTATTACTGTGTTATTATGATGTATGTTACTGAAATAAAGTTACTAAGTTAATTCTTTATAAATTATATAATTACTACAAGATTAAGATATTATATAATTACTATATAATTACTACATGTGTACAGTGCTGACCCTCCTTCCTTGACATCCGATCCCTTGCTTTCTGAGTTAACACTCTCAGGATGTCCTACTCAAATTTTACCTACTCCACTTCCTGTACCGTATTTCCTGTTGAAATAAAACCTATTTCTCATTTTTACTGTTGATCTTTATTTTTATTTTATTATTGTTATTAATAATAGCTATGAAGGAATCTTGTGCAAACGTGTAGCAGTTATGTAAACCTCAAAGGTTTACAATGTTCAACAAAGTCTTGAATGGTGGGAGTCCAGTTCTTAAGAAAAATAACACTAAACGCTATTAACTACCTAATTTCCAATATAGTAATCTCTAAGTCACATCCGTGATGGTACAGGACCTCCTGGGCCCATTAAGTGTTTGCAGTGTTCACACTTTCAAGACATTACATGACTGTTCAACATTTCGTACAATTTGGGTCGAAGGTTCTCATCTGGAAGAGATTATAGTGCTGAACAACCCAACTGGGATTGAAAAATACATTATATTACCTCACACAACTTACTGGGATATTATCATTCTGAAGTCAATAATTACTTTGTAGATTATTTATTTATGACAAATGACTTTAGTGTATTGACCCAACTGCGCTCCCATCCACATAATGGCTTACCTAACCACCCTACACGTGCAGTGGTACTGACCAACCTTGTCTATGAATTCCCACACTCCCACCCATATACGCACATTGAGTTTTACCAACTGGGACTATATTGTGTCCGTATAAATGGTATGCTATATGGTAAAATGGTACAGTAGTATTGCATCCACCCACCCATCCATACACGTACAGTAGTGTAATATTATTAATTAAGAGTTTTAAATGCAAACAAATACCTACGGAAATATATAAGACGATAAGGTTCAGATCTCATCCTCTAAATGAGGTATTTAGTTGCGAGAGATCTCGACACGTGTTGTACCTGGATGTTATTTGAATACTGAGTAGAGAGGTAATGGTGATTGATTAGCATTAACACCTGTCACTGACGTGAACAGCTCCGTCAAACTTAAGCATATGTAACAAACGTCAACGATCTCTTTATACATAAGCAACATTTTAAAAAGTGTGTCCCCTTAAGATATGTATAGGAATGCTGAGTGTTTACTTTTTTAATTTTTTTATTTGGTATTAATTGAGACCAACATAACTGACAGAAGATACTAAGCTCTTCTTAAACCCAAATAAATTACTCATTTGCATATTGGGCATGTGGTGCTGTATTCTTCCAATGGTTCAACTTACTGTGACAAAATATAATTTTATTGTGGAATATAGATTTACTAACAAATCGTTATCAGTTGGTTAGCCATCATATAAACGAATCTAGGAAAAGATGAATAAACAGTTGTATCTTCAGAACGTTATACATATATCGGAGACAGTAAACATGAGATAAAACGTGCATGGAATGGATCAGACCCCCCCACCTATGTATCTTCAGAACATTATACATATATCGGGAACAGTAAACATGATATAAAACGTGCATGGAACGGATCAGACCCCCCCACCTATGTATCTTCAGAACATTATACATATGTCGGGAACAGTAAACATGATATAAAACGTGCATGGAACGGATCAGACCCCCCCCACCTATGTATCTTCAGAACATTATACATATATCGGGAACAGTAAACATGATATAAAACGTGCATGGAACGGATCAGACCCCCCCACCTATGTATCTTCAGAACATTATACATATATCGGGAACAGTAAACATGATATAAAACGTGCATGGAACGGATCAGACCCCCCCCACCTATGTATCTTCAGAACATTATACATATATCGGGAACAGTAAACATGATATAAAACGTGCATGGAACAGATCAGACCCCCCCACCTATGTATCTTCAGAACATTATACATATATCGGGAACAGTAAACATGATATAAAACGTGCATGGAACGGATCAGACTCCCCCACCTATGTATCTTCAGAACATTATACATATATCGGGAACAGTAAACATGATATAAAACGTGCATGGAACGGATCAGACCCCCCCACCTATGTATCTTCAGAACATTATACATATATCGGGAACAGTAAACATGATATAAAACGTGCATGGAACGGATCAGACCCCCCCCCCCACCTATGTATCTTCAGAACGTTACACATATATCGGAGACAGTAAACATGAGATAAAACGTGCATGGAACAGATCAGACCCCCCACCTATGTATCTTCAGAACGTTACACATATATCGGCGACAGTAAACATGATATAAAACGTGCATGGAACAGATCAGACCCCCTCCCCACCTCAGTATCTTCAGAACGTTATACATATATTGGCGACAGTAAACATGAGATAAAACGTGCATGGAACAGATCAGACCCCCCCACCTATGTATCTTCAAAACGTTACACATTATCGGCGATAGTAAACATGAGATAAAACGTGCATGGAACAGATCAGACCCCCCTTCCACCTATGTATCTTCAGAACGTTATACATATATCGGTGACAGTAAACATGAGACAAAACGTGCATGGAAGAGATCAGACCTCCCCCCCCCACCTATGTATCTTCAGAACGTTATACATATATCGGTGACAGTAAACATGAGACAAAACGTACATGGAAGAGATCAGACCTGCCCCCCCCCCCCACCTATGTATCGTCAGAACGTTATACATATATCGGTGACAGTAAACATGAGATAAAACGTGCATGGAACAGATCAGACCCCCCCCCACCTATGTATCTTCAGAACGTTATACATATATCGGTGACAGTAAACATGAGATAAAACGTGCATGGAACAGATCAGACCACCCCCCCTATGTATCTTCAGAACGTTATACATATATCGGTGACAGTAAACATGAGATAAAACGTGCATGAAACAGATCAGACCCCCCACATCTATGTACATTATACATATCGGGAACAGTAACATGAGATAAAACGTGCATGGAACAGATCAGACCCCCACCTATGTATCTTCAGAACGTTATACATATATCGGCGACAGTAAACATGAGACAAAACGTGCATGGAACAGATCATCCCCCTCCTCCCCACCTATCTATCTTCGTTGTAATCATGGTTATTGTCAAACTTATACATTACTTTATATAAGCAGTACACTAACATTAAGAACACACATTATAACATAAGGGACTTAACTGTTCACTTTACTTTCCGTGTGTTCAATACTGTAAAGTTTAATGCTACACAAACTATCGTAAACTTTCTAAATACAAAGGTAGGTAAAACTGTACTGTAACGTACTCAACTTCCAATTCCTTTACCGCTGTAGTGCGATGTTTATTTTAAGTCTATTAAGTCAGAAAACGTTGTATTTGTGGCTGGATCCAAGGACCTTAACCGAACATGCATCACATTTGTCCATTTGTGACTTGCACAGTACAAACACATTGTCTGTCCACACTACAGCAACTCCTCCAGTGAAGAAGACACACACTCAGATTATTAAGGTAATAATTGAATTCCAGCTTTTACGTTTCATTGTTTGTTTATGTTTCATATGCTATCAGCATAATATTGTAACAGTAAAAAACTGAATATGAATACGTTTGTAGTATTACTACAGGGTAAGTTGTCATTGTAAATACATACTATATATACCCCTAATCGTGATTGCAGTTGGAGATAGGAAATTAAGTGGATGGGTGGGCCTTAGTGTGCGGTGTAAGGTTGAAGTAATTGAGGTCTAAAACATAACGTCTTTGTTATGACTGTGGTAACCCGTATAATCCTTAACCTAAACTCCTTGGGAGATCAGTAAATACAGTGATTTTATTTGGCTAATCAAAGTTACTAAATGTTACAAGCAACGCCAATCTACGTACTACAAGATCCATGCTATAAACAAAAGCTAAATAATACAAAGTAAATGGTAAACCATAGTAAACGTTGAAAAATAATTTCACTATGAATCACGCAAAATATGAAAAAGTACATAGCCTATACATGCATGTTATGTACTTTTATGCATGTTAATAGGTATATCCTTGCCGAGTAGTCAAACATTTTTAAATTTGAATTAATAGGAATTAGAATTGTGGGCTTCAATAGGTTTAGCAAAATTATACACTAGTATTATAGGCTAACATAAAAATGTAAATATAAAAACGTATGAAATATAAAGGGAATACATGCAAACTGGTAATAAATAGCTCATGTAATACATGCAGAAAATAAAAACTCATGTGGGCAATTAAAGGCTTAGTTAAAGCATGTATATTGGTTAAGATGTATTCATACATAAAGTCAGGTCTGGTGAGTGTAACAAAGTCCATATAGAGGAACTCGGTCACTCTGTAGAATGGGTGCTTCAAAAGTGAATATTTCGATATACTTGAAGGTATATAGTTATGTCTCTAAGTAAATACGTAGATGTTTCATTTATTATAACAGCAATACAAACATCTAAGTGGTATGTTTGAAAATAATCAAATGTAATTACGTGTGATATTTCTGTATTTTTCTTATTACCATAATAGTAAAATAATTTAAACTCGACTAGAATATTGAACTAGCAACTTTTTCAAATAAAAAATCATTTAAGTAATTTTAACAATGCCTTGGCTAAGTTACTTTTTAATATTATTTTAGATTAAAAGTAGTTTTAATGTTGGAATTTTTGTAATTAGGTGATTTTGTTTTAAGATAATTACTGAGATTATAATTTTGTAAATAGCTATTTATTATCTCTGTATTTATTCTAAATAAACGTAATTATATAATTCACATTCCCAGATTCATTTTATGTTATATTATGATCGTTACTTGGTATTTTTTTATCTTCCTAGTTTTCCTCTAACACACAAATGCCATTCTTTCAGTTTTTAAAATATGAACTTGAAAAATATACAGATTGCATAATACTTGATAGTATTTCTATTTTGTTGTATTGTTTAACTTGTCTTCTTACCACAACTTATAACAACGAGGTAAATAAATGTGTAATATTACTTCTCATATAACAGGTGATAAATTTTAGGAATAACTCCGTACAGTGTTTACAGGAATCTGGACTCGGCACAAGGAAATATTTATGGAATTCAATTATCATAAATAAATGTGAAGTGGTCCTTACAAGGAGTGAAACACCGGTGTATTTTATCTGCTGCTGATGTTATCATTCTCTTAAAGCATAGTAATAACAGTGCTACACTGCACCAAATTATCACTAAATATATGTTAATTAATTTTAAGGATTATTAATTAATATAATATTTAATTGATAATTAATGAAACTTAAAACATGTTGTTATTATGATTGATATATGCTTGTCTTGACAACTGATAAAAATATTTGCTTTACAATGAATGCATATTTTGTTTTTTGCTATATACTCCTAATATAAAATAAAGTTTTACGTAAATGATTGTTATACAGTAGACCTAAACCTAAACTATTAGGCATGAACTATCTCAGTACGGTTCTACTGATTCAAGTACCTAGATACCCAGGAGGTAGGTTTATCACCTTGGTGTTGAACTTGTTTTTACAAGCATAAACCAAATAGGATATGATTTAGGGGTCTAAAATAGCTGTGAACAGAACTGAGTGGTTGATTTAGTCCAACTCGTAGGTGTGTGAAAAGGTGACTGCTCCACTAAGAGCAAATAACAACTCTAATCTAGTCCATATTTATGTTGGACTTACAAGCTTACCTTTTGTCTCATGCCTTCTACAGTGTTGACAAATATTTGAAGTGCCAGCTAAATTAGTTTTAAATTTAGAATAATATTTTGTTTCAAAGGTTCATACATTCAGTTGTAAAATACCACAGTGTACATATTACTGTAAAAAATAAAGGAATTTTGATTTTACATTGAAGAAACATTTTCTAGACCATTGTTGTGTTCCATTAAGACATTGGAACCTCGTCTTTCGTGTCAAAATGTGTTTAAATGGAGAAGGTAGTCGCCCCACAACTAACTTCAATTCTCTGGTGTAAGCCGGCTTACAAGAACGGTGGCTAGAGGCTAACTCCCCTACAGCTATTGTTGGCTTACGGCAGAACGTGTCTCTCTTTTTTCTTAAAACTTAGAGTATAATACAGAATTAATATCTTAAAAACCTTCATCCCCACTAAACGATTACTAAACAATACTACGAGTGCACTTATAGATTATAACGAACATTAAGTTTGAAAAATGCTTAGATTGAAAGTAAAAATAACATTGTGAATTACAGATATACTAATTTGTTTTTAATCTATCTTTTGTACTAAATGTTCCTATCGATAAAGACTTGTTTTCTTTCATTATTACTTGATTTTTTTTTTTAATTTCAAATATCAAAATATTCACATTTGCTTTACATATGTATTTATAGTTTTTATTTTTTATAATTTTTTTACTGCAATGTTTCTTTTCAAGTCATTTACCTGTAATATTGTACCAATGTTTGGTTAAAATAAAGATAGTTGTTTCATTTCATAGATGCAGTTTTTACATGAATACAACTTGACTAAGTGTATTAGTTACACTATCAATAAATGGTAATAAAATGTAAAACTAATTAACCAAACTACCAAAATGTTATATTACTAACGTAAATAATTTCACAGTATTTAATCGTATTGGATCCATGTTAGTTTCCCACACACGAAAATTCCTTCAACGTAAATAACTGTACTAAATCTTTAAGAATAAGAAATTAAATAACTCACTCTTATAAGTAACATAAATAATATCCTATGTTATAATCTTGAACATAGAAGCTTATAAGTTAGTTTTAAGTGTATATGTTCAAATACAAACAATAATTAATTTACAGCCGCATGAAAGTTAACGCAAAATGCTGTCAATTAAAAAAAAGTACTTTCCATTTATGATTAATTAAGTTCTAACTAAATCTACGAATATAGCACTAAAGTATTCTTATAGAATTTGTAATAATGTAAAGACTATCACTATACATTATTAATATTTTACTTTTTTTTAACAAATTCGTAAATTTTGTATAATTGTATCCCAGTGGTAGTTTTCTAGATACTATTTTTGCTCCATGTTTGAAATTAGATTATTAAATTTTGGAACTTAATTGAATCAAAATTTAACAAACCCACAAAACAATGGCACATCCACCCACCCATACTCGTAGAGTGGTAATTGCACATCCGCCCACCCATACTCCTATAGTGGTAATAGCACACCCACCCACCCATACTCATATGGTGGTAATAGCACTCCCACCCACCCATACTCGTATAGTGGTAATGGCACATCCACCCACCCATACTCGTATGGTGATAATAGCACACCCACCCACCCATACTCGTATAGTGGTAATAGCACACCCACCCACCCATACTCGTATGGTGGTGATAACACACCCACCCACCCAACTCGTATGGTGGTAATGGCACACCCACCCACCCATACTCTTGTAGTGGTAATATCACACCCACCCACCCATACTCATATTGTGGTAATAGCACACCCACCCATCCATACTCGTATGGTGGTAATAACACACCCACCCACCCAACTCGTATGATGGTAATTGCACACCCACCCACCCATACTCTTGTAGTGGTAATATCACACCCACCCACCCATACTCATATGGTGGTAATAGCACACCCACCCACCCATACTCGTATGGTGGTTATAACACACCCACCCACCCAACTCGTATGGTGGTAATGGCACACCCACTCACCCATACTCTTGTAGTGGTAATAGCACACCCACCCACCCATACTCGTATAGTGGTAATAGCTCACCCACCCTCCCATACTCGTATGGTGGTAATAACACACCCACCCACCCAACTCGTATGGTGGTAATGGCACACCCACCCACCCATACTCTTGTAGTGGTAATAGCACACCCACCCACCCATACTCATATTGTGGTAATAGCACACCCACCCACCCATACTCATATGGTGGTAATAGCACACCCACCCACCCATACTCGTATAGTGGTAATGGCACACCCGCCCACCTATAGACGTACAGTGGTAATATCCCACCTACCTACACATATAAGCATGGTGGTAATTGATAAGTGGTATGTCAAAGGTAATTTAAACGTACGAAAGACTGTTGTGAGACCTTTCAGTAACAATGTTACCATCATCAGACACACAGTTGTGTGCTAACCTTTAGTGAAAAATTGTGGAGTACTTTCATACATTTAAATTATAATACTCAGTAAGAAGTCCTTCAAGAATCATGAATCAGTAGGTCATTCATAGAGATTATATTGTAAATTACCACTGACATACGTCTATGGGTGGGTGGATGCACCATTACCACCATACGTGTATGGGTGGGTAAGTGAGTTGTTACCAACTTAGATGCATGGGTGGGCCATTATCAGCGTAAGGCTGTCTTACAGTAAAATTAAGTTTTAGAGTATTGTTTTGTAGCATCATCTGCCTCTAGAGGGATATATTACAGCACACGAAGTTGTTTTTATACAATTCTTTACTAAAATTCAATATAAAATGTTTATTAAGTAAAATCCTAAAAATTAATGTTCACCTTCAATAAGTTTAGCGTTTCACCTAACTAGTGTAAACTAGCTAAACAAGAACATTAGTCCATCAGATTGTTGGTTTTAATTTTAAATTTCTTCATATATAGAAGAACTCTTAGGATTTGGATAAAACCAATAATTGATTAAATTTCAATAACCTCAATATTCAATGCAACATGAAAATGTTTCAGGTTTATTTGGCAGATTTATTTTACAAAACATTTTACCGATTCACATTTAATAATAATTTAAAGATTATAACTATTAACTGATATTTCAGTTATTCAATAGTTCATATTGGAAGAAACCAAACAATGTTTCATTGTTGTTCAGTTACTCTGTTTGCAATTTTTCATGTTGTAATCAAAATCTACCAGGACAAGTTTAAAAATGGTAAGTTATTAATTGATTACTAATAGATTGAAAAAGAGCACTATCCACTACAGAAGAAGATATGTAAAATATACCAATGTATTTTTAAATGTCTATTTACCATAATAAATCAAATTTAAATTTAGTATTTAGCATGATACTGTGACGTTTTTACGTCCTAATGTATAATTAATTAATCGCTATGTGGGTTTTACAAATGAGCAACACGATATACTAAACAATTACTAAATTTATTGAATATAAAATTAACTTATTATAATTAAACGTATTATTTCCTTAACTTTAAACTATTGAGAAAAGTACAATTTACTATTAGGCCTACTGTTACAGTTAAACTAATTTATATTTACAATCTTAGATGGCATCAATAATTACTACTACTAATTGCAAAGTGACTTTACTAAATTCCTTTCTTTTAATTACAATTCCTAGCTCTATAAAGTGGCTTTCCTAGATTCTCTACTATTATTTACAATTACTAACTATAAAGTGACTTTACTAGATTCCCTACTACCTACAGTCCAATGCTAACAGTTCACTCACAGTTTCTTCAGTGTCCCTTCAGAAGTCGTCCACAAGTACCGCAATGCTCCTTCGTTGATCCCCACAACGAACCAATCACCGGTAACTTCTCCGTAGACCACTTCACTATACACGGACACTTCACTCGCACTGTAGAACTGTCTCACTGTCGCCGCAAACACCCGGGCTGTAGGCTGTAGACTCACTGGCTGACTGACTGACTGACTCGCGCTGGTATCCGGGCCGTATATATCACCTGCAGGTCTCCATCTAGAAGCTTCTCGAATTCCCCTGCGTCCGAAGTTCCATGACAGAGCTGGCTCGTCAACCCAGAAGATTCTAGAAGTTCATTGAAGAGGTAAAGGGGCGTTCATGCGTAAGCCATTGTGCCCCAAAGGTTGTAAACAAGCAGGGCAGGTGGTCAGCGACCCATCCATTACTTCCGCATCAACGGTTCCCAGGATGGAGACCACTCTGAATGTCACAATACCTTAGATATTTTTATAAATTTAGCATTTAGTACTGTACTGTTGTATACTACAAAAGTATATTTACATAAATCAGAATAATATTTAGCACATAGAAAAGTTTTATGGTAGAGATCGATTTTCAATTAACATGCTCATTAAGACGGTTTTTTTATAAAAATAGAATGTAAATTAGTGCATTGTTTAATTGGTTCCAATACTTGCGCCAGAACATTTGCAATAGTATGTACAGTCTATCTTCAATGGTTGTTTTAACTGCATTAAGAAGTTGAAGAATAGTAAATCATATAAAAAACAGCAACTTCATGGCCAATCATAGGATTATTTTGATAAAAGAGTAAAAATGTTATAAATAAGCACGTATTTTAATTAAATGTATTTTTTACTTTTTTTAATTTTCTGATATTCATTTTTTTTAAAGTTATACAATAAATTACAAACGTCATAAACCTCAAATTTTGGGGGAAAGTCAAATGAACAATTGATTAAGCGTTGAAATACGTTTATTGAATTAGCTACTTATAAGAATATTAAGTTACTTACAAAAGATAAGAGTGAAGTAGGAGGAAGATTAACTTTAACAGTAAACATTTGCTACGTTTAGTACAAAAATCAAAATTAATTTTACGAAAGTCATTCCCGTGGTTATAAAGGGGTTCTCAATCATCTACCGTATTGCTCAATTCTACACATAGTTGTTAATTAGGCAAACAAACTCATCGTGTAATATTAGTTTACGATTCTCTTTGACGATGTATAACAATCCTGCAGAGAGAATCACAAACACAACAGTTATTAAGTAACATGACTAAACAATAAAACCATCAATAGAAGAAGAATATTTAATTTAATGATTTGTCATTACCAGACAACCTCAGAGCTTCAAACCATCTTCTGACACCTGCTAATAAAACGTCTACATTATTAAACTATACTTCAAATAAAATTTTATGATTGGTAAATAAATATGCACATCTAAAGATTTATGCACTTTTGATTTAAAATGTTAAGAATATTTCATAAGCTTCCGGCTTTTTATACACAGGCATGAAAGGCGTGAGAGGTATCAAACCTGAATATTTGTGCTGATGTATGTTACTTTTTAGTATAATATAATATAAAATGTATTATATGGTATCTTCAATTTCAATGTACTTAAAATTAGTAAAAAGTGTATTAATTTATATTCCAATACATTATTACAACAGAGTAACAACATTTGTTTATAAATATTGTATTTATATCAAGTTAATATGCTCTTTAGTCCCAATCAATTTAAAGTGAAGAAAACATTACGTGTACTAGTTTATTAACACTATACTGTTGTAAATCCTACATCATGTTATTCTACTGTTGTAAATCCTGCGTCGTGTTATTCTACAGTTGTACCGTCGTGTTATTCTAAAGATGTAAATCCTGCGTTTTGCTATTCTATAGTTGCAAATCCTACGTCTTGTTACTCTACAGTTGTAAATCCTGCGTAGTGTTATTCTATATACAGTTGTAAATCCTGCGTCGTGTTATTCTACAGTTGTAAATCCTACGTCGTTTTATTCTACGGTTGTAAATCTTACGTCATGTTATTGTACCGTTGTAAATCCTACATCGTGTTATCCTACAGTTATAAATCTTACGTCTTGTTATTGTACAGGTGTAAATCAATGTGCCGGCTTTTATAAATCTGAGGCACATCCTCCTCCAATTTCCTTTCATCATTATTTTTCACAATTATTAAAACAATTTCATAATTATATTACATAAATATTTTAGAGGCATGTTTTATTTTCACTATTATGATGCATCATAATTAGGATAATCTCTTAATCTTTACATACAAAATACTCTAATATATTTGATTGAACAAAGTAATTTTGTAGTAAAACTTTTCCTTGACAAAGAACTTAGAATAGAGTTATTCGGTTACTGTCTCCTACTGTAACAGTAAAATAGTTAATTGTTGTCATTATCCGTCCCTAAATTGGTAATATTAAGCTACAGGGATAATACGACCCTCCAGAGCACTAAAGTATACTTGGCTGTAGAAACACACAGACATACAAAGGTAGTGCATTTGCAGTAAACGCACACCTGTTCTGCTATCTAACGGTGAGTGGTCTCAAATAAGTGCACGGATGACTAATTGGCATGCTATTATCTCAGCTATTAGTCACTTGAGCGTGTGCTGTAGAGAGAAGAGGGAGGGAGGTAGAGCGAGAGAGAGAGAGAGACAGAGAGAGAGAGAGAGAGAGAGAGAGAGAGAGAGAGAGAGAGCGAGAGAGAGAGAGAGAGAGAGAGAGAGAGAGAGAGAGAGAGAGAGAGAGAGAGGATAGAGCGAAAGAGAGACAGACAGACAGATAGAAAGGGGAGAGGGGGAGGGGTAGAGGAGGGGGAGGGGAAAGGGAAGTGGAGGGGGAAGGGGAGTGTGAAAGGGGGAGACAGACAGGCAGACAGAGCGAGAGAGAGAGAGGGGGTGAGCAGAGAGGGAGACCACCGATACTACTAAGTGTGAAAACAGAACAAGAGCTTACTTCACCGTGCAGGAAAACCGGCTTCGCGGGACCCATACGAGCGGACTTGCAAAACTAAATTAAAGCCTGATTAGTTCGCATTTTTTTATTACTATTCAGGTTAAAGTTATCTACATAACAACTACATATTAAACCTAAGTCAAGTGTATGTAAAAGTACTTTTTCTCTAACAATATTGAATTTAAACATATTGTACTGCAATGCAGATTTATCGAGCCTTAACCTATATAATTAATTGCTTTATATTTATTTCAGTATTAAAACTATTCCTATCTATTTTAAAATCACACATCATTGTTTTCAATATTAAATAACGTCATCTGATTAATAAATTCAAAAATACTTGTACATGCATATATCCATAGGTAATAAAGTATTGCAAACGCCTTTTAATGCATATAGGACAACAATTACAATATTAGAAGTGTCTTTATTCTCATTGTACAAAAGCAAATAATGCTTGTTCAGAAGGGACAGTTTAGGAAAAGGACTTCCGAGATTGGGGCGGAAAGAGCCAATTTCCGGTTTGGCCGGTGAATATCCGCAGGCTACTTTACCTTAGAGCTTTCATTGGATTAAATATACGTTTATGGTTTGTGTAGGTCTTTTAGCTATATCACTTTATGTAATTTACTACTTTATGTGACGAACATTGAAACATTTGAAATATATTTACAGAGACATATTGCACGTTTTAATGATGAAATCACTCGACTTTATTTATATTTACATCTTAAATACATAAATATATAAAATATATTAGTATTAAAATCTGTAAAATTTTTTTATAATTTTTTTATAAAACTTTATACCATAGTCATATCAAATGTATAAGTCGTATAAATATATTATACGGCAAATTAAAAATATTTCCAAATCAAAAGTTAAAGTTTAGCCTACTGTAATTTACTTTCCATTCAGAAAAATCTCTTTTTTATACAAAAATAACATTGAACAAAGATACCAATTTTACAGCGATGAATTCATTGTTTTCCAGGTTTCGAAAAAAATTTAGTCTTTCATTATTTTACGTATGTTCACTTTTGAAAATTTCTGTAAGAATTTTTTGATTTGAAATGACACAAACAAATTCGAACATTAAATACAAGTATTGTTTTATCATAATGATATGCATTTTACAAAGGTATCGTCACATAGAAATAGTTTTTTATGAAAGTAGTTTCGTTTAGGTGTTTATATGTTACTATTACTTTTGTCATGGACGATGACAGACTTGCAAAAGTATTAATTTGATGGCAAACATTATCTATCATTATTTTATCATTATGAATTACTGACGCTATGAAAGTAGCTAATGCGTTCAACAATTTTTTCAGTTCCGTTGCACAGTCTGAGTTCCATTCACACCAAGATAATCAACTTCCCACACGTGGTCAAATTCCAATCTCCTCAATGGCATTGGCTCGGGTTGTGGAAGAGGAATTAGCACAAATAATAAATCAGTTCCCCTCCAAAAAAATCAAACGACATAAATTACATGTCAATTTGGATAGTAAAGCGGTGCTCTAGGCATCTGTCGAGCCCCTTAACTCACCTGATAAATTTATCATTTCAGACAGGCATATTAATATTAATACCTCAGGAACAAAATTAATACCGATTTACAAAAAAGGTGACCCTGATTCCATAAATAACTTCAGACCAATCTCAATTCTTCCCGTCTTGAGCAAAAGTATTTGAAAAAGCCTTTCTAACCCGAATGTTAAAATTTCTGGAAAAACACAATCTTCTGTCGAATTACCAGTTTGGTTTCAGGAAGGGGAAATCAACGATAGATGCAGTAGTAAGTCAAGTTGATATGGTTGCAGAGATCTTTGAAACTCAAAGCCACTCTAAGCATTTTTCTCGATCTTTCTAAGCCGTTCGACTGCGTTTATCACAGTATGTTGCTCCACAGGTTAGAATTCTGTGGTGTACGAGGAGTGCCACATTCGTGGATGAAGTCGTATTTTGACTATAGAAATCAGACTGTCCAAATTTCAAACAAAATTTCAAAAATCAACCAATTGAGCATTGGTGTCCCCCAGGAATCTATATATAGCCCCTTAATATATCTGATATATGTAAATGATAACGCGTAATTTCTTCAGCAAGGGCGACTCGTGCAATATGCTGATGACACAACTCTCTGTTTTAGCAAAAAATCAAAATCGCATTTAGAAATTGAAACATTTATGGAGCTAAATGGCTGCATACAACATTTCTCTAACAATAATCTAAAAACAAATCCTAAAAAGTCACACTTCATTAGCTTTTGTCTTCGAACATCAAACCTCGAATTCACTCCAGCTATTATGTTGAATGAAACAGAGGTGGAAGAAGTACAATCAACAAAATTCCTCAGAATACACATCGACAAAGGCCTAACTTGGAACTATCATATCGACAGTCTGTGTTCCAAACTGTCCTCAGGCAATTATGTTTTGAGGACGTTATCAAAAAGCTGCCAAATGCAGGTACTGATTATGGCATATTAAGGCCTCATCTACCCTCACCTTGATGGAGGAAGCGTGGGCATTTAAATCCCTTTAAGCCATTTAAAGGACTGATAACCATCGATGCGATAACCTAGATACGAGCTTTCCGCATTCCAATTAAGGCCGCGGCTTTCCCCCTCCCCGGTCTCAATTTCCAAGCTGATATTTCAAAGCAACACGAAATATCACGCACTTTGCAGGCGCTGAGTGCCTCACTTGATTGTTGACAAAAATTTATTTACGAAACTACTGTAAATGTTGACGTTACAAGTTAGATTAACTGATGGAGTGGTGCTTTGGGGTGGATGTGAAAATGTCGAGTTCACCCGCTTATTCAGACTGCAGAAAAAAGCGGTTCGATTAGTTTCAAAAGTGAAAAACAAAGAGTCGAGCAGAACTATTTTCCAAACCATAAAATTGTTGACCCTGCCCAGCATTTACATATTAGAAACAATCATGTACTGTATTTGAAAATGTGTACTCACAAGAGGGACTGACATACATAGTTATGAAACTAGAGGCAGTGACAACTATCGCACTGGCCAACATGAGACGGTGGCTATGAGCAGCTCTCTTCACAGGCTAATGTTCATTTCTAAACTGTTTGCCCCATAAAATTAAATTTGCCAGGACGCCAAAGGCAATCAAAACTCGCCTCAAACAACTTTTGTTAAGTCAGAGATTGTATAATATAGGTGAGTTCTTCGCACAAAACTGGGAGACCAATAATTGGCAAGAAACCGGCGCTGGATAGGCTTGCCTTCTAGAATCAAACCACATTCTAGAAGGCAAGCCTTCTATCATTTATTAATTAATGATTATTTAATAAATGATGGTGCTCATTTATTAAATAATTGATAAAATTATTATTAGTACCACCCTACGTGTATGGGTGGGCGGGTGGGTTAGTACCACCCTACGTGTATGGGTGGGCGGGTGGGTTAGTACCACCCTACGTGTATAGGTGGGCGGGTGGGTTAGTACCACCCTACGTGTATGGGTGGGCGGGTGGGTTAGTACCACCGTACGTGTATGGGTGGGCGGAATGTCACTGTACGTGTATGGGCGGGTGGGTGGGTGAATGTCACTGTACGTGTATGGGTGGGTGGGTGGGTGAATGTCACTGTACGTGTATGGGCGGGTGGGTGGGTGAATATAATGTGAAATAAGTAGCAGGTGAGTCAAACCTATGCAATAGAGTGATTGATTCACCTGCTATTTCCAGGCATCAATACGGCCACGGAAACTTTTTTAAGAAATAAATATAAGAAAATAAATATAAGATCACCACTGCACGTGTATGGGAGTGGTGTGTATTTTTTCGTTTGAAAGAAGTGATAGACCTAAGTCAGATTCTTGGGAAAAACACTTATATTGTCTGAAAAAAGGAGAAGGTCAAACAAGGAAGAGAGTGCAGAGATTAAAATTGCACTGACCCGCCTGCCCACCCATACACGTACAGTATACTGACCCACCCACCCACCCATACACGTACAGTGGTACTGATCCGCCCGCCCACCCATACACGTACAGTAATATTGACTCACCCGCCCACCCATACACGTACAGTGGTATTGACCCACCTGCCCACCCATACACTTACAGTGGTATTGACACACCCGCCCACCCATACACTTACAGTGGTATTGACCCACCCGCCCACCCATACACTTACAGTGGTATTGACCCACCCACCCACCCATACACTTACAGTGGTATTGACTCACCCGCCCACCCAAACACTTACAGTGGTAGTTCAGTACCACTGTACGTGTGGGTGGGTGGGTAGGTCAGTACCAGTGTACATGTATGGGTGGGTGGGTCGGTCAGTACCACTGTACGTGAATGGGTGGGTCAATACCACTGTACGTGTATGGGTGGGCGGGCGAGAGATCGTAAGCAAAGTTGTGGCCCTCGATGTGTACACTAGGGTACACAGTATCCTAGTATACCAATTATTAACAATAAATATTAACATTCTATTAGCCAGGGAATCATTTTAATGTATGATTGAATGAGACAATTGTTTGTATGAATGCTGAATTTGTAGAGTTCGTGAATTTTCCTTTGACGATTGCAATACAATTTAATGTTAAAATTGTTTATGCAATAAAATATATTCTATTCTTTTGGTTAGAACTATCATTCTTAACGTTTCAGAAGTCTTTTTCTTTTTACTACGTATAACGAGTATCAATTTATTTTTGGAAGTGGCCCTGTCTACTTCAATCTTTTCGATCAGATCATTTTCTGTGATTTTGATTAGCTTTTCCACCTGATGATTGGTCATAAGTTAGTTTATTTGGATATTTTTGTGATGTGAAATCGATTATTTTATTGTTAAATATCCATTTATGAAACTAATACCATTTTTTAACCGTCGTCTTGGAATCGGTATTTTGATTCCTTGTTACAGTACAATGAAAATCATATTCCTCATGTTACTAACATTAGTATGATTTATTAATTACTCGTTTAGTTTCTCTTCAATAAATTGTTCCATATTTTTTTTTCTTTTACTATGGTAACTATCTTTGTTAAAATAACTGATTTTCACTACTTAACATAAGTGTATTGTGTTGTTATTCATGTTACGACCATATTTGTTCATTTTTTGGTTTCTAAATTAGCAGAAAATGCTAGAGAGAAGTATTGGTATACTGACTGTTACGCTATATATATATTTATTTTTTCAAAAACTTAAATGAAATAAATGAAGACTTTTTCATCTAAAAAAGTACATGGAGGGTTGCACATTATATTTAATGAACGAGCATTAGAGTTAATTCAGCTATTAATATTATAGTCTTACTAATGGCGAACAATCAGAACTGCTCACCTTCCATTCTCCAGAACGGTCGGAGATTACAGTGAGCACTGCCTGGAGGATGGTTACAAAGTGTCCCAAAGTGGTGTTAGCTACTTGGCCCTAACTTGGGAGTTATGCTCAGTTTCTCAAATATTACATTAGATAAATATTAATATATGATTTATTTTACATACATAATAAATAGCGAGTATTTTAAAGTTTTAAAGTAAAATATATGTATTTTACAATTAATTATTTACATAATAATGTAAAACAAAAATAATGGGGAATGCCTAGATATATTTAATCAACTTAATAATAGTATCAAACAACTATTCACCAAAAACAGCAATTATGATGCTAAAAATATAGTGTTAAGAACTACAATATTAATCTAAAATTTTTAACTATGCCATTTAATTCATTTTACAACATACAAATATTTGTTATTTTTTCAAAATTTAAAACAATTGTTTAACAATGTCATATTCATAAAAATATGATATGAGTTGGTACTTTCCATACAAGCACTCCTCAGGTTTGTGAAAACAATCAGTCGGTGACCAATACTTTACCGTTAAGTTCAATACAAATATCTCAGATGTGTTTCCCGCATTATGAAAACGAAAGAGCATGTTAGATTTGTTGTATTTTTATAAAACATTATTAACTATCTATAAAAACCGTACATATTTGAATATTTATTTTGTTAACATTTCTTTTAATCAAAGTTGTTTTTAATAATTTAACTCATTTTATGACAAATGTATTTCTGGCAAATAAATATGGACACATAAAATTTAAAAATTGTTATTTGAAATAATAATATGATTTATGATAAATAGTTACTAATACATGTTGATATTTATGTTTGCTTTAAAAATCACTTTGTATTGCCTAATCCAAATAATAATAGATTATTATTAGTAATGTTCAGTGGAATGAAAATATACAAATGACAGATAATTTAGTTTATTAAGTTAATATTTTTAGTTAAATATTTAAAAGAATTTTTAAAATAAATTCATGTACCCTATTATAATTGATTTTAAAATGTATTTTAAGGTGGCCATTTCCCACACTGATAAGCTACTGCTGGAGAGTCGATAGTCCTATAGTATCCAGACTATCAATACTCTGGCTTGATCAAACTCTTTTATTGTATGTACTGTTAATGTGTCGGCACTGATGGCGCAGTGCTGTAACCCAGCTACATGGGGACAAAGTGTTTGGGAGATTGTAGGTGATAGGCTGTATGCTCGGTCCTCTTAATACCGACATGGCGACCGCTTGATGGTTGCTATCGGCGTGGACACTACTAGAGAAGTCTGGGGTGTCCATGTTGGGTGGTAGTCATTGTGCGGATGTTGTGTGGGGGAGATAACTGAGTATCAGGCTTGTCAATTAGCTGAAAATCAGACCAGCACTACGTGGTTCAGATTCCACGTAAAGCTGTAGGTCCCTTAGTTGCCCTGGCTGTTGGGCTATTAAGAAATTGCCCTTTCTGAGGAACAGTTAAACTCAGATCGTAACCAGATCATTACCATTGTATGTGTATGGGTGGGTCATTACCACTGTACGTGTAAGGGTGGGTGGGTGGGTCATTACCACAGTACGTATAGGGATGGGTAGTTGGGTCAATACCACAGTACGTGTATGGGTGGGCGGGTGGTTCAATACCACATTACGTGTATGGGAGGGCGGATGGGTCAATACCATCGTATGTGTATAGTGGGCGGATGGGTCAATACGACTGTACGTGTATGGGTGGGCGGGTGGGTCAATACCACAGTACGTATATGGGAGGGCGGGTGGGTCAATACCACAGTACATATACACTCATCCTACACTCATATAATCATTCATATTCACCTTAAAATACCAACAACGTTGTGTCGGCGTCTCATATGTAAGAATGTAAGAACTGTAAATACAATAAAAGACCCATTTACATATTATAGCTCTGTGTTCAGCTCTAAATGGGCAGACTTCCCTTAAATACAAATGTTAATAAAGAAGTAGTCTTATAATGTTTGGTAAATGTGTAATAAATCCAATATTCTAGTTATTTTTTATTTTTCTAGTTATAGTTTATTTTTTTAAATAAAATACTGTATTACTAACAAATTTAATCTTACAGGCTAAAACATGTTTTTCTATTTCAACTATATGCTCAACGTGTTCATGTTTATTATTATAATGAGTTATGGTTATTAAGGTCCATTATAGGGGGAAACAAGTTGATATTATGAGTTGTTAATTTAAATCCGTCCAGAATACAATTGAAGTATTTTTACATATTTAACAAAAAAAAAAGTAAATATACTCAATTTTTTACAAAACTCGTTTTATTTTCTACTATAAAGGTTCATCTTTTACCACGTTACACTTGAAATACACTTTCATACGATGATTATTACGAACTGAATCCAAATAATTAAAAAACAATTGTTGGCCTTTTTCGTAAGACAAAACTACCCATTTAACCTAATATTAAGACGTTTTCCTGTAAAGAGGTATCTGAAAATTCTACACCTCCACTAACTATATTACAACAATGTGAATGGTATTGTATCTGATGAGAGTAAAAGGATCTTGGACCTCAATCAACGTTTCCCTGAAACTTTACAGCAAAATTGAGGTTTATTTAATACCATCCCTATCCCTTTGTGTGATAAATTATAAACCTTAAATTATAATTTCTTGTGATAAGTGTGGTCTTGGAATATTGGGGACCATTTTAAGTACTAAGACAATTTTACTATTCATATTATCTGAGTAATTCTTTTCACATAAATATGACTAACAATATACTAAATATAAAGTCGGATTTCAAAAGAATTATTATTTTATAATTTTAAATTATTTTTTGAACTGAATAATCCTCTTAAATGAGAACTTTCCTTTCGTCAGGTTAATGTAGTGGTGTTTCAGTCTTCTGCTGTCACTAAATCTCCGTTAATTGCTGAGCTCCATTAGTGTCATCCGGTGACAAGCCAATCCATGTAGAGGCTTACAAATGCTACTCTAAGCTCTGTTTTCAGCTCTAAATGGTCAGACTTTCCTTAAATACAAGTATTTATTAAGAGGTAGTCAGCTTTTTTTGTGAATTTATAATAAATACAATATTCTAAGTTCATTAAAAAAAAAGAAAATATAGTATTACTAACAAATAATGAAAATACTCTTTTTATAACACTAAAAAATAATGACTTTCCAAATATTTTCTATCGATAAATAAATTAGGTTACTTTATTTATCGTAGCCAGTCTCAAAATAAAAATATAAAAAACATGTATGATTACAATATTTTCTTCAGATTTAAAATCAGATTCTACAATATATAAATTAGTATTCTTTCTGTTTCAGACACTCATAATGTCACATAATTTGAGCATACAATTTTCAAATACTTATGAAGAAGGAGATGCGTTTATAAACATGGACATTAGTGAGGTATTAACACTTTTTGGGATGATTTTTCATTAAAAAAAACAGTTGCTGTTTTCGCATCTTGAACAGTTCCTGGTTTGTATAGTTAGGTTAGGTTAGGTTGAGGTAGGCATTTACCTGCCGTTTGTGTAGTTAGGTTAGGTTGAGGTAGGCATTTACCTGCCGTTTGTGTAGTTAGGTTGAGGTAGGCATTTACCTGCCTTTTGTATAGTTAGGTTAGGTTAAGGTAGGTATTTACCTGCCATTTGTGTAGTTAGGTTAGGCTGAGGTAGGTATTTACCTGCCATTTGTGTAGTTAAGTTAGGTTAGGTTGAGGTAGGCATTTACCTGCCTTTTGTATAGTTAGGTTAGGTTAAGGTAGGTATTTACCTGCCATTTGTGTAGTTAGGTTAGGCTGAGGTAGGTATTTACCTGCCATTTGTGTAGTTAAGTTAGGTTAGGTTGAGGTAGGCATTTACCTGCCTTTTGTGTAGTTAGGTTAGGTTAAGGTAGGTATTTACCTGCCGTTTGTGTAGTTAAGTTAGGTTAGGTTGAGGTAGGCATTTACCTTCCGTTTGTATAGTTAGGTTAGGTTAGGTTGAGGTAGGTATTTACCTGCCATTTGTGTAGTTAGGTTAGGCTGAGGTAGGTATTTACCTGCCATTTGTGTAGTTAGGTTAGGTTGAGGTAGGTATTTACCTGCCGTTTGTGTAGTTAAGTTAGGTTAGGTTGAGGTAGGTATTTACCTGCGTTTTATGTAGTTAGGTTAGGTTAGGTTGAGGTAGGCATTTACCTGCCGTTTATGTATTTAGGTTAGGTTGAGGTAGGCATTTACCTGCCGTTTGTGTAGTTAGGTTAAATTAGGTTGAGGTAGGTATTTACCTGCGTGTCTCCGGATTGTTTAGATGTGAAACAAGGTAACGTATTACCCAATGTCAATATTTGAGTAATTCTATCGAAGTTTCAAGCCTATAATGATAATTACGTCAACTAAAGTCTCCCTATTATCCCCAGGACTGCTACACTCCTTGAGGAATGCAACCCTTTACATTAAGTACCTACGTTTTATGGTCGACTGTTATGGAGCGGTCTACAAGAGTGAAACTTTACACCCTAAAAGCATCATATTGTGAAATTCAATGATTCTGTGTACAAATAACAATATATACTAATGTAAACTTATGTTTAAATAGTTTAATATGTACATAGAATACTTTATATCTAAGTAATATTTGCATGATAATAAGGTAATAAATAATTTACATAGTATATACACAAATCCTCATCTTTTTAAATAATTAAATTTAACGTGCAGTTACATACCTTAACTAATTTTATTTTCCCTCTTTTAATTTCAGAGCAACGAACATCGTGTAGGCGGAACTTTCGTAATTAGAAAAATGGTCAACAGGGGTGTTGTCATCGTGGCTTACAAGGATCTTCACATCCACAAAGCCTTATTGCAACGTTTTGTTTGTTCTAAAAGAATGTCTATAGCACAATAAAACTAAATCAGCATACGTTTTTGAAATTCATGACTCACGTATATTTTAAATATAGTAAATTATACATAAATTGTGTTTGATAAAAAAGTATTATACAATAATACATATAATTAGCACATATATGTAAGTAGAAATTTTATAAAAACTTAAATATTGTAACATTTATGGTAATTACTATATAACTACATTTATTTTAAAGTGTAGCTATACATTTCTTAATTTTAAATCAGTTTTATGATAGAATATACATATATATGTATTTTTTTTAATATAGACCAAATATGCTGTTAATAAGTCTAGAGGATCATAAGTAGATATTAAATCATCTAAAATAGTGCTTCTTAATACTTAAAATTCTAAATATGTACAATAGAACAAGAATTGCCATACAGATTTCTTTGAACAATTGATACATGAGAACCAGCCAGCCTGAGCTTTGCACAGGCCAAAGTACAACACTTTAGACCTTAGGCCATGGGTGATCAGTACATATCAACATTGATGCTTGTATTTCACATGTTGTTACCATATAATAATGCTGGGCGTATATGGGTTTAATAAAACTAATCAAACTGCCTGTATATCAACCTTATTAACAGAAATACTTTCCCGTTATTTTAACATTTTCAATTCAAAAGTAGGCCTGTTATCCAAGTAATTGGCGTGAATTTATTCCAGTGCCTTATTTTGGTTGTCTTTCTTTTGGGTTGTTGACAAACGTTTTAGGAACAGTTTGATGTTTCGTTTTCGTGTCTCTTTTTATGTTGCATATTGTTTCCAAACAATAGAGGAACATAAATGTGTGTAATTATTTGTCCACACTAGCTGTACAGTGTGTTTCAGCATTACGACCGGAGAACGTGTTCCTTTACTTTGTGCTTTCTACAATTTACTCTACAAAATGTGGCCCACATAGGAGACGTTGGTAGTGGGCTTCTACAATACCTCAAGTTCACGGTTAAAACCTAATCATGTGTATGCAAAATTTTAGGGTACGATTCAAGAAACATAAAAACCCATATTAAAGAGTTTAGGAACAGTTTGGAAACAGTGTTTCCGCAAACTTGTAGGTAAGTGTGGTCTAGGCTTAAGGCTTCTCTCATGAGTGTGTTGTCTTTCATAAGGAATTCCTTCTGCAAAACTTGTGCCAGTTGTACCTTGCAATTACTTAAACGAAGAAGGGATCAGTCACTGTTCACATTTCACTTGACTTCACTCAATATAATTAAATATCTCACAACACAAATTTATGTCACATTCCTTTATGAGTCCCTCTTGTTTGAGGAAGGTAAACTAGGTTTGCCGAAATTCATCACCTCAACATTTTTAATTGTAATAAATGTGTGCTGGGTGAAATTTACATGAGTTTTATTTCTACAAACACGTATCCTGGCCCATACGATGACTTGGAAACGTCTTTAAAAAGAACTTTCTCTGGACACTCTTGGATTTTCTTCGGCCCAGTGATGCATGTTATGCGTGTTGAAAACACCAGCCCTAGTAAAGGTAGACTCATCAGTGTACAGGATCTTTCTCAAAAAGTGATATTGCTCAATATCACTGTTGAGCAGCCAGTGACAGAACTGTACTCTTGGAGCATGATCATGTGGTTCTAATGATTGAACTTTTGTAAAAAGAACGGATAAAAATTATTTTCATGTAAAATACTTAATATCTTACCCTTGGAAACACCAACTTTGCCGGCAAGTTGTCGGCTGTTTGTTTCAGGATTTCGACAAACTAAATTTAGAACTCGATCATCCAAGCCTACATCTCGGAGAGCAGGACCTACCTCGTTTGGCTGCCCGTGAACACTTCCTCTCTCCAAAAAACGCTGATGTAGCCTCGAAAAAACTTGAGTACTAGGCACTCTACGATCTGGATAACGTAATTGGTATTATCTTTGAGCTTTCACCGTCACAAAACCATACACGAAGTACATCTCCGCATACTCTCTTGTTGAAAACTCCATGACAGCTTCTACTCCACTACAAAATTAACAGGAAACAGGCTACAACAGATAAGGTCTGCTGGAAGACAAATTAAAACCGGAACAACAATGTTTCTATGCAGTTCTCCCCTTTTGAATGTGGGTATAAGAGAAAGTGGACTTTGGATGATCTGATAAGATTAGTATCTGTGAGGTATTTACTAAGCTATGGAAAGTAATTCACTGTTTAAACATGAAATTTCAACATTTATAGGCATTACCTTAAATTTAAACTGTATTTTGACTACTTCAATGATCCCTTGGTATTTTAAGCAAACCTTGTTTTTCAGGATAGATTCTGTATTAACCATTAGAAGACGAGTATGAGAGTACAGTTGTATTACATCATTTTAAAGCTTAAAAAACTTTTTTCTGTTATTCTGTTATAGTAAGTTTTTTCTGTTATTGGCCTCTCTTCAGTAACTATTTTAAGGAAGTCCTCGGCCTGTATATCTTGTGACTTATTTTTAAAAAAGCCTAAAATTTCACTTTGTCACAAATTCGTTTATAATAAACTCACAATAAAAAATTTCTTTACCTTGAATTCCTATGTAAAATGTTGCGTATATTTAAAAAAACACGCCAAAAAGGAAAAAATGTTAATGAATAGTGGTGAAAACTAAGTTTTACTAAAACAAAACATGTTTATTAAAAAAACAATAAAAATGTCTATTTATTAAACATGGTTGGGGTGAAGATAATAATATTTCCATTTTTTATCACTAATATGTGGTAGTTTCACCAGATAATTTTTTTAACACTAACTTCTGTCCACCCTGTATATATTTTGTTTATACCTGTTATTACTTTTACAGTTATTGGTCTCTTATGAGACTCAACCTCAGCAAACTGGAAGTCGTGCCGTACTGGGGGATGGCTCAAAACCAGACAAGCGAATAGGATCATGAGCGGCAGTCGGATGATTAAATCACAACTCAGCAGCTGAGTGAAAAGAAACGATTTATTATGAAAGAAATAACAATTATTTAGAAAATCTGGCAGAAGGCCATAATCTCAGAAATTACACAATTGCAAGAAATACAAACAAAAAGCAATAATTATAAATTGTACAAAAATTACATACCGAACACACAATTGGTGAAAACAACAAATACAACAACAGATGTGCCTATCTGCAGATTTACTAGAAAGACAAAATTACAACTAAGTTTCAGAGAATTTACAATGAAAATTTAGAAATTTGAACAAACCAATCAACCGGCAATTTAGCCCACAACCCATGATTCCACCGAGTCCAGGGAGTCAGCCGGAATCCCTGGGCAGCTCCGAATTGTAAGAAAAGCAAAACCGTTATTAAATAATCCCCTTCTGGTGAAATTTTTAAATTAAGAAAATAAAAATAAAATATAGTACTGTACCTGTCTACCATGAAATACTAAACAAGAAACACTATACCGAAAAATAGATCCACAAACAAACTTAATAACTAGGCCTAAAATAACAGAGACAAATAATTCAAAAATTTAACAGTAGCAAAAAATATAAAATTTAAAAACTGTAGGTAAATATTTATAAATGATAGAATAACAAATTAAATAGCATTTAACAGTAATAATAAATTTCTCCAAAAAAAACATAACATCTTTAAATAATAAATAGGGCCTATAAAATTATTTGGCTGTGGATAACTTTTTTTTAGAGTTCACAGTTTTTTTGATGTTGTGCTAGGCCTAGCGTAGAACTTGTAAACTTGAGATCACTTTTGTTAGCCGCTTGAAAAGGTTTATTCCCCCCAGCTCAGCCGCCAGGGTCAAAAGAAAGAAACGAACTGACTTAGGACAGAAGAATCCCATACACAGATGTAAGGAGGGTAGTGGAGACGCAACTTGGCTCTATTACATGGTTGTCCCAGGCAAGGCTAGCAAAGTAGAAATGGCAGAAGAACGGCCGGGCGGCAGGCTGAGGAACAAGTCCTACTCGAGAAACTCGGACTGCACAGTCCAAACACAGCACATTAGTTAAAGCACGGCCAAAAGAAACACATAAATAACAACATAGTAAAAAGCATGAATTCCTAATAAATATAAAAGTGCATGTATCTGCCAAATACACAAGTAAAAGCAAAAGGTTCTAACAAAATGTTGGGCAAACGAGACATATTTTTAAAAAATGACTAACTTATATTTCAAAAAGTTACGTACATAGAAACTGATCAAGATTGAAAGGTTATCTAGGCTAGGGTCATAGGCAGAAAAAGACAACTGGCAAAATAATTAAGAAAACATAGCGTAGGCACTGGACTTGACAACGATCTTCAGAGCTCTAATAGAACATAATACCAGTTTAACTTAATTAAAAGAGTTACAAAATACAACTTAGGCACATGGTCTCGTACAATGACCCAGCTAGAAAAAACAAACAGCCTAGAAAATATAAATCAAGTAACAAACAAAACAGGAGGTTACGATTAAGCAAAAGTTTATAGTTGTGCAAAAAGGTTTTTGCTGAAAGGGTGATTAGGTATGTGAAATCAAACAAAATTGAACAACTTACGTTGATTGTCTTTTTAGCCAAACATCGTGAAGTTAGCAGGTAGTGACGGAAACTAACCAAACAACCCAGGCGAACCGGCGAACCGGCGAACCGGCGAACCGTAAGCTGGAACCACGCAACAGACCAAGGCCTGAGCCAACGGCCACAAAAGTAACAATTCGACAGCGCCTCAGGCAGCCTGGCAGACCAAAGCGAAGAGTAACCAACGTGTACCGGTCAAAAGACCCGGTACACTTTATACTTTGCTAGTCTACTTTCTTTATAGGTCAAAAGTCTTCAGTTGAGCAAATACTTCTGTCGTAAATAAACACAAGGAAATTTACCTCCAATAAGCAAACAAACTGTGTGTATAAAGTATATTTCTATATTAGGGTTTCTGTACAGCTGGCTAATGTTTACAGGTAAATAATTGAAAAAGTTTGCAGCTTGAAAATAGTGTAACACTTTCTTTCTTTGAAAACCGGCGAAACCCAAACCCGGGCATCAATTAAAGGGCCCAAAAGAAAAAACCCTTTTTAAAAAATTTAAAAAAATTAAATTTTAAAAAAAAATCAGGTAGCATAATAAATTTCAAAACCCCCAAAAAATTTCCAAAAAATAAAAAAATACTGGGAAAAAAAAATAAAAAAAACGGTTTAAAAAGGGGGAAAAAAACAAAATAAAAACAAAAAAAACAAAAAAATAATAAAAACTAAAAAACAAAAAAATAAACATTAAGTTTTAATTTTTTAACTTTTTTAATTTTTTAAAATTTTTAAAAAAAACTAAGCCCCTGGTTTTTTAAAAAAACCCACTGAAAAAAAAGGGGCCTGGGAAAAAAAATTCAAAAACCCTTTTTTCTTTTAAGCATTTTTTTTTTTTTTTTTTTAAAAATTTTTCCCA
The DNA here is from genome assembly GCA_035578905.1 of Stictocephala bisonia. NCBI lineage: Eukaryota > Metazoa > Arthropoda > Insecta > Hemiptera > Membracidae > Stictocephala > Stictocephala bisonia. Next base: position 123,523 of record JAQJVL010000590.1, on the reverse strand, counting down.
AAAAAAAAACCTAAAGTTTAAAAAACCCCGATAGGGATGCGGAAATCCCCCCCCGGGCCCCAAAAGGTTAAACCGGGGAACAAAAGGGGAAAATTTTTGCCCGGACACCGGCGGGGGGGAAAAGTCCCACCCGACCCCTTTTTTTTACCCCACCCAAAATTAATTAAGGGGAAAAAGAAAAAAAGCCCCCCAAACCCTACCCTTCTGGCCCCTGAAGGTAAACTCCGGAACGGAATTAATCAAAAAACCCCCCAAAAAAAACAAACTTTTTGGAAAGGGAAAAATTTTCTGCAAAACCCAAAATGAAAAGGGGGCCTCAAAATAGGCCCCAAAAGGGAAAGATGAAAGGGGTTTTTAAAACTAAAGAAAATAAAAAAACCCTCGAAAAGAATATTGTCCCAACAAAAAGGGGAAATTTAAAACCCATGGGGGGGGTATCAATTTTTTTTTGCCCAAAAACCCCGGAAAAAAAATTTGGGCCAATTTTTAAACCTAAGGGGGAAACCTCTTTTTAAAACGGCCTTGTATGGGAAGAGTGGGTCAAAAATTTCAAAGGGTGGGGAAAAACCCCATGCCTTTTTTCATTTTTTTTTCCCGCGAATCCTACCGCAAAACCGTTTCCCCCCGAAAATTAAATACCCTTACTTCCCCTTACCCTTCCTGCCTAGCGGTTCCCAAACCCCCACTAAAAATAGGGCCCCTTTGGTTGAAAATTTTTCCCCCCAAAAATTACAAATTTTAAAAATCTTAAATCTCAGGGATTGGCATTGGATTATTTGGGAAAGTTTAAAGCAATTTGGGCGGGGGTTATCGGGGTTTCGTTTCAATAAAAGTAAAAAGGCCCAAAATTTTGGTTAATTATAAATTTTTTTAAATAAAATTACTCTATTTTTGAAAAGAATAGTAGGGGGAAAAAACGGGCCCCCTTTTTGTCAAAAAAGGGGGAAGGGAACAAAGTCGGGAAGGGGGGCTAGGAAGGGTATGGGGCCCCAAAGTAAAAAACCAAACGAATTCGGGAAAGCTCCCCAAAAAGTATCTCCTAATTGGGAAAGGAATATTAACCCCTTCCCAAAAGGATTTTGCCCCCTAAAAAAAAAAACCCTTTTTCTTTGATAGGTTTGTGGGGCCGGGGGCCCCGTTGGTGGGCCTGCCCCCAGAAAGTCTCCCCAATCTTGGATGGCTAAAGGGGCCAAAAAACCCGAAAAGGAAAAGGTGAAAACGAAAGCTCTAAAAAGGCTGGCCCGCCCCCCGGGGGTTTCCCCTCTGTCAGGCGGAACGGAGTATTTTTGGGAAAAAGGGGGAGGGGCGGGCCCCCCCTTTATGGAACCCCAGGGAAACTCGGGTCTTTCCCCCCCCCGGGGGGTGAAAACCCCCAAAAAAGGGGGCCCCAATACAACATACCCCCCCTTAAATACCCCCAAAAGGATGGTTCGGTTTTTAAAATTTTAAATTAATTTTTAAAGGGTTTTGCCCCCCGTTTTTTCCCACCCAAAACAGCGTGTAAATTTGTTTCCCCCAGCAAAACCATGCCCAAAAACCCGGGGTTTTCCGTCCAAAAACAAAGTTTCTAACCAAAAAACTTTTTTTTCCGGGAAAACCCCCCCCCCCAACCTTTCCCCAAAAATTTTCTGGGGCCTTTCCCGGGGAGGGGCTGGGGAAAAAATTTTGTGCCCTTTCCCCCCCCCCCCCCCCCCTTGGGCCCGGAGTTCCCCCCAAAAAAAAAAAACCTTTTTTCCCCCCTTTCCCCCCCCCCCCCCCCCCCCCCCCCCCCCCCCCCCCCCCCCCCCCCCCCCCCCCCCAGGGGGAAAAACCCCCAAAAATTTTCCCTCCGATTTGAAGCTAAAAAGAAAAAATGAAAAAAAAAAACAAAACAAAAGTGATTTTTATTGAGGAACCTTTTTTTGGGGGGACAAAACTTTCAATTTTTATTTCCCCCGAAACATGTAACAAAAAGGTCCCGGGAATTTAAAACAAATTTGAATTAAATAAGATAAAAGCAACATGGGGTTAAAAACAAGCCCAAAACCCTAGTGAATAAAGATTAAAAAAAATTTTCCCAAATTTTTTTGAACGATGGAGTTTAAATAAACCCTGAAAATTGTTTTCAAAAAAAAACCCGAGTCAAATAAGAGGCCCCGATAATGGAAATTGGTTGATGTTTAATCATCAAATGATTAATAGTTGGGGAAAAAAGGGATGGCAAAGCAGAAAGCTTAAACCCCCCTTTTGAGAAGTTTTATCAATAAAAAATTTAAATTGGGGGGGGTTGAGGATGATTAATTAAAGGGGAGGTGGATTTTTTGAAATCCCCAATCCTCCTCAGAAACCCAACCCGTTTAAGGGCCCTAAGGTCATAAGTCCCACGGTAATTGTTTTTTGGGGTAAAAATTTAAAATGGGGGTAAATTTTTTAAAAAAATCAAAAATTAAAAATCGGGCCTTTTCTTAAAAAAACCCACTTTTAAATAAGTTTTATTTTAAAAACCCCACCCTCCCCAAAAAATAAAAAAATCCTTAAAATATAAAATTTTTTTAAAAAAATTAAGGGTTGGGAGCCCCCCCCAATTAATAAAAGAAGTTGGTTGTTTAAAAAACAGTGTCCCTCAAAACAAATTAAAACCCAAATGGGGGCCCCCAAATCCAAAGGGTTTAACATACCCAAAAAACAAAAAAAATTTTAAAAAAAAAAAAAAAAAAAAATTTTACAATAAAAAAAAAAAAAAAAAAAAAAAAAAAAAAAAACAACCCCCCCCTTTTTTTTAAAAATTTTAAATAAAAGTTTTAAAAATTTTCCCCTTTTTTAAACATTTTGTTTTTTTTTTTTTCTTTTTTTTTATTTTTTTAAAAAATTTGTTTAATTACTGCAGAATTTTTCCCCCATAAAGGAATTATTTCCAGTTGGGGTGCTTGGATCCATTTTGCTATTGGGTTGCTCACTTTTCCCCGGGGGAACGGCGGGGTTTTTCCCAGGGGGTGGGAAAAGATTGGGGGTTTGAAAGGGAAAAGTTAATTTAGAATTTGCATTTAAAATCCTGGGGTTAAAAGGGCCCCCTTTCTTTTCACTTTTCCCCTTTAAAAAGGGGTAAGGGCCCCGGGTTAAAAAGGGGGGTACTTAAATTTTTAAAGGGGGAGATTTTGGGTTGGTTAACTCCGGGGGTTTCAGCCCTTTTAACTTGTGCCTAATTAAAACCCCTAAAAGGTTTTTAAAAAATTGGGGCCCTTTGATAACGTTTTTTAGGTTTTTGTGGTTCCTTTTACTTTTGTTGTTTTTGGCACCTTCTTTCATACTAAAAAGTTAATTTCCCCCAGTTTTAAATTTTTTGACATATGGACCCAAAATTTTAAGTTTTCTGGGGGGTTTTGGGCTTATAATCCCCTACTGGGGATGTTCTCTTTTTCCCTTTATTTAATTTGGGAGTTGCTATTTTTCCCCCGGGGTGTTTCGGGGTTTTTTCCATAAAAATTATTTTTATTTTTTTCCCATTACTCAAAGGGGATGAAAGGAAAATTTTTAGGGGCCAGGGAACCTTCACCTTTTCCCTTTCAACAAAATTAAGGTTTATTTTAAAAGGCCCCTTTTTTTTTCACTTTTTTTTGGGAAAATAAATTTTTTGTGGTTTTTTTTTTTTTTTTTGGGACGCTCCGGGATTTTTGGATATTTAAAACCCAAAAAAGGATTTGAAATATGTTCTAAAGCAACGCATTTAAATTTTTTAAAAAGGGGGGTTGTTTTTCTTCTTGGGTTTTCTTTCACCTCAATTTTTCTTATTACGTTTTGGGTTTTGGGGGGGAAAAACTGGGGGGTTTTCCCCCAAAGTAGTGGTTTTGGTAGGGGGATTTCCTTAGCGGTTTTTAAAGGGCGTGGGTTTTTTTCCCTTGCTGGCATTTTTTGGGGATTAGTGGGGTCACCTCGGTGTGTTGGGTTTTTTTTTTTTGTTATTGGTCCCCCCTTTTGTTCTTTGGTCATATAGCTTTTTTTTTTGAGCCATTCTTTCAGCACCGTCCTTCTTCATCCACGGTTTCCCAATTAAAAACCCAAATTTTAAAACTCATTCATTTTTAAAAAAAGGTTTCCTGGATTTTTCTTGGGGGACCCCTGGGGTTTTTTATTTTAAACTTTACAGAGGGTAGGGTTTTTACTAAAAGGAATGTTTTAAAATCCAATTTTTGGGCCTTATAGGTATTCTACTGCCCCCCCTCACAAATTTGGAGCCCAAAAATACCTTTTTTACTTCCCTGGGGCGGAGGCTTAAAGGGGCTGGGGGTTTTTTGGGATTGTTAGGCGATTGGGGTATCTCTTTTTAATCACTCCCGTTTGGGGTTTTAAAATCCGTAAAATTCTAAAGTGGATTTTGGGGCCCAATGGGGAAATTTTGGCGGGGGGTGTAAAAAGTTTTTGGGGTTATGAGTCCAGCTTTTTGGGTCCCAGCCAAGGGTGTCATTTTGGTTTTAATTTCGGGGGGTGCTGGGGTTATTATGGTTCTGTGTTGAACCCGTTGTACCAATAACCCATCCCCACCAAACTAAACATCCAAGGACCAAAACACAGCTGGGAAGGGTGCAGGGGAGGTAAAAAAAAATGGGCGTGGAAAAATTTTAAAAAGAAAAATTTAAAAATAAAAAACGGAGGGGGCAAAATATAAAATAAGAACCCCAAATATAAAAGGCAAAAAAATAAAAAAAAAAAAAAGCACAAAAAAAAACCCCCAAAAATAAAATAAAAAAAAAAAAACACATGGATTCACCTAAAAAAAAAACTAAAAAATTTTAATGGGCCCCCCAAAAAAAGTAAAAAATTTAAAAAAATTTTTGGCACAATTAAAAAAAATTTAAACCCCCTTTGTTACCCCAATAACCGGAATTGGCGCTAAATTAAAAGAAGAAAAGCCCAACCCCTTTTGGGAAATTTAAAAATTAAAATTTTAAAAAAAAAAAACCCCGGAAAAGTTTTAAATTTTTTTTAAAAAAAAATAACAAAACAAAAAAATTAAATCCCCAAACACCTAACAAAAAATAAATAAAAAAATTTTAAAACTTGGGGGGCCCTAACAAAAAAAAAAAAATTTTTAAAACAAATAAAAACAAAAAAAAACTAAAAAAATAAAAAAAAAATTTTAAACTTAAAAACGGATTTTTAATTTTTTATTTCTTTTTTTTAAAAAACTTTTTATTTTTCAAAAATAATTAAAAATTTAAGTCGGGCTACCACTGAAAAGTTTAAATTTTTTTTCCCTTTTAAATTCCCCTTTTTTTTTTTTTTTTTTTTTTTCTTTTTTTTTCACCCCATCACCCCCCAAAAAAGGGAAAAAAATGACGAACTGAAAAAACCCCCAAAAAAAGGGGGGAGGATTAGTCGAAAATGGGCCCCTTACGACTTGGTCCTCAGGCCAGGCAGGCAGTGCAGAGGTCGAACTTTGCCCGGAGACCGGCTGGGGTTGAAAGTCCCACTCAAGGACCCCGGATTTTGGAGTCTCTCACCGAACATAGTAATCTCGCGGCAGACCAAAGACAAAAAGACGGCCAAACCTGACCCAAACTCTGGGCACGGAAATGGGCCCCAAAGGCTACCAAAATACGCGAAACGCAAGGCAAAAGCGAAAATTTTTTAGGGAGCCTGGGAGAAACAAAAGAAAAAAAACGAAACTGTCCCGGGCCAAGACCCGGGGACAAAAGCCTTAAAAAACGCACAAAGTTGTGTCGGCGTCTCATATGTAAGAAAGTAAGAAATTAAAAATTAAGATATTGTAAAAATTTGGGTTCGTTATAATTTATACTATCGAAATACTGTAAAATTTTTTTGGGTTTTTTAGATGCGAATATAAATGCAAATAATATTGTCAGTGGGATGAAGCAGTATAAACTAGATGTCATGAAGGTGAACCTATAGAGTTGACAGTTCCTAAGCCATTGGGTAGAGGGATGATTTAGTGCACTAACTTAAATTGATTCCTTATCATTCACATGCCACTGCCCTCAAATACAATATAACCACAGTAAAATACTCTTTATGACCAAAGTTCCTTTCTTCCCGATTATGATTCCCAATAATACCAAGTAAAATAAGACAGTAAAACTTAGTACATATCTGTTGATGGGATTCTGACTAGGAATGAACTTTTAAGTTCAAATTAACCATACGATTAAATACGTAATAAGGTAGAGTGCATTTAATGTATCTTTATTCCATATAGAGATATGTCTTTTTATGATATTATTCGAAAATTAACACTCCATACGCATTTGGTGTCCATTACACACCATAATTAAAACCATCATAATTAAATGGTTTTAAACACTTTAAAACCATTTAATTATGATATCCAATTAAATGGTTTTAAAGTGTTTTAACAACTTTTAGCCTTAAGTATAATATTTCTGGTTAAATTTCACTTTGACCGACTCAGCACCGATATTTTTTATTATTTTGCGTATTATTTTTGTCCTCAATATGTTTATTTTTAAAAGCATACAAAACAAAAGAGTCCATAGTTTAAGTTGTGCAATTTCCAAACTCTACAATGATACAACTGTGCCTCCACTAATTGCAGTTCTAACAACAGCAGCAGTCACTCTGACTCAATATAACTAAATACAAATACTCAAGTACACCATTTAGCCTGAGTAACCTTTAATCATACGTAATAAATCTTATTTAACACATAAATAATAAGCAACAGAAATTCTGAACGTATTAGAGCTGGGGGAAGTATTCCAAACGTTAACATATTAGAACTGAGGCAGTGTTGTAAACGTTTAACATATTAGGTCTGAGGCAGTGTTGTAAATGTTTAACATATTAGGGCTGAGGTAGTGTTGTAAACGTTTAACATATTAGAGCTGAGGCAGTGTTGTAAACGTTTAACGTATTAGAGCTGGGGGAAGTATTCCAAACGTTAACATATTAGAACTGAGGCAGTGTTGTAAACGTTTAACATATTAGGTCTGAGGCAGTGTTGTAAATGTTTAACATATTAGGGCTGAGGCAGGGTTGTAAACGTTTAACATATTAGGGCTGAGGCAGTGTTGTAAACGTTTAACGTATTAGAGCTGGGGGAAGTATTCAAACGTTAACATATTAGAACTGAGGCAGTGTTGTAAACGTTTAACATATTAGGTCTGAGGCAGTGTTGTAAATGTTTAACATATTAGGGCTGAGGCAGGGTTGTAAACGTTTAACATATTAGGGCTGAGGCAGTGTTGTAAACGTTTAACATATTAGTGCTTAGGCAGTGTTGTCAACGTTTAACATATTAGGGCTGAGGCAGTGTTGTAAACTTTTACATATTAGTGCTTAGGCAGTGTTGTCAACGTTTAACATATTAGGGCTGAGGCAGTGTTGTAAACGTTTAACATATTAGTGCTTAGGCAGTGTTGTCAACGTTTAACATATTAGGGCTGAGGCAGTGTTGTAAACATTTAACATATTAGGGCTGAGGCAGTGTTGTAAACGTTTAACATATTAGGGATGAGGCAGTGTTGTAAACGTTTAACATATTAGGGCTGAGGCAGTGTTGTAAACATTTAACATAGTAGGGCTGAGGCAGTGTTTTAAACATTTAACATATTAGGGCTGGGGGAAGTATTGTAAACGTTTAACATATTAGTGCTTAGGCAGTGTTGTCAACGTTTAACATATTAGGGCTGAGGCAGTGTTGTAAACGTTTAACATATTAGTGCTTAGGCGTGTTGTCAACGTTTAACATATTGGGGCTGAGGCAGTGTTGTAAACGTTTAACATATGTGCTTACGCAGTGTTGTCAACGTTTAACATATTAGGGCTGAGGCAGTGTTGTAAACATTAACATTTTAGGGCTGAGGCAGGGTTTGTAAACGTTTAACATATTAGGGCTGAGGCAGTGTTGTAAACGTTTAACATATTAGTGCTTAGGAGTGTTGTCAACGTTTAACATATTAGGGCTGAGGCAGTGTTGTAAACATTTAACATATTAGGGCTGGGGGAAGTATTGTAAACGTTTAACATATTTCTATGAAACAGAAAATGAGATAGATCTCAATTCCAGGCAATCAGAGCCTTCGCCTAACGAGTGAGAGAGCTTAGGACGGTAGTACAATTACACATAACAGGTTAAACCTTCAATGTGAATAAAAACAGCAAAATTGCAAACTGTTAAACGAATTTTTTTATTGCTTATAAAAAATAAGCTTTTTTGTCTCGGATCTGCTTTTATGCATTTTCAAGTAAATTTTCCCCTTAGTGAATATATTAAAGCACGGGTAGTTAGTTACAGATAGTAGAAATAAAATATTTGTATTGAATTGTGATTGTTCAAATCAATTAAATATTTTTTGATTTATAATTTCTATTGTGTTATTAAAAAAATATTCTTTTAACTAATGATTACATTTTACATTTTTTTTTTCTAAATATTATTTCATACATATGTTATCCCATTTTCCTTCTGCTGTCATATTTTTTAAATACTTTACTTAACGGCTAACTATATGTATGACTGTATTGTATCTAGAACGATCCTGAAAGTTTATTTTAAATATTTTTCAATATTTATCCAGGTTGAAACATTTTTTTTAACTCTTTACTGTAGTATTATACCTAATAAGTTTAACAATTAATTTGGATTCAGTTCATTTTATAAGTAGTAAAATAGATATATTTATCATTTAGACATAAAAGTTGTTCTGTGTTTTTTATTTCAATAAATAGTACTGTGTGGTATTGAAAATTGACAGACAGACACGTCTAAAACAAAATCAACGATGCCAAAACATGAACTTCCCTTACATATAACGCAACGTATATTGTATAAATGTCTGCTATTTTCAATGTATAAAAACTCCTTACTATTTATTTATCACCTACAGCAATACTAGGTATCATAGATTACAACTACCTTTTTCATTTAAATACAGGCTTTGACAAACAATCATTTTATATTCTATATGTCATAGAACTGTGATACTTACTCTCCCTTCCACAGGCGCCCCTTCTTGACAGATTGCTGATATGACAGTTGCTGAACTGCCTCATCATACGGTGTCTGGTAAGCCTAATTCAATAATGACAAATTCAGAATGTTGCTAAGTGCTGTTACTAACTTTATACACAAATAACTTCGAGATTAATTTTTCATTTAAATCATAATTAATTTGGTTAAAGAATTCAACTATACATTTATAACTTACATCTCTCTTCCATGTTCAACTTATTATCAATGAAATAAGATATCCTATTTTTCGTGTGTTATGTTTACTAAACAATACATTATCCATATAATATACCTCATTACTTTTTTTAATTAATTGTAAGGTTTTTACTACACGTGCTTTACAATGTAAATCAACAATTTTAACACCAACAATAATTTACTAACCTTTGAAGAATTATTTACAAATTACTTTGTAAAAAAGTTAATAAATTATATCAACAAAAACCACTTTAGAATTAATAATTTATGTAATCGTAAATTGACTTGCAGACATAATTCCTTGAACTGAACCTAAAATATAATTAGTTTTATTACATTAGCAACTAGGTCTTATTAGCATTTTAATCAAGCTTGTATCTATCCGAAAGTGTTTTACAATATTTAAACTAAAGGAAATAAACCTTATATTATGATTTCTGGAAACCACACATTGGGTGATAATCCATTTATCCACATAGGACAAAAACTAACATGGTTCATTTGCCTGACTTCCGCTTGGAATTTTTCTCGCATATTTTACGAAAATAATGTGCATCGTACTGGCCGACTTCCGCTTTTCGAGCCTCGTTCTCTTCCACGTGACTGTTTCGTTCCCTTATCTATCTCCACGTACAGTTTCTCAACTAGTATAAAGTGAAAATTAATTTCACTAAATCACCTAACTAATCGTGCGTTTATTTATTGTGCTGTGTCCTGTATACAACTTTATTACTTAATCGATTTATGTATATCACATTAATGGTTTTTGTACACAGAAGTTATTATGAAGATTGAATTTAGATCTACTTATCGTTACCTGATTTTATCAATAAACTTGAATCTATACAAATGTACATTAAATTCGTGTTTTAATCAACAAATAACGTGGAAGATTTTGGGAAAGATCTAAGGTTAAGATAGATCAGTTTTATCATTGAATAACCTTTCTAACTAAAAACCCAACTTCAATCAAACGAATACTACATGATAGCCAAATAACAAATTTACTAAATATACATACTGACTCATTTTGATATATATTTTTGTTTACACTGAGAGACGCTTCACTTCCACCCAGTTTCAACCATCACGGTGTAATTTTAATATGTTTTAGTATTGAATGTAGAGTCTCGATGACTGTCCGATCATATGTTTATGTTTAGTAAGAAGTAAGTTTTTCCTCTCAACTTCTATTCAATTTTCCATATACAGTGTTTGTGTTCATTATACTAATCAGGTAAATACACCATTAGCTGACTTATTTTCTATAGTAAACTTCCAGGTCATAATAGCTCTCGTAATTTTAATCAGTTTTAAATGATTAGTAGCTTTTAATATACTTATCATAACTTTGTTTCACGATAAAAATATTTTATGTGTTAATAGCATAAAGAGTATAAGTTGGAGGCCTTGTATGTAACTATTAAGCCTTATTCTTTATTGCATTTAATTGTATCATTTTCCATTGCTGTAATTACCAGATATCAAGAAGCATAAAAATATACGTCTGATGTCATAAACGTCTTAATTATGAAGTCATTTGTTTTGCATGGAACATAATACATGAGACAAATATCACACTGGTTTTGCTACTCGGACATCTTGTCTTAACCATACACGTATATTTCCTTTATTATTGATAAACTAGGAACTATATATCTGAATTAAAACATGTTACAAGTTTTTATATTATTAAAGGAAGCATACAAATATCGTATGGCTTGCAAATCCAGCTATCGAATTAATTAAAATACAAACTACTTGGATCTTAGATATTAAATATCACTAGAATAGGTGTACTTTACCTTCACGTCAAAAAGTTCACAGCGTGTGATGGTGAGAATACTAACTAAATGTTTCGCCGTGATTACGGCATCTTCAGGTTGAAGAACATAAATAAATAAATAATTCCCAGTGGGATTCGTCAGAAATTAATAAAACCTAACAAACTCAGTTTACACAAGGAAACAATGAACATTAAAACTTTTCGGTAGGCCTACCACACACATTTCAGGGTCCACGGCGTGACCCGGAAGCAGACTCTACCCGGGTCACGCTGTGGACCGTGAACTGTGTGATATGTGCCAGCTGTACTGTGCCAGTTGTACTGTGCCAGCTGTACTGTTCCAGCTGTACTGTGCAGCTGTACTGTGCCAGCTGTACTGTGCCAGCTGTACTGTGCCAGCTGTACTGTACCAGCTGTACTGTGCCAGCTGTACTGTTCCAGCTGTACTGTGCCAGCTGTACTGTGCCAGCTGTACTGTTCCAGCTGTACTGTGCCAGCTGTACTGTGCCAGCTGTACTATGCCAGCTGTACTGTTCCAGCTGTACTGTGCCAGCTGTACTGTGCCAACTGTGCTGTGCCAGCTGTACTGTGCCAGCTGTACTGTACCAGCTGTACTGTGCCAGCTGTACTTTGCCAGCTGTACTGTGCCAGCTTTACTGTGCCAGCTGTACTGTGCCAGCTGTACTGTGCCAGTTGTACTGTGCCAGCTGTACTTTGCCAGCTGTACTGTGCCAGCTGTACTGTGCCAGCTGTACTGTGCCAGCTGTACTGTGCCAGCTGTACTGTGCCAGCTGTACTGTGCCAGCTGTACTGTGCCAGCTGTACTGTGCCAGCTGTACTGTGCCAGCTGTACTGTGCCAGCTGTACTGTGCCAGCTGTACAGTGCCAGCTGTACTGTGCCAGCTGTACTGTTCCAGCTGTACAGTGCCAGCTGTACAGTGCCAGCTGTACAGTGCCAGCTGTACTGTGCCAGCTGTACAGTGCCAGCTGTACTGTTCCAGCTGTACTGTGCCAGCTGTACTGTGCCAGCTGTACTGTTCCAGCTGTACTGTGCCAGCTGTAATGTGCCAGCTGTACTGTGCCAGCTGTACTGTGCCAGCTGTACTGTGCCAGCTGCCAACAAAAAATCGGAGGAAGACTCATTATCAAACTTAATGTCAGGTTTTTCTGAAAAAGGAAAAACGTACATATAAATATCTAAATATGTTTTGTGTATTAATATCTAATTATGTTGATAAATACGAACAATAATAACCATACATAATAAAATTCTGTATATATAATGGGGAAAATCCCAATTGACATTCAGTATCATTGTTATAACAGTAAAACCTGTTCAAAAGGAACAGAGGTAGACTTTAGTTTACCTTCTTCTCATGATGCAACTATACTTGTATCATTCTCTTTTGAATAATATTTACTGATGTATTAATGTACGTAATTATTAAATATACCACGTTGTGGAAACACCGAAAATCTTTATAAATGTGTTGATTGTATAAATGACGGTAAATGAAAAGTATTGTTATTTTAGATTATAAATAAGGATGGGGAATGAGATCTTATAGTCGATGGAATGACATATTTTTAATCTATTTATTGTACTAAAACTTGTTTTGTTAAATGTATTGTTTAATCAATAAGATTATTATAAGGGACTCGGTGCACGTGGTGGTTTTTTCTGGGGGGGGGGGTTAAGTACGAATAAAAGAATTAATGAAATGAAATAATAAATTATTGAATAGTTGTAATTACCACACGAACTATGAAAAATAGAAATAACCTATGTTAACTAAGTTAATGAGTACACATGACAAATTCATTTCCTGAGCGCCGGCTCAAAGAGCATATTTAAATTACATTTACACTAATTAAATTTAAGCATAGGTAGCCGCTTCAGTATTACGCTACGTGCAAGGGTGGGTGGGTCTCAGTGAGTAATGTCTTGCCAGTGTTCAATTCCTTAGTACAATTTAGTAAAATCAATAAAAAACTTCTTCTTGAAGAAATCATAAATTGTCATGGAAATCATGAAAACATTCTAAATCTTCCAAGGTTTTAAAAAAAAACTTGAATCTTAGATTACAGGTTTGTAGAGTAAAAATAAAATTAACACTAAATAAGGAGTGTCATTACTGTTATCGTTTATATATTCTATTATACTTATTTTTGTCATACATGATGTATTCGAATACGTAGCAATGAACGTCCATGTTGAATAGTAATAATGATATTTTCACAATGCCTATCATACTTCAAATTATTATAAAAAGTTTATTTTATTACATTATATAGCATAATTAGTTACAATTTTGTGATAGTATCATTTAATTCTGGTTTTATTCCACCTTCACTTTTTTAACTACTGTTTCTAATACATTCAACCAAATTTATTCCTTAACATTTATTATAATGGAGCATTTTTTGTACTAAAATATAAACCACGGCAGCCATAGAATTTAATTTATATTTCAATTTGCAGTTTTGTTAAAGTAAGCTTCAGTAACAACATTCTATTAGTTATAAGTTTATATGTTTACCTAGTGATACTCACTGGTGCTTATTGTTACTTGAAGCACTTTTTTTAAACAGGAAACATTTAATTTATTTATCCATCTATTTGTTTCTATATATTTCTGAATTGGGATATCTATATATTTCTATGTCCCAATTCAGTCAAAATTCACACCCGCCCACCCATACACGTACAGTACTATTGACCCACCCATACACGTACAGTGGTATTGACCCACATACACACCCATACACATACAGTGGTATTGACCCACCCACCCCTCATACACGCACAGTAGTATTGACCCACACGCCCACCCATATATTTACAGTGTATTAACCCACCCGTCCACCCACACGTACAGTGGTATTCACCCACCCGCCCACCCATACACGTACAGTGGTATTGACCCATCCACCCACCCATACACATACAGTGGTATTGACCCACACGCCCACCCATACACGTACAGTGGTACTGACCCACCTACACACCCATACACTTACAGTGGTATTGACCCACCCGCCCCTCATACAAGCACAGTGGTATTGACCCACACGCCCACCCATATATGTACAGTGTACTATAACCCACCAGCCCACCCATACACGTACAGTGGTATTGACCCACACGCCCACCCATATATGTACAGTGTATTATAACCCACCAGCCCACCCATACAAGCACAGTGGTATTCACCCACCCGCCTACCCATACACGTACAGTGGTATTGACCCATCCGCCCACCCATACACATACAGTGGTACTGACCCACACGCCCACCCATACACGTACAGTGGTATTGACCCACCTACACACCCATACACATACAGTGGTATTGACCCACCCGCCCCTCATACACGTACAGTGGTATTGACCCACACGCCCACCCATACACGTACAGTTGTATTGACCCACCTACACACCCATACACTTACAGTGGTATTGACCCACCCGCCCCTCATACACGCACAGTGGTATTGACCCACACGCCCACCCATATATGTACAGTGTATTATAACCCACCAGCCCACCCATACACGTACAGTGGTATTGACCCACCTACACACCCATACACATACAGTGGTACTGACCCACACGCCCACCCATACACGTACAGTGGTATTGACCCATCCGCCCACCCATACACATACAGTGGTACTGACCCACACGCCCACCCATACACGTACAGTGGTATTGACCCACCTACACACCCATACACATACAGTGGTATTGACCCACCCGTCCCTCATACACACACAATGGTATTGACCCACCAGCCCACCCATACACGTACAGTGGTATTGACCCATCCGCCCACCCATACACATACAGCAGTTAAATGGTCCAGACCGACCAGAAATAGAAAAAATGAGAAAGAAAGCGTGCTTTGTTGTATATTTATTTTTATGTTACGTAAACGGGTTCCACTCTGGAAACCCACACAATCAAACAAGACCACAAGTACTCTGGCTTGAAGTGCCGTCTGCTGCGTTGGCGTTCCTTTCGCTAAAGTTGGAAAAAACAACATATTTATTCATACAATAACCGTCATGAATTCGTTCTGTACAACATATTTAGTTGAAAAAATAAGAAAACAAAATATACCAAAGAAAAAGCATAACATTTATACTTTTAGATAATATGAGAAAATAAAATTCATACGTAAATTTTCGTTACAGAAAAACATTAAATTACATGTATGAAGAATAAATGTCTTAATAAGCCTAAAAAATAATAGTTAAAAAATTAATGAGAAACTTTTTAATCCAGGATTTCATCAAAAATAATCTTTGCTATATAAATTTAGTATTAATGGTTATATATGGTGTAATAATCTTTTTAGATAAAAATCTTTTAAAAAATAATTAAATTGTCGTTGGTTGTAGTTTTCATTTTGTTTGAGTCCAATAAATGTCGTTTTTAATGTCTTAATGAGTACTAGAGTTTATTTTAACTTTTGACGGTGTGTATTTTAAATTTTTGTTTAATATTGACAATCTGTTTGCATTCAATAAGAAGGACATATCAGTGTCAATGAGGGGTTAACTGTATCAGGACGTTTTGCTAACATGACAGTTGCTGAACTGCCTCATCACACGTAATCTGATAAGTCTAATCCAATAACGTCAATATCAGCACTTTGCTGAGTTCTTGGAATACCCCGTAGAGATTAGTTGAATCATATATGGTAGAGATTGGTTTTCAGTGGGTAATCGCATCATTTCTGATTAAATGAGTCCCAGCTACATATACTATAAGTAGTCGAGTAATAACATTGTGCTGTATATTGTTAAAATATATTATCTTTTTGGTTCACTGACTACACTCTTTAAGAAACAATTATGGACAATGTTTTGCACGGTAGAATTGTTTAATGACATTTAAAATAATTGCATTTGACAGTTAGATATATTAAAGAAGTAATTTTACAATCAAAGCTTTATCTTTTGTAAGTAACTTGTTTATCCAATGATTAATATTTTTCAAAGACTAATAATATAGTAGTAATTTAATAAAAACTTAAAATACAAAAATTGATTTCTTCTAATTTAGGGTTCCTCAGTAGGATTTCAGGAAGAGCCTTATTAATTTTACAGTTTTTTTCATATGTTTTCTAACTTGCATTTCGTCTGTCTCTCTGCTGTTAATTTATTATTTAGTGCAATAAAACAAAGACGAACCATTCTGAATGTTTTTTTTAGCTTATAAAAATACCAAAGCGGTTGTTACTTTAATAAATCATTGCAGTTCCAAAAAAAATAAAGAGCCGCAAAAAATTGTGTTAAGGGCCAAATGTGGCCCGAGCCGCGTGGTGAGTATTCCTGTTCTAATTCGTTCACTTGAATTCTGATTCAAATAATCTAAACTTAGATATTTTATTATAACGTGTAATAAGAATACACTTAATAACTCAAGGCTAATAAAGGTGGTTTAATATTGTGTTTTTAAAATGGATATTAAAGAGAGTTGCTCTTTATTTAGTATCTAAAATTAAAATTCACTATCGTAAAGTAGCATAAAATATAATATTAAACAAATCTGTTTGCGAAAAAGAATATATTTCATAATTGTTTTTGTATGTGTTAGGGATACAGTATTGTTAATGCTTTAATATGTTATGATATATTTCTTAATATTCATTTTTATCTCTAATAATTTACAATTTATTGAACTCCTCATTTTCAACATAAATGTGCCACTTCAATACTGACAAATACTTCCATGCCAGGATGTCTAGTCTGTCCTAAACATACAAATTAAATGATAAGTTATTATTACTTCCTCTCAATTTTGTAAACTCCCTTTTAATGGTTCTTAATTTATTTTAATTACAATTTAGAGACATTTAAATATTGTGTCTTTACCTTGAAACATGTTAATTTGCAGCGAAGTGCAGTATGCAAATGTAATTTAAGTTATTGCCAGTTACTATATAGTTGAAAACTAAAATATTTCAAGTCAGATTATACTTTCATAAAATATTCTTTTTACGTTAGATAAAAAACAATATACTATATAAATATAATACTGAAAAAACAAAGTAGTTGTAGTCAATAATATTTTTATTTAATTCTTCTTTACACAAAACAATAATAATTGGCTTAAGAGAATTATCTTACAATTAAATTACTTACAGGAAGATTAACCAACCCCAAGGCTAATTGCTTGTTCGTTAAGCTGTTTATCAACGATTACCGCCATGTTGGAAGAAACTTGAACTTCCCTTGGTTCTGAAGGGGAAGGAAAAACCTGTTACATAGGCTGACATTTGAATACAACAAATATAACAATACTTAGTTAATACGTGAAATTAATTGAAACAACAAATACTCGTATTATCATACTTTGCTATAATTATATTGTTCCAAATATGTAGATAATAGGAGCTTTCCGATGCTTTCAGTGTTTAAGAAACAAACACAATGTTTCGGCAGGTACACTTAATATAATGACAGGTGTACTTACTAACTTAGCCTATATATGAAACATTTTTCTTTTTCTTAACCCATTCTAAATCAGAAAAGACTTAATAACTCAGTCTTTTCTGATTTACATATATTTATTAGTAAGAATAAATATGTGTAAATTAACACATATAATAAAATGAAATGAAAAACGTCTTTATTTTCAGGTGAAGTTAGGACTTATCAGTCTTTTCTTCCACTTAACCTGAATCTTTATATTTATTCTTATGATTGTTGTAATACATATAACAACAGTAATCATGCTAGATGCTTAAGATTACTGTTGAAAGTCAACAGTTCTTAAAAAACTATCACACATAACATAATTATACAAAATGAAATACAAAAGAAATGCAAAATACGAAATCAGTCAACAAAACACTCAAACAAATATTATCTGCATATCATGAACAATTCAGTGCAAATAAATAACTTTCAAACAACAGTTGATAGATAGGTTTTGGTAACTACAACGCCAAAAGATTCTAAAATATACTGAGTGAACAATTATGTAAAATAATTTGGAATTCAAAAGAGTATTTATTTTAATTAATTTTGAATTTCTAAGGCAACTCTATAAAACTACTGCATTAAAGTATTGTTAGACTATTTTTAAGCAATATTACAAGTATTATATATTTTCTTAACATTTAATACTAGCCTCTGCATGAGAAACATGCTGCTACATGCTTAACTACTCACCAAAGTCATCAAATAAACGTTTTGCTTTTTTGTAGGTATTTATAAGTATGGTATTTATAAACTATGGAATAGATGATAATAAAATACGGTATGTTACTATAAAAAAAAATGATTTCAACGTATTTTCAATGTAAACTAAATAAGGTATTGAACACAAAACCTATGAACACAAATATTTAAATAGGTTTTTAATAAAATTAAACATTTATTAATGTTTTACTTTTTATATTTATTTACAATC
The DNA here is from genome assembly GCA_035578905.1 of Stictocephala bisonia. Classification (NCBI taxonomy): domain Eukaryota; kingdom Metazoa; phylum Arthropoda; class Insecta; order Hemiptera; family Membracidae; genus Stictocephala; species Stictocephala bisonia. Next base: position 105,148 of record JAQJVL010000590.1, on the reverse strand, counting down.
TTTTCACTTTTTTTACAGTTATCTTAAACAAGATAATATTTTGTATTTTACCTAAAGATGATAGTCTAATACAAAAAAAGGTTTCGAGGAAGTAAAACAATTATATAACATTTGGACAGTTAGTCTCGATATTTTTAAGTTTCTCAATTTTGACATTATTATATTTTTAATGAAATTACCCTATTATTTAATTATGTGCATACACAAATAAAAGTGAACTTCCCTCAACGAGTGAAGTACCGACTGTTAGATTGGTTGGGGACCAAACATTACATTCCAAAATCCAAATCCTAGTCATTATACTGGTAATTGTGTGTAATTGGATTTGTGAATGCGATAAACCAAGATTTGTAATAACTGTTCTCTAAAAGCAATATATGAACAAGTGGTAAACTATTTTTATATCAGATTGTACTTAAATTTCGTATATTACAGTATACATGTACTTACCTAACATAGTCCCTTCGACATTTAAGTAGTGTTTACTGTCATACTTAAAGTTCGTATATTACAGTATACATGTACTTACCTAACATAGTCCCTTCGACATTTAAGTAGTGTTTACTGTTATACTTAAAGTTCGTATATTACAGTATACATGTACTTAACTAACATAGTCCCTTCGACATTTAAGTAGTGTTTACTGTTATACTTAAAGTTCGTATATTACAGTATACACGTACTTACCTAACATAGTCCCTTCGACATTTAAGTAGTGTTTACTGTCATACTTAAAGTTCGTCTATTACAGTATACATGTACTTAACTAACATAGTCCCTTCGACATTTAAGTAGTGTTTACTGTCATACTTAAAGTTCGTATATTACAGTATACATGTACTTAACTAACATAGTCCCTTCGACATTTAAGTAGTGTTTACTGTTATACTTAAAGTTCGTATATTACAGTATACATGTACTTAACTAACATAGACCCTTCGACATTTAAGTAGTGTTTACTGTCATACTTAAAGTTCGTATATTACAGTATACATGTACTTAACTAACATAGTCCCTTCGACATTTAAGTAGTGTTTACTGTCATACTTAAAGTTCGTATATTACAGTATACATGTACTTAACTAACATAGTCCCTTCGACATTTAAGTAGTGTTAAAGTTCATCTATTACAGTATACATGTACTTAACTAACATAGTCCCTTCGACATTTAAGTAGTGTTTACTGTTATACTTAAAGTTCGTATATTACAGTATACATGTACTTAACTAACATAGTCCCTTCGACATTTAAGTAGTGTTTACTGTTATACTTAAAGTTCGTATATTACAGTATACATGTACATAACTAACATAGTCCCTTCGACATTTAAGTAGAGTTTACTGTTATACTTATAGTTCGTATATTACAGTATACATGTACTTAACTAACATAGTCCCTTTGACATTTAAGTAGTGTTTACTGTTATACTTAAAGTTCGTATATTACAGTATACATGTACTTAACTAACATAGTCCCTTCGACATTTAAGTAGTGTTTACTGTTATACTTAAAGTTCGTCTATTACAGTAAACATGTACTTAACTAACATAGTCCCTTCGACATTTAAGTAGTGTTTACTGTTATACTTAAAGTTCGTATATTACAGTATACATGTACTTAACTAACATAGTCCCTTCGACATTTAAGTAGTGTTTACTGTTATACTTAAAGTTCGTATATTACAGTATACATGTACTTAACTAACATGGTCCCTTCGACATTTAAGTAGTGTTTACTGTTATACTTAAAGTTCGTCTATTACAGTATACATGTACTTAACTAACATGGTCCCTTCGACATTTAAGTAGTGTTTACTGTTATACTTAAAGTTCGTCTATTACAGTATACATGTACTTAACTAACATAGTCCCTTCGACATTTAAGTAGTGTTTACTGTTATACTTAAAGTTCGTATATTACAGTATACATGTACTTAACTAACATAGTCCCTTCGACATTTAAGTAGTGTTTACTGTCATACTTAAAGTTCGTATATTACAGTATACATGTACTTAACTAACATAGTCCCTTCGACATTTAAGTAGTGTTTACTGTCATACTTAAAGTTCGTATATTACAGTATACATGTACTTAACTAACATGGTCCCTTCGACATTTAAGTAGTGTTTACTGTTATACTTAAAGTTCGTATATTACAGTATACATGTACTTAACTAACATGGTCCCTTCGACATTTAAGTAGTGTTTACTGTTATACTTAAAGTTCGTCTATTACAGTATACATGTACTTAACTAACATAGTCCCTTCGACATTTAAGTAGAGTTTACTGTTATACTTAAAGTTCGTATATTACAGTATACATGTACTTAACTAACATAGTCCCTTCGACATTTAAGTAGAGTTTACTGTTATACTTGAAGTTCGTCTATTACAGTATACATGTACTTAACTAACATAGTCCCTTCGACATTTAAGTAGTGTTTACTGTTATACTTAAAGTTCGTATATTACAGTATACATGTACTTAACTAACATAGTCCCTTCGACATTTAAGTAGTGTTTACTGTTATACTTAAAGTTCGTATATTACAGTATACATGTACTTAACTAACATAGTCCCTTCGACATTTAAGTAGTGTTTACTGTTATACTTAAAGTTCGTATATTACAGTATACATGTACTTAACTAACATAGTCCCTTCGACATTTAAGTAGTGTTTACTGTTATACTTAAAGTTCGTATATTACAGTATACATGTACTTAACTAACATAGTCCCTTCGACATTTAAGTAGTGTTTACTGTTATACTTAAAGTTCGTATATTACAGTATACATGTACTTAACTAACATAGTCACTTCGACATTTAAGTAGTGTTTACTGTTATACTTAAAGTTCGTATATTACAGTATACATGTACTTAACTAACATAGTCACTTCGACATTTAAGTAGTGTTTACTGTTATACTTAAAGTTCGTATATTACAGTATACATGTACTTAACTAACATAGTCCCTTCGACATTTAAGTAGTGTTTACTGTTATACTTAAAGTTCGTATATTACAGTATACATGTACTTAACTAACATAGTCGCTTCGACATTTAAGTAGTGTTTACTGTTATACTTAAAGTTCGTATATTACAGTATACATGTACTTAACTAACATAGTCCCTTTGACATTTAAGTAGTGTTTACTGTTATACTTAAAGTTCGTATATTACAGTATACATGTACTTAACTAACATAGTCCCTTCGACATTTAAGTAGTGTTTACTGTTATACTTAAAGTTCGTATATTACAGTATACATGTACTTAACTAACATAGTCCCTTCGACATTTAAGTAGTGTTTACTGTTATACTTAAAGTTCGTATATTACAGTATACATGTACTTAACTAACATAGTCCCTTCGACATTTAAGTAGTGTTTACTGTTATACTTAAAGTTCGTATATTACAGTAAACATGTACTTAACTAACATAGTCCCTTCAATATTTAAGTAGTGTTTACTGTTATACTTAAAGTTCGTATATTACAGTATACATGTACTTAACTAACATAGTCCCTTCGATATTTAAGTAGTGTTTACTGTTATACTTAAAGTTCGTATATTACAGTATACATGTACTTACCTAAAATAGTCCCTTCGACATTTAAGTAGTGTTTACTGTCATACTTAAAGTTCGTATATTACAGTATACATGTACTTAACTAACATGGTCCCTTCGACATTTAAGTAGTGTGTACTGTTAAACTTAAAGTTCGTCTATTACAGTATACATGTACTTAACTAACATGGTCCCTTCAACATTTAAGTAGTGTTTACTGTTATACTTAAAGTTCGTATATTACAGTATACATGTACTTAACTAACATAGTCCCTTCAATATTTAAGTAGTGTTTACTGTTATACTTAAAGTTCGTCTATTACAGTATACATGTACTTAACTAACATAGTCCCTTCGACATTTAAGTAGTGTTTACTGTTATACTTAAAGTTCGTATATTACAGTATACATGTACTTAACTAACATAGTCCCTTCCACATTTAAGTAGTGTTTACTGTTATACTTAAAGTTCGTATATTAGCCTACAGTATACATGTACTTAACTAACATAGTCCCTTCGACATTTAAGTAGTGTTTACTGTTATACTTAAAGTTCGTATATTACAGTATACATGTACTTAACTAACATAGTCCCTTCGACATTTAAGTAGTGTTTACTGTTATACTTAAAGTTCGTATGTTACAGTATACACGTACTTAACTAACATAGTCCCTTCGACATTTAAGTAGTGTTTACTGTTATACTTAAAGTTCGTATATTACAGTATACATGTAATATACGAATAAAAATATAATAATCACAGTGCTATGACTGTGATAAACAATTCCATGGAAATTGTATTGGTATGAGTAAAGCTGAATATGAAGTTATAAACAGTGAAGGAACCGTTTGGAGGTGTGAGCCATGTAGTGTGGTTAGGCGCAGTAGTATGCAACTCCAGTCCCAAGCTACCGAAGGCAATCTAACGTTGGAGGATGTAATCAAGGCCATAAACAATTTACGATATGAGCAAAAAAATATCATTACTGAATTTAATAAATCTAATGAAGATCTACATAACAAACTTGATGACAATACTAAGGCACTACAAAAAAATACAGAAAAAAATGCTGATCTAATGAAAATAATTGAAGAACAAATGGCTGAAATTAAATTGTTAAAAGATAAGGTTAACTTTCTTGAGAATAAGCTAGATGAGAGTGAGCAGTACTCAAGAAAAAATAGTGTGGAGATCCATGGTATGCCTGTACAAGATGGAGATGTAATAGGAGCTGTAAAGAGTATAGGAAATGCTCTGGGTATGGATGTCCAGGATAACATGATAGATGCGTGTCACTTACTGGGTAAGAAACCAGATTCTAATGGTCATCCTAACATTATAGTCAAATTTGTGAGGAAGATTGATGCAGAAACAATGTTGGCTAAGAGAAGGATCAAGAGGCAGCTATCAACTCGTCATGTGGGGCTTCCAAGTGACAGTCCCATATACATAAACGAATCTTTGACACCTACGAGGCGAAGGCTGCTGGCTATGGCACGGGATATTAGAACCAAGAAGAATTACAAGTGGATCTGGGTGAGAGGGGGAAAGATATTTCTCAGGAAAGAAGATGCAGGACCAGTATAAATTGTAACTTGCCAGTCTGACCTAGAGAAACTATAATGTAGGTAGCACAAAAATAACTTAAATAGCAATATTATGATTCAATTACATACATTTTATGAATAGTTGTGAATACGAAACAATAGACTTTTTAAATAAAGATACTGGTTTTGTAATAGTTCAGCAAAATATTAGAAGCATGCGAGCAAATTTTGATTTATTTTTAGCCGAAATTTCTATTTTAAACCATTTACCAAAAATAATCATATTTTCTGAAATATGGATAAAAAGTTCAGAGGTATCTCTCTATCAAATACCAGATTACAATTCCTTTTTTGAAACTAACGAAAATTACAGAGCAGGAGGTGTAGGAGTTTTTTTTTGCACAAAACTATGAATCAAGTTACTCAAATCGATACACATTTAAGATTTAAAACAGCGGATGTAATTGTTATATCATTTAAATATTTAGAGTATGAATTTGTTTTAATTGCCATATACAGACTTCAATCACAATCAGAAAACTTATTTGTGGACGAACTTGGTTTATACTTATCTGGCATAAAATTTAAATCGAACGTGAGTGTAATAATTTTAGGTGACATGAACTTAAACTTACAACAGGATAACTTTTTAATTGATGAATATAAACTTACCATATCTTCTAATGGATTTCTATCACTAATAAATGTACCCACGAGAATAACTGACACTTCACAGTCTTGTATAGATCATGCCTTTGTACGAACTAAAAATGTAAATAAGGTTAGGTTTGAAGCCGCCGTGATTGACGGCAAGATAACGGATCATTGTTTGACAGCTGTTAATGTACAAGTGAATAGCGATGCAACAGCTGACTCGGTCAAGGTCATGGCTGCGAACACTCGGTTAAACTACCGATTAGATTTCAGACTTCTAGATAAGCAGCTTAATAATACAGACTGGAGTACTGTTTTTCTTCAAGACGATGCTTCAAAGGCTTTTGATATTTTTATTGGCATTCTACAGGAAAAATTAAATAAATGCAGGAAAATAGTCAACATAAAGAAATTAGCATTTTCTAAATTAAAACCGTGGATAGATATTTCGACATGTAAAAAGATTAAAACAAGAAATTCCCTTTTTAAAAAGGTAAAAGAACAACCTAATAATTTAGAATTAAGGAAACATTTTAATGAGTTTAGGAATAATTTACAAAAAGAGATTAGATGTTTGAAACAAAAATATTACAGTGTACTTTTTGAAGAGTGTAAGGGAAATTCTAAAAAAACGTGGAATATCATTAAAGAGGTTACAGGTCAAAATTCAAAAATAGTTACAAAAATTGAACTAGGATGCAAAGATAGGGTAATTAGTGACCCGTATGAAGTTGCTAATGAACTAAATAATTTCTTTTCATGTGCAGCGGAAAAGCTAATTGAACATGTAGTTAAACCACCAAATGTTAGCACTCAATATTACAGAAACCTGTTTTATGAACCTGTTAGTATTAAATCAATGTTTTTGAGACCAACTACTCTTGATGATTTATCTAAAGCTGTAGAATCATTAAAAAATAAAACATCATCTGGTATTGATGGTATAAGTTCCAAGATAATAAAACAAATATATAATAAAATTAGTAATGTTTTACTTCATATTATTAATAAAAGTTTCGAATCAGGTATATTCCCAGAACAAATGAAGTTTGCTGTTGTTGTTCCAATTCATAAAAAGGGGTCAACATTGGAATGCAATAATTATAGACCAATTAGTCTGTTATCATCTTTCTCAAAGATTTTTGAAAAGGTAATGAAACAAAAATTATTAATTTTTTTTTGAAAATAAAGGTTTTTTTAGCAAAAATGATGGATATAAAGTAAGTGGACTTTTTTTGGACATAACAAAGGCGTTTGATACGGTTGACCATGACATTTTATTAGAAAAATTACATAATGCTGGAGTGAGGGGAGTAGTCTTGAGATGGTTTGATAGTTACTTGAGGGGCAGAAGGCAGTGTGTAAAAATTAATGGGGTATTGAGTGATTCAGTTGAAATGAAGTATGGTGTACCACAGGGATCTGTGCTCGGTCCAGTCTTATTCCTAGCCTATATCAATGATTTATGTAACGCGAGGCTGTATGGGAAGGTAACATCTTTCGCGGATGATACTGCATTATGCTATCATGGAAATTCATTAAAGGAAATAGAACATAACATGAATCTTGATCTTCAGGCAATTCAATGGTGGTTCACCAAAAACAATATGATATTAAGTACAAATAAAACAAAGTTCATTAATTTTAGTCTTAGAGGGGAAGCACTATTTGAAAACAAAATTATTTATAAGTGCATTGAATGCGTTTGTAAAAATGATTATTGCCAAACAAAATGTAATGAAATTCTTCAAGAAAATTTTATAAAATATTTAGAGGTTACTTTGGATAGTAATATTAACTGGAAGCAACATTTAAATGAGCTGAGGAAAAAATTAAATAACATAATTAGAATATTTTATTTCCTTAAAAATATGTGTAATAGTAGTGTTCTGAGAACCTTGTATCATTCTTTAGTTCACAGTAGGTTGGAGTATGGAAATGTATGCTGGGGTGGAACGTACTACTCAAACTTAAAATCACTCATTACAATACAAAAACAGTATATGAGACTGATAGCAAAAAAACCAAGACGTGAACCATCCTTTCCACTGTTCTCCTCTTTCAGAATTCTTCCACTTAGACATTTATATGTGTATAAGGTGTTAAAAATATTTTTTATCAGAAGCAAAGGCAGCAGTGGAAGTAATGTTTACAGATCAAAATTAAGAAAAAATGAAGCTATTTATGTTCCAAGACCGGTAAGCACATTTTATAAAAAGTCTTTTAACTATTTAGCACCATATTTATTCAATATGATACCTGCAGAATTAAGAAAGATAGAGAATGTTCATATGTTTGGAAATAAAATTAGGAAATGGTTACACACAAATTTTACAGTAGAAAATTATCTAAATACGTAAATAATTCACATTTAAATGTTTCATACATTCACATTTGTATACCATTTTGAAAATATATTGAAACATTAGATAACTCTTAGTAATTGTTTTAAGTAAAATGCCATAGTACAGTTTTTCATTCAATATAAAGGCTCTAAAAATAAATATTGATATGTATTTTATACAAACAAAATATGTTTTCTGATGTACAGTTTGGAGCATTATAAATTAAATCTTATTGTAAAATTATTATTTATGTGTCACTGTTAGGTCAACAGCATTAACAAAATTTCAATATTAAGAGTTCCTCCACACAGGCTTAGCCTTGGAGGTTTACATCATCTTTATTTTCTCAGCAGAAGTTTTTTCTTTTTTCTTTTTTCTTTTTAGTTTCCTTTTCAATATTCTAGGTCAGACTTGGTATTGTATATTTATGTGTTTGTATAAGAAGGATTTAATTGTTTGTTCTGTACTTAACTAACATAGTCCCTTCGACATTTAAGTAGTGTTTACTGAACATTGGTTAAAGTATAATTTATTACTGGATTTACTGATGCATATTATAAAGGCAATGTATCGTAAATATACATTTCATAAGGATTACAATGTGGCCAAGTAATTATTTTTACGAACTATAGAGGCAAAAAAAAGGTTGTTTCCGGAAGTTAATAAGAGCTTTTTTCCTTGAAAAGTTAAAACTCTGAAATTCATAATACTTATAGTAAACCTACTTCTCAATTACTTATTAAAATATAAATGATATACATTGACGATTTTTCAGAAATACAAATAATTTAAAGTTGATTCAGATAACTTGTTAAAATTCCTTTACTTTTTTGTTCCAACTTAAGAGTTTAGGAACATAAGATTTTTTAAATGTCATAGCGTATAATTAAACGACGAAAACAAGGGTGCGATTGCAATAACCGGATTTTTCATAGGCATTTTATTTTCATAGTTAACAACCTCCAAACTCAGGTATACATAATTTCTGCACCAATAGTATTTATTTCGTATATTAATTCTACAAGGACATAAGCTGATAGAATACAACAAATAATTCTAATTTATTGGACATATTGTCACATTTGATAACAAAATGAATATGATAAATGTAGCGTGTGTTTTTTATCTTTAAATAGTTAAATATGGCTAGATCAAAATATTTTATCGCTTAACATTTCTAAAACAACATTTTTGCCGATTTCTCTCACACCGAGTGTAGACTACATTTTGAGGGATCTAGTGTTTCATAGTTGTCAAAACTACTTTAATAATTGCTGTAATTATGAGGCCAAAGAAAATTATTTAGTAGTATACAAGTATGTAAAGTATGTAATTCCTCTCAAATAAAATGATTTAGTAGTATACAAGTATGTAATTCCTCTCATTTCATACGTGAGTTATATTTGATTCACGTATGAAATGAATAGATCATATCAATTTCTTAAAAAGCCAGAATATTTATTTTTGCTTTCAGACAGTTAAGTAGTGTTCTTAATTTCAAAGAAATAAAATTAGCATATTTTGTGTGTTTGCAATAAATTCTTTCTTATGGTATTGTTGCTTGGGGGAAGCATATAGTTCACATCTTGACGGTCTGAATGTGGTTCATAGGTGCATTCTAAAAGCTGGGTTTATGAAATTGTCAAAGATATTCCTCTGATTTATTATTTTTAGAAACAAGAATTCTATCTAAAAACATTTATTAAGGTTTTATTTATTTACATTTTTAGGCCTAATGTTAATGAATTAAACTGGTTAACTTACAGCTTCGTAAGCTAAAGGTTCTCAGTTCGATCCCAATCAAAGTCGTACCACATTTTGAATGGGATCAGCTGATAACTACCGGCTGTTCATTTGTAATTGGGCCATTAATTAATGACACTTTTTAAAGAATATTCGGCCTTGGTATGTAACAATGACCATAATCACCCATACCTTGACAATCTTAAAAACAAATAAAAAAAATAAGCACTTTTGTTTACTGTTTTCCACCATTGAACACACACACAACACAAGATATGCAAACGAAGTAGGAATTATAACAATCAGTACAAATCTTTTTCGACAATTAATACTTTTTAGGTCGCTCACATCCTGTTCAGAAAATTTCGCACTCAATTTGTAAGTCATACACTATTTGAGTCCACATTCATTCCAGTATTTAAGAAAATACTTAAATCATGATTACATCTAATCAGTGATGAGGATATCGAGTCCCTTATCAGTGCTCATTGCAGGCGGCCTCCTCTCCTTCACAGGCGGTCTCCTTTCCTCCGTATTTTACCTTTAACGCATCGGCATCTTATCTACAGTTGTATGATCTTTAAGTTCGTATTATTTTCTAACATTAATTTTAATTTTTGATTCAGTATTCAACATAATATCACATAAACAATTGATTCCAAATCAACATAACAGTTTTATTATTACATTTCATAATTTCACATGTTATTTTTTAACACTTAATTTTAATTCAAAAACAACTCGCGCATACGCACAGGCCTTTGACGCCCATGTAGACTCATTTCCTCTCATAAATGTCATTTTTATAACCAGGCAAAATATTTGTTTATGTTATTTTGTTTTTGTTTTTTTTCTACTTCCAGAATTAGTTTCTAAAATAGCTATTGATAAGTCTTATTCATTTGTCATTATGTTTTATTTTTAAGTGGTTATTTTATTTATTTTTATATGATGTTGTAAATTATGAAGACTAAGTGATATTTTTCTTAAAAACTTGGTTTGTAAAGTATATTTTGTATTTTCTTTATGTTGAATATTTTATTTTGTACTTTTGTGGAAATAAAATTGATTTTGATTTGATTTGAAATGTAATAATTCTTAAGTTTAAAATCTGTATATTTAGTTCCGTGAATGACATGGTCCCTATGAAACTTCTCAAGCTAGGAAGAATATAAGATAGCTTGATTATATTCATTTAAAAGCTTAATCGCTGAGAACGGTTGAGAAAACATTGAAACGTAAATAATAACTTATGCTATGCCCCAATAAAAATAAGTTTCAAATAATTTCCTATAACCACAGTGTTTTTAACTATATAAAGTACTGAACCCTTTATTACAGGTAGGTTGTTGTTAGTATGCCTTCAGTAAACAGCGTTATCTCTAAGTACTTTGCTAATGACAGAACCTCAGAAGCCTAATATCTCGGCCTGGAAGGTCTTGTTGGAAGGTCTGCTGGAGACAAAAGGCAATAATATGCTAATGTGTTACAATGTTCGGCTTGAGGCTGTTGAATATATTTTAGCTCCAGTCATTTTACTGTTCCTTGTAACTCCAAGTAGCTGCAATCTTGATTTCATTTGTATGTGTGCAAGTATTTAAAATCAGATTTAATAGTTTTGTATCCTATAGTTTGGTTTTGTTTAGTTGATTAAATGAAACATATGTTTTATGAATGCTTCAATAATCAATTAACCCGTGTAAAATATATTCATGATTCTTATGTACATTTGAAGTGCAAGTAAATAATTTCGTAAGTAGTTAAAACTACATTCTTTCTTTTGCTATTAAAGGCAACAAATTTTTTTCAAATAAATTAGATTTGTATTCATCCCAGTGACAAATATATATTCGTATCTTGCAGAAGAAAAATATTTTCAATGACATAGAACTAGCCATATTAATTAGTTTAAAATAATATAAAAGTTAACGCTCACAGATTCTTGTATTACCATAGCAACTTGTTCGGTGAGATTGGTCTGAGTTCCAGAATAGAACTCATAAGGAAAAGATTGTTTAGTACAGACCCATGTTCCTGTGAACCAACTCTTATATGTATATTCATCGCTGATAACCATAGTGAGGATTCAGACTTTTTAATTTTTCTAGTAATTTAAGAGTGAATTGATTATGGCATTAGACAACTGATAAGTTTACTGATACTTGTTAACAGAATTTATTAGTAAATTTTTTACAACGGAATTATAAATAAGATTTAGAAAGTAGCAAATTATAAATTAGAAACTAGGTCGTCGGGCTAAATGTTTCCTTGAGCACAGTAATCAATAGTATATCCATAAAAACATGTACCTTAAAACAATGGAGCTACTTAAAATTCTCTCAACGAACTCCAGCATTTCTATAGATTTGTATTTATATTTGAACATTATATTTTGTGCTGGTAATCTACCAAACCCACAATTTCCTGAGATTTGATTTATGTGCTCTTAAAATACAAATTGAGTTGGCATATTTCATAGTTTCCTTTAAAGAGACAGCATTACGTTAAAATGATGTAGAATTCAATTTACACATACATGTCATATTCGAATATGTGTAGATCCGTGGTATATTTATACCAAATCAAAATATTCTTTACTGGTTAAGTTATTGGAAATTACAATTATATCATAGTTTCTTACAGTTGTTATTAGTTGGGCAATGAAAATTAGTTAATGAAAAACAGGACCATTTGAATTGAATTGGCTTTCTTGAATTGTTTTATTTTCAATTTCTTGAATTTTTCTTTGAATATCTTCGTTTAAAATCTTCGTTAGGCATGAAAAGTATTAACAGCTTCGTGTTCATGAAGCTTATTTGTTCCATTGCATATTAAATGGTCATTTCCTACAATACTTTTTTGCATGAGTAGCTATTATGTTATTATTAGACTATGGTTTATGGCATGACATATTGTGTGCCAAATTATACAAATATAAGTAATTATATATCTTACAAAGTGGTTTGGCATGAATTAGCATTGTATTGACTAGCTAGATTACTCATTGACATTTTTGGACTACCTGGAGAACAATATTTATAGGGAATATACCTCGTAATGTAGACGGGCTTTAAAGTGTGAAAATTAAATGGTTCTAGTTATTTCTTTAGTGACTGTACTTTTTAGTAGTTTTATTGCATTATTACATAAATTATATTTTCAAAAAGATGTTCAGTATCTACGGTTAAGTTAAGAATAACGTCAACAGTTACGCCCCAGTATTTTCTTTATTATTTAAATCAATGTTATTACCTTTCTTTCTTAAGTTTTTCTTGTGTTCTGTTTCATTTACCACTAAATTGTTTTGGAAGATATTGTGTTTGTCCATATTGATTGCTGAAGATATGTTATTCTGTACTGGTTTATTTGTCATTGAAAGAACAGTATCGTCTACATACACGAGAATGAGCTAACTTTTGAAAATAATTTTGAAGATTACTAGTATGAAAATCATTGGTCCCAGAACAGACCCTTGAGGCACGTCGCTTGTAAGATGGTGCATTATTGATGTTCTACGATAGGGGCTGTTTTAGTGTAGATCATTTCTACTGCTTGTGCTATTTACTATAAATAGCTTTTTAATAACTTCAATGTATGTACAACTTAAAATTTCAACTTCTACATGGAGCATACATGGTTGGAGCTAATACTGAACTGACTAGTTAAAGGAAATGCTAGTTTGAGAACATGTTAAATCAAATCTGGCAGAGAAACCTGTTTTTAAGTTGGGATAAGGGAAGGTTAATCACCTCCACCCCATTCCTCATTAAATGTACAAAGACACCATCTTTGGGAACAACCTTTTTATAAATATAATCATACTACTTGTTATTATAAACTATCTATTTAATATCAATTAACTTGTTTAAGTTTGCCACTTATACACTAGGTGAATTATTCGCCCACCAATTGCCATGGTTTCTAATAAAATTATTGATAAGAATATGTTAAATTTATTATGTTACTAAGTCCTAATTTATTTGATATTATATGTTATAGTTAAGATAGACCCCGATGACAAGTATTATTTGTTACTTAGCGGGGCCACAATTATGTAAAATTGTTTGAATAAACTTATTCTATTCTATTATTCTTATTCTTACATTACTCACATTTTAGGAACTTTTTATGGCACTATGGCACAAATTAGTACGTTAACAGCCTTTATAAATTCAAGAAAGAATCCAGAAACTATTTCATTTATTTAGTTTATAAAACGACATTTGACTATGTAGATTTTCCTTTGTTGAATATCTGTTGTTCTTTTTAAGTCTAATTACTTCGGCTTACGATATAAATCACCATTAACTACATCAAGGTTACAATTTAGCTGATGACAATTATTGATTGACCAGAAACAAGATGTGAAAATTATGACACAATGCAGAACTGTTATTATATTTACATTGTTTGTGTACTTTTGTTCAAAACTATTATTCTAGGTTTTCTCCTGCATTAAAACCAAATTTGAATCCATATTAAAAATCCACTTCTTAAACAATTATATAACAAAAATGGAACACAGGAAACTCGCAGATCATAAACATTTTGTGATAAATTCATCGATATACATATTTCTTTTGTGAATTCCTCTGGTCTGAGGAAGGTGGGCGTGGTTTACCGAAATCGATCACCATAATATTTGTGCATTTTGTACTTGTATTGTGATATATTTGTGCATTTTGTGCTTACATTATAGTAAATTTGTGTTGTGTGACGTTTTACCTGTACTATATATATTATTTGCCAAATAGTTTTACGTGTTTTCAAAGGTGTAGTAGTTTGATATTTAGTAAGAACAGCTCAACTCTCTAAAAGACATGAGTTTAAAATTGTATATTAGGCAATGTATTTTGATAAATAGAAAAATAAATACTGTAAGGTATATATTAAGCCTTAAGTATACCAAACAAAGCAAAAACAATAAATCTGAAGTAAATATGGCTTCGATTAGTATTATTCAGTTCCAATTGCTCCAGCTCACTTTGATGTGCACCCACTAGTCATATCCATGATGCGGTCTACTATAGCACATGCTAAATAAACGACTACTTCACATGTAAAGAAAGACTTTTATTACTTATAACTGGCTTCTACTACAAACAAGTTAGTGACATTTGGAAAAGTGTATCCTACTACAATTATGTAATTAAATAATTGTTTAATCGGCATACAGCTACAATCAGCAGATTTGCTGATGTACTGTGGTAATGACATCATCACACCGAGACTGGCAGACGTAGTCGAATGATCATGGACTCAGCACTCTAACCGTACTCAGAGCTGAACCATACAGTAATTCTATTTATTTTAGACTGACATTCAATGAACTGACATTTAATGTGGACATTTCAAACTGCAATGATTTAGAATAGTTTTCGTACAATAGTTTTATTTTTCATACTTTCATTTTTAACTTTTCTTAAGAAAATGAACGCCAAAATGAAATTAACTGTTATCTGGTCCCATGAAATCTACAGTGTTTACTTGTCTACAGTTAAAGAAAAATTACAATAAATTTTTAATACACATATATTACTAAGTCATTTAATTATACACCACTATATGTTTTGTATCAAAATTAAGCATAATGGGTGTTTTAAATAAGCGTGTTGTATTATTTGTATATTTTTTTTAAATCAGCATTACAAATTTGTAATTTGTAAGGTTGCCAAAAGTTTTTTTTATTTTTAGTTGTTTATTTCAAATTATTATTTTTTTTATAAATGTATGTAGCTACCAGAATCAACAAAAGCTCTGATTTATCATCATTAACAGATTTAACATTTTGACTGTCGTTAAAATAACTTATAAATTTTTTTATGTTTAACATTTTTCACGAATGTTGCACGTAAACTTGTTTATTATACCCAACTACTGAAATACCTAAAATGGCAGTATATACGAAATATTATTTATCTCAAAAAAAGGGGTATTTATTGGCATCTCAAAATACCGCACGTGAGCAGTTAAGGTTTAAAAAATAACATATAAAATACATTTATACACTTTTAACACAATCATTACATTCCCTAATATTCTTTATTCATAAACATACACGCATATAAAAAGCCTTGTATATACAAGGTTAGTGAAAAGTCTGGAGACAGCTTAATATTTTTATTATTCAGGTCTAGAGGATTAAAACTTTACAAACTAAATTTGAAGCTAAAAAACAATTTTGTTACGTTCTTACTAACTAATTGCCTCTAATGGAGGACAGTCCACAAGAAGCCAGTTAATCATTTTAAATTTAAGCATATGTTGATATAGACACTATTTTAAAGTGCTAGTCAAACAAACGTGAATGCCGCAAACTGCACTTACATAGGATCATTCATAAAAAAATTACGGTTATGCAAATATTTTAAAAGGACTTCAAAATGATGTGCATATCAACCTATGTTTCCATTTAAAATTATCTACCAACGTCTTGTGGGCCGTCCCCTATGGGAGGTAGAGAGTCAGTAAGAACGGTATTTAATCCTCCGTCCCAATTAATGACAACACTATTTAACTTTCACCAAACATTTTAATAACACTATGTAAATTTACTTGCTATTTTAAAAATTATGTTTTATGGTTTTCATAACTGATATAGAACTATTATTTAGTACTCTATTTCACTATAGTTAACGAGTCCTTTTTACCAGGTGAAGTTAGGGCTAAGAAGGACCTCTGGACCATCGGCTTACAGGTGACTTCCGCCAGTGACCGGGCAGGTGGACAGCGTGCAAGGACGGGATCTCCCGCAGTCACCCAGCCAAGGAATAGCCACACTCGATGTTGCTTGATGCTTGGTCTCCAGTCAAGGCTACTAATTTTTATTGTAAGAGCATTATGAATCATACTGTACCTTTACGAGAAGTGAAGGTACGTCAGCGTTCTGATTAAACTTCGCTTTTTACAAAATTAAGAGTACCGAATCAAGTTCTTAGACTAATTTTACTACAACAATTGAGTAAACTTTTAAAAATATTAATTATTTAAATGAAGTATATTTCTAGTACACAAAATGTATGCCCTCTCTAAGTGTTATGGATTTGTGAGAAGTAGAGTTTAAAGCTTTCCATTACATTGGAAGTTATGTATAGTTTGTATTGAATTAAAAGAGAAAATGTAAAACCACACTTGTCAACAACATGAACATAGTATAAAATACGTAATTCGTTCAGCGAATCACCGACTTATATATGTAAAGTTTGTGGGTGGGCCATTAATTACAATTGGATGTATGAAGATGGGTCATTCATTACTAATGTATGTTTGTGGTAGGACTACCAATGAATGTGTGTGGGTGGGTCATTCCAATGTGCGTGTAAGGATGGAACATTAGAACTGTACTTGAATATGTTGGTCATAACCATTTCGCATATGGGTGGGTCATTACCAGAGTAGTAGGTGGGGGGATATCAGTAGCATGAATAATTATATGCGAAAAGAAAACCTTGTTTTTTGCTGAGCGATATATTTTTAAAGTGAAGCACATTCTAGGCATACTCGTATATAATGTTTCATGATTAACTGGCCCCTTGTTGCCTATAAAATACTTCAATTTTGGTATGTGATCATAGTTTTAAATATTAAACTGTTGAATTCAATATTTTATTGAAATAAAGAAAAAAAAGTTATGTTAACAGCCTTAAATATAAATTTTATATTAAAATGCATGTCTAGCCTGAAGGTAGCAGCTCTACACATCCAATAAAGTTAGGTAAACCCATCCCCTAGTTGGATTATATATTTAAAATTTTTTTAATCTATAAATATATTTCAATTAAATACTGTTCATCAGAATTAATTAGTGAAGCGCACGAAGAGAATTTTAATCAGTGGTTAAATAACAAAACATTTCATTTTGTAGTGCGAGGATCAGTTGTTTACCAATCATATTATTACTAGAAAATTGTTTCGTATAGTTTTTTCACGGAATTTTATACTGTTTCACATTTATTTTAATTTATTTTCAAATGTACAATTTACGTTTTTTTTACAAAATGCTAAGTATGTTTATATACGCTTTAGTGTACATATATGCTATGGTTTCACATAAGAGACAAACCTAAATACAGCAAAGAGAATAAATCTAACATGCATGTCTACAATGTTATCATTATTTTAAACAAAATGAACATTTTAAAAAAATCATGTATGATGGAAAATATTACAAAACAGGGAAAATGAAAACCGACCTGTCATGCAATGTGGCTACATCTACTGATGGTATTTTTTATGGATATTGTCTACAATGTTTCGAATGGTTATTTGTTAACAATAAGGAACTCACATTTATTCCAATATAAGTAAAAAAAGCACAAGTATTTTTTAATCATTTTGGCCTACCTTCTTTACTTTCGTCAGTTACTTTCCTCAAACCTTCGACGTCTTTAGTTTTATAGTATCTCATGTCAATAAACTCAATTGTTGGCTGGAATCACCAAAATGATGACTGTTAAAATAATATAATTAATAAAGTAGTATTGCTTGTTGCTCTCTGTCATCCCCCTTGCTGAAAGTACATTATAAAAACTTATCTCAGAATGCAAATTAACATGTTCATTCATAAGTTTGCAGCATCCTTGTATGTTTGCTTAAAAATGTATTTATATTCCTATATATGTATTCATAAGCTCAGTAATTTTTTCCCGTAGACTCCATAAGCACATAAAAATCTTTGAGAATATCAACATTCTCATCCTCACTTTATCATTTTTAAGGTTGAGTGGAAGAGAGGACTTATAGTCATAACTCAGGCTAAAAAAATACACTTTTCATTTTATTTCATTTGTTCTCATCAATTGAACTGTCGTTGTAATTCATCAGGTGTTTTGCTACATTTTATCTTTCAGTATTTTTATTTCTAAACGCAGAAACATAGTTTAGTATTTTTTGTTGAAATTTATAGTCTAACCAAAGAAAACCATATTCAGAATATTGGAGTTAACCCTATGAATTTTAGAATCTATTAAATTTATTTTCACTTTTTTTTAATTTTTTGATATTTTACTGTCTACGCTAGTGGTATTTTTAACATTATATATATACGTTGTTGAGGGACAGTGGTCCAAACCCCTAGGGCAAATTTAAGTAGACCTCTCTGAATTTGAACCCGTGACCACTTGGGTTTTAAATCGGGGTGTAAAATTATGATAACAATATTGCAACTGTTAAAATCTTCAATTAATTTTAATTTATTTAATATATTAGCAACTCTTTGCATAAAATATTCGTTGTAGTCTAAATTTACATATATATTTTATAGTTCATGTGAGTTTCATTCATTGAAAGTAAATATAAATGTAGTAGAAACAACAAAATCAAAAAGAAAAACCTTTATGAAAGCAGGAGAACTGTTTTTATTAAAAAGGAAGAAGAATAAAATAAAACTTGTTAAAGTTTTATAATGGTCCGGCTTGAACATGACACAAAAAACATTTAATTATCTCAACAAGAAATTGTAGCTGATAAGTCAATTGAAAATTGAAAGACTAAAAAATTACCTGGACGATATTTACACAAATTTATACGAAGATGTTAATTTTAATGCCTTATTCTATATATTTTATGATTTAATGTTATAATGAGCCAGTTATATATTGTTTAATTTACTTTAATACGGCAGATAATTGATACATATCTTTTGACGGAGGGCATTCATTAGATCTCGAGTTTCCCTATGTTTTCTTTTACTTCAAATCTGCAAACCAAAAGTACTGTATTGTAACTACAAATATATGTAAATGTAAGACAAGGGGGTTTTTAATGTCTAGTAGAACTAGAGAATGCATCAATGGTACTTTTTATAGTAATTATTATCAAATTAGAATATAACTAAATTTTAAATTCAGCACACTTACAAATTTAATTTAAAAAAAGTAGGTCAACTAGCTTTTTTTATAATTAATGTTTGTTTGTGAGTGCCGATGATGTTATGCGTGTTTCTGCTTCATATTATAAAATAACATTTCTTTTAAACTATTAAACCTGACAGAATATCTTGACAAAGACATTTCAATATGCCAAATGAACCTAAAGTAGTAATATAATGTTTATAAGAATTTTAATCATACAAAAATCACAACATATAAAGTATTTAATAAATATTAATTAGTATTCTATTATAAATAACAAGTTAACCAAATCAAGCAATACAGTTGATCAATAGTTTAATTACACAGCCTCTGATTGAGATTCTCTCCATGTTCCATCACTAATTAACTCTGATGGACGTGATTAATTGGAACACTTTTTACTACAGAAAGTCTTTAAAAGAAATTCCAATTATTTTGTCTCGACAAAGAAATAAATCCTCTTTTATTGTTAAAGTTCAATTACGCTGGCCCAGGTAACGAGGGACAAAGATAAATCAAAGCCTCTAGGTTCAGTTACTAGTTAACATTCCTTGTTTATTTCAACATATAAAAAACATTTAAAAGTGCCCTACATTTGAAATATCAGATTAGCGAACAGAATCAGATCAATAAAAAAACTCTAGGACTTTATGTTTAGTAAAAATGTAAGTTTATCTAATCATTTTTACTCTTATTTATAAAAAAATTTTAACTAATATAAAATAGTTTTTTATCAATTCACAGAATAAAATACCACAATACAATAAAGTGAATTAAACTTTAGGAAATCAATTCTAAGTTTCAGTTATTTATACAAATAACAAACACGTGCTTTAAATAAATGTAATAACGTTTGAATACTACTGTCATCTTATTTAAATTCTTTCATCTTTTAAATGTTCAGACTCCTCCATTCAATGAATAGAGATTCCATTCAAATGAACTGCATATGATAACAGACCGGCATATTTTATAAATTTGCTTTTTACCCAAGTACTACTGTATTGCAAATACTTCATTCGTCCCTACATTTCTTGATACTGGTGTTAGTAAATTATTTTCTGAATCCTAAGAACTATTTTACTCCATTGTTTTTATTGCATCACTATGCAATGTGTTTAGATATATTAGACTATAGTCGATCTGGATTATCATATATAAAACGTTTGGATCTTCCACAGAAAATCAGCTGAGCTGATTTGTGATCAATTTTCTGATCGCATGCACATTTATCAAATCAATCGAGTCTAAAAAGTGTTGTTAATTTCTATATAACCACTTCTAAATTATCACATCTGATTCAACATTCTCCATTCACTTAAAGGTTTTAAAGGAGAAGGAACTACTCGTCCACTTTGTATATGGTATATGTTTTCAAATCTTTTATAACTAGAATGACGCTCATTTGACCAACGTTGAACATTTAAAGACAACAAATAAATGTAGAAATATTTTAAAGTGGATTCTATGGTATAAAAACTCAAATTCATTTGACTTTTAACTCACTATATACAACCCATATGTAGTTATGATTCAAGTTTCCTATGTAGTTTTAATGGCGTTTACTAGAAAACACTGATTCTGATAAGAATAAAAACATTTCACAAACCACGTTTGTTGAATACTCCGGGTAACTCACTCAGAGGCACTTTGGGAAAATATTTACCTGGAACACGTAAGTGAAACGTTATACAAAAGTCTTATAGATGACTTATTTCGACTATTCGGGATTTTTTTATTTTCACTAATATGGTATATCAAATGTTTACTGTAATGATGTTCATGATTTTTAATGAGTAACACATTCATGTGAATGTGTTTTGCAACACTCAACTAATTTATTTGTTATTATTTTATTATTATTATTTTTTTTTCATATTTAGTGAGATTTTGTTTCTGACTGTGTTAGGTCTGATAACAGAAAAACATTCCAATGACCGGTATACTACATAATACATTACTTTATGGCCCATGAATCAATGCATATTTAAAACAACAAACTTATACTGGCTAAAATCCTACTTTTATTACTACAGATTATAATAAGTTGTTTATAATTGGGAAGGATTTAAAACCCAACTAATCGAATGACTTTTTCAATAATATTTTCCTCATAGTAAGAATATCCTACCTTAATTGCAATGGCCGTCACAAATATTAAGTTTTGAAAAGTTATATTCAAAATATCGAACAAGAAAAATAACTTTTGATGTCTCAACATCAATCAAAATAAATTCCACCTATTCTAACAAATAAATAATAAGTTTATAAAATAAAAAAACTTTTATACAAGTTTACATTGACGTTTACGTCTGTTAACATACAAATGTATAAACAGTTATACAGTAAAATCATACGGAATATATATACTTTCGATCTAGATATAAGATTATGTTTAGTAATTACACAATTTCCCTTTGAGATTAATTTATGTTTGTACATATTATTCCAGGTAATTAAACTTGCAACAACGAAGTTAAAACCTAGTTTCAATCACTGGTGGAACAATGCTTCAACTTACTCCGGAACTTAAATTAATTCCTCGTTAAGAACGATGTTCAGCATCGCCACAGTCTTCCTGCTACGCCATTGTTTTAGCGATAAATGGAACTTCTGATTTCAAATTACCTGAAGGATACAACACTAGTCTCATTTGTCTTCAAATAACAGTTTAAAGTTAATTAAATAAAATGCAATTAATAACAATTAAAATTCTAACAAAATCATAAATAAGACAATTAAATTTGCCTTGATATTGCCCTAACAGTAGACAACTTTTGTAAAGTTGTTGTTATACTATTCATTGACTACAAGTATGAAAAACGTTATATAATAAGGCATTAATAGCATGAATTCAGATTGTATAAATGGTTTGTATTTATCAGGACGAAGTAACTTAAAAAATTACTTTCTTTGACAACCCTTAAATAGTGTTTACATATGTATGGATATGAGCAGGTACTTTTTGCTATATTTATGTAAATGTTTCAAATACATATTTTAAAAAACATTACGATAGGGAATTATGAAGTGTCATACCATGTACCATAGCAAGTATTGTATGTACCGTGTGTAGCAAATATACGTTAGGCGTACGTGGATACGTAAAGCTCATTGTATGGAGTTAATATTTCTTCAGGTTTGTCTATAAGTACCCCAAAAAGACGATACGTATAGAGGTAACTTTCATACGTCCTTGCAGTATACTATCTTCCAAACATACTTATTGATTGTATGAAAAGGGATAAAAAGATGTGTAAGGAATTTATAGCAAGGTGCACAGTGAGATGTTGTGTTCAAAGCCAACGACTAAGAAAAAATAGACCAGATGATACTGTACTAGCTTCCATGATACATTTATTAATATCCACTGAAACGTTGGAGCTTAAAAAAAACGTAAAACTAGACAAACTATCGCTATATTTTGGTGGAAAGAAACTTTACGGAATATAAACAAGTTGGAGACAATTGCCAATAACATGCAAATATCTGGGGGCATTTGGTTTGGGGCTAGGCTGTTGAATACATTGAAACTCGAGTCATTCTTACGTTCTGTCGTAATCTAAATCTGTAACAATCGATATCTTTAAACACATTTTTGTATTTAATACTATTTCGATTATTCTTCAATGAAAAGCTTAATAACACAAAACACATTATTTTAAGTAGTTGGGTGGGTTCTAAAACAGTATTAATATGGTACGTATGTATAAAATACGTTATAAAATATAGTACAGTATAGCGTTTAGTTTTTGAAGTACATAATTGTATGCTTTCCGGTATAACCGATAAAACTTATTGCAATATATTTCCAGAGTTAAGAATTTCATTTTTAAGAATGTCTTGTTATTCATTTTTTTAAATAGTTGTTTGATTGTACACTCATGCAGAATGTATTAAGTCTAAAATTTAATTTAGTAAATTTTAAATATCCTCTCCCGATACTAAAATGACTTATTTCGATATATGTGAACAATGTTGAGGTTGAAAAAAGTTGACAAGAAACTAAAAGGGATTTATAGTGTTACTATCGTAAAAATAATTAAAACTATTCTGTTTTTGTACATTTAAAGAACAACTTTACTTTAGGAACAGGTTAAAATAACTGGTTCACCTGTGAAATTTCCTGGTACGTTAAATTTTAAATTAAAAATTATTGGTACATGTTCGAGAAAAACGTATAAACCTACTGAACAATCCATAATTCCGCAGTTAGTTGTACACACAAACAGACTAACAATAAATAGCAAATAATAAATATAAATAACCCTATTATGAATGCCTGTTAAAAGGCATTCATAATAAGGTAGTGAAATATCACCTGAGTCCAAACACGAAGCAGTCCTTACAAACCCAGTGTTTTCTTTCACAATCCGCAGAACGTGGGACGAGTGTCAACTCACCAGATCCAGGCTTGATTCAATCGCTTTTGTTATCTTCACATTTCAACCAAGAGTCAATATTTATATAGCAAAGAGGTTTGAACATATACGAGTATTATACAGGAATATTTTAGTAGCTCCCTAGCTACTTCTACAGTATATAGAAATATTTAAGTAGCTCATTAGCTACTTCTACAGTATACAGGAATATTTTAGTAACTCCCTAGATACTTCTACATTATACAGGAATATTTTAGTAGCTCTCCATCTACTTCTACAATATATAGAAATATTTAAGTAGCTCATTAGCTACTTCTACAGTATACAGGAATATTTTAGTAACTCCCTAGATACTTCTACAGTATATAGAGAAATTTTAGTAGCTCACTAGCTACTTCTACAGTATATAGGAATATTTTAGTAGCTCACTAGCTACTTCTATTTTATATAGGAATATTTTAGCAGCTCACTAGCTACTTCTACAGTATATAGAGAAATTTTAGTAACTCCCTAGATACTTCTACAGTATATAGAGAAATTTTAGTAGCTCACTAGCTACTTCTACA
Source organism: Stictocephala bisonia (assembly GCA_035578905.1). NCBI lineage: Eukaryota > Metazoa > Arthropoda > Insecta > Hemiptera > Membracidae > Stictocephala > Stictocephala bisonia. The sequence continues at coordinate 80,485 of JAQJVL010000590.1, read as the reverse complement.
GTATATAGGAATATTTTAGCAGCTCACTAGCTACTTCTACAGTATATAGGAATATTTTAGTAACTCCCTAGATACTTCTACAGTATATAGAGAAATTTTAGTAGCTCACTAGCTACTTCTACAGTATATAGGAATATTTTAGTAGCTCACTAGCTACTTCTATTTTATATAGAAATATTTTAGTAGCTCACTAGCTACTTCTACAGTATATAGAGAAATTTTAGTAGCTCACTAGCTACTTCTACAGTATATAGAGAAATTTTAGTAGCTCACTAGCTACTTCTACAGTATATAGAAATATTTTAGTAGCTCACTAGCTACTTCTACAGTATATAGAGAAATTTTAGTAGCTCACTAGCTACTTCTACAGTATATAGAGAAATTTTAGTAGCTCACTAGCTACTTCTACAGTATATAGAGAAATTTTAGTAGCTCACTAGCTACTTCTACAGTATATAGAGAAATTTTAGTAGCTCACTAGCTACTTCTACAGTATATAGAAATATTTTAGTAGCTCACTAGCTACTTCTACAGTATATAGAAATATTTTAGTAGCTCACTAGCTACTTCTATTTTATATAGGAATATTTTAGCAGCTCTCTAACTACTTTTACAGTACATATAGATATTTTAGTAGCTTCTTAGCTAGTACCATCCAAGTTTAATTTAGAATCTTCCTAGTTAATTCTATATAATATGTTATTAGCTTCTAGTTATTTCTATATAGGAATATTTCGGAAGCTTACTAGGGTACTACTAAAATATTCTATTCAGGAATATTTTAGTAATACCCTAGTTAGTTCAGTACAACAATATTTTTGTAGCTTCGTAGTTAGATCTATACAGGCGTATTTTAGTATATTCTTTGTCATTTCTGTCACACTGTAAATAGCTTTATTTACAAACATGAGTGTTTTAGTATCTTCTCAGTTATATACAGGGGTGTTTTAGTAGTTTCTAAGCTAATTCCATACAGGAATATTTTATTAGCTCTTTAGTTAGTACTTTAACAGCTGTTGGAGTGTAAACAATGGTGTTTTTAATACTGAGGAGGTTAAATCCTTGATAATACACCTACAATCAATAGTTATATTCGCGGTAACTAGAATATAAAAGAGCCCTATAGAAGGCTGCCCAGTATACATGTGACGTCATTGGTGCAAATAGTCACCCACCAATGTTACATTCCACTCGCTGCACCATGTGTTTATATTCTTGAGTGTGTTGTTACTGTTGTGTTTGCTGTCCTGAGGTTAGTAGCTAAGCAATTAATATATATATTCCTTTGTGAACTACTTGATTTATTAAGAGTAATACATGAGTTATACCACACTATAATAATACGTTTTATAAAAATATAAATGTTAATATACAAAATTAGTCAAATCGGAATTCTGAGTAAAAGCTTATATGCATTTTGAGTTTCAACGTGGTGAGCTATGGAGTTTCAACGATGAGCTCATGGAGTTTTCTATGAGTTTCAACGATGGTCGAGTGGTCTAAGGCGTCAGGACTTTGAGCTTGGGTTAGATAGAGACAGCGCTGGTTCGAATCCGGCCTAGACTGGAAGATTTATCAGTAATAAAATAAATAAAAGTTAAGGAGGAGATCGGCCTCTCTTTAAAAAAATTATAATCTAGGACAGTTATTTTATACATTTATTTAATCTTCAGCTACTAAACAACGAATTAAATGAATACGTTCGAAAAGGTTGTTCATACTAATTAATATGTAGCAACGCAAGTACATAAGTGTGAGTGACATAATGTATATAAATTTAATATTGTCATTTTATGTTTTACATTTTACCCACTATTATTTGTAGTCAAAAGTAACAGGCCAAGGCCGAAGGTTGAGGTGTAACAAGCAAAGCTATTGACGGGGTTAGCACGCGAAGAGTTTAGTGTTGCTCTGTAGTATACGTTAAATTTAAAGTATTGCTTTATTGTAATTGGGTTCCTACCTATAATGAAGCAAGAAAATAAAATAAAATGAGATTTATGGAAATCTGTAACTGTATAGAAGCCACTTAGAATTCGTCCCTCGAATTCCTGGATTTTCACAGATTTCCTAACGATATTTGAACGTGAATTCTTTGCTGGCAGCTTACCAAGCCTCCATAGTTTATGTAGTTTTACTTCTCCGGTTTTTTTTTTCAATCAAGATAACTTGTTGTATTATTTAATACACCTAATAGATAATTACATTATATTATTCTTTTTTCGTTTTCCATAAAAGTATTTTCTCTTTAAAAAGAAACAAATATGATTAAATATAACAATAATTGTTAAATTAAATTTTTTATACTATTCTATATTTTTTAGAACATTATACTCGAAATTATGACTGTGCTCTATCTTCAGTCTCTAACAGTTCTTCTTAACCCAGGCACCTACTGGACAAAACGACATTATGGGAATACTGTCTCTACACTCGGCTTTCAAACAGTTAGTTTACTTCGTGCAAGTGATTCGTAGATCTTGAAGAATACTTCATGGGTTTGAACGTTAGTACGAATATAAAATACTTGTAAAATGCTACAAAGATCCACAATATTAGATCATATTTAATGTAACAACACTTTTTCTACATTGAACACTAGACAATTTCTTAAGCTACCCTACTACCGCCCTCTGACTCCTTTACTTACACCAATTTACAGTACATTGAGATGTATGTACGTTTTATTATTAAGAGGGGGTGCGTTATCTGAAGGGAAATTGGGGCAAAATGGACTTAGTTAACTTTAAAAAGGCAACGAAAAATTGGTTGAATAATTTTCCAAAACACCACAGTAAAATGAATCTACGTGTATTTGAGTATAAAACCCCAAATTTGTGTGAGTTTAACATTTTTTTATTTATTTAGATTGAATAGTTTTCCTGGTAACCATTGTTTAAGCATGCCTTGCAAAATGTCCATTTTGTCCCGTGGGTGGCGTAAAATGAACCACTACGTTATTTATATGGAAAAAAGTATATATCACAAATTTATCTGAAAACATTTAAATAAATCAATACATTTGCCTAAGTATCCCTTTAAAATTCATTAATTATTTGTTTAAAAATATTATATTTTTGAAAGGTTTATCTTTAAGAGAAAAATCATTTTTTATCATTGGTTGCAACCCAAAACATTAATTAAAAAAAAATTTTTTTTAATATTATGGACTATAATGTTTTTTAATAGGCTATACACTACATTATAGCCCATTCTCCCTTCAAGAAGTGCTGCTATTGCCTCTGCCAATTCCTCGTTCGACCAGCTCTGCCCTTGGAGTCACGTGTAGTCTCGCAACACATCTGGAAAAAACACATTTCCATAACACAGCATTATTTCATTTATTATAACTATATTTTAAGTTCTTCTTTAATATATTGTACATATTATAATTGTGCTAGGGGACGCCTCTGCATGCTTCGCGTGCCAACTCCGTCACTCACTGCGCTCGTGACACCTCGGCCTAGGCTATGAATTTTAACTACAAATTAATAATAGTATTTTATCTGTATAATGTAAAACTACAATATTACATTTATCTACAATATTTCACTCTCACTACTTGAGTTGCTACCTATTTATAAGTATAAACACGCAATGATGTTACTGAGCCTATATCAAACGTGTTCATTACATCCTCCCCTGGTTTATCATTATGACATATTTAACTTCCTCACTATAACAAACACCATTGTTTACATTCCAACATATGGTAAAACTTTTTAGAAATCAATATTTAAATTTGAACATATGTTCTGTTGTGTTCATTTCAATCTCCCCCGTGTTATTCTTATAGCCAATATTTAGGAATTAAGACATTATGGCACAAGTATGAACAGAGGCAAATCCTTTGACACCTCAACCGTTTAAATTGCTCAAGAAATAAGTAAGGAGTTACGTTGACAAAAAACGCCTTCACTTATTATACTGGGGGGAGTTTATACTCACTACAATAACTTCACATACTATAGGTTCTACTCATGTAAAGGAACAAAAGAGTTCCTGTAATACACTGTCCGATTCTCAACCATTTGGCAGTAATGGCGGATTTTATGGCTTTTTTCATAATTTACGTGACTTGTTACAGTTAGTTTCACGTTAAAACCACACTAATGTATTTATGAAAAGGAAAGATGTATAATTTTAAAGAGCATTAAATTGTGTATACATTAAACATAGTAATCAAATAATAAATTGTAAAACACTTGTATTGTAAACACTATAAAGTTTAAAATATTTACTGCAAAGTTTTCTCTTTTTATTTTAAGACTCGTTTAAAGCAGTTAAACTATTCATATCCCTATATTGAACTACCAAAAAACTTCTTTATTCATTTATCTTTTAAATTATGTATAAATATTAAGAGGTCGAAAGAGGAAAAAGTTGGATATTTCATTAAAATTTAATTAAGGTACAGCACTATTGTTTATCTTAATGGTTATACACACCCATCTCATTACTGCAGTACGTTTTACGTTAAAAACAAAATAATGAAATTATGAAAAGGAAAGGTATATAATTTCTAAGTGCATTAAATTATGTATACACTGAACATAGTCATCAAATAATAACTCATAAAACATTTGTTTTGTAATAACTAAAAATTTTAAAATATTTGTTGCACGCTTCTCTCTTTATAGTTTAAAACTTAGTTGAAGCAGTTAAACTATTCTTATCCTTATTTTCAATTACAAAAAAGCTTTCTTATTTATTTATCTTTTAAATTAAGTATAAATATTACAAGGACATAGAAAATATATTGATATTTCATACCAATCCAGTTAGGGTACATCATAATTATTTATCTTATTGGATATAAACATCAATCTAATGACTGTATATTAGTATAAGCTTAATTTGTTTACTAAATCAGCTGATTGGAAAGCAACATCTTTTTATTTACCAAATTTGTTTAGTAAAAATTACTGTTTTAAAAGGAAATGCCTTGATATTTTCTTTATTATTTCATTTGATTAAAATATTGAGATACATTTGAAAGTACATGTAATAAGTAGAATTCCTATTTTAGTAAATGTTCAAATTGTCCACCATTTTCCCTTATTTACAGACGGATTCTTTTCCTGAGTTCTCTTACGGATGCTCTCAGGTTTATTTCATCCCGAATGTGGTTAGTGGCTCTCATAATTCGCTGCCTCAATTCTTCTGTAAGTACAAGTGTACAGTAGACCTGTTGTTTGAGGAACCCCCAAACGTAGAAGTCGATAGGAGTGAGGTCCGGTGAGCGAGGAGGCCAAGGAATTATCCAATCCACATTTAAAAGTTGTTAATGATGAATTTTCGTACATTACAATTGCTGTGTGGGCGTGCAGCATCCGCTTAGAAAACTATTTCCCCGTACGTTCAGTGGCAAGTCTTCAAGGATATCTGGTAGCACTTCAAGCACGGACTGGAGGTATTGAATGCTATTCAAATTTGATGGAAGGCGACAATACGGTCCTATAAGATGGCTCTCAATAAAATCAATCCATTCACTTACTTTAATTCGAGTCTAACTGCTTGATTCTCGAGCAACGTGTGGGTTTTCAAAGGCATAGTGATGCTCATTGTGAAGATTGAAAACAGCATCTCGTGTGAATGAAGACTCAACGTCTACAAAAATATCTTTAAGAAATCATTCTCATTATTGTACTGGGTCCACCGACAAACCTGTAACCTCTGAGGACTGTCTCTAGGTTCAAGGTCAGCACGCAGTTGAAATGGTAGGGATGTAGTCCTTCTTTGCGTAATTCTTTAGAAACACATGTCTGACTTACTCCAACTTCTGAAGCAATAACTCTTGTACTAACCCTAGGTTCTACACAGTCCAACACGGCTTCTTCAACACCAATATCTTGCACCATATTTCCAACTAAGCGCCCATTATTAGGAAATCTTCCATTTTCAACCAAACACTGATGGACACTACCAAATATTGGGAAGTCTTCTGTTAGGATAGCGACGACTGTACTCACATCTGCTTTCAGAAGCATTACCGGAAAAGAATCGATAGACAAAGTGTATGTCAGCATATTCTTGGTTGGAAAATGGTTCCATTTTCAAATAGTAATTTTTCAACACAATATGAAAACGAATGTACTACTATGTAAACATCAAATAAAAGCAATACGTTTAACCCTCCATCTGGGCAAGTTCGCATTTGCGAACTGTTTTGGCGTTGCTAAAACGCGCAAGTTCGCAATCTCGAACTTCACGCCGCGCTTCGCTTAACAGGTCATAGAATGCGCATATGACAAGCTACGGCAATGATTTTGATCTAGTCGGAAACTACGTTATACATCGAATAATTCTTTATAACTTTAATAGTCGGTTATTCTAAATCGATAATTTACACGGCTTTGTGAATGTAGCTATTGAATTCACGTTGTCGCCATATTGGATGCTTTGTACGATTCGTTGTTTGTTAGCACTCACAGTAAATACTTGGTTTTTCTGTTGTAATTATCCGTTATAAATCGTCGTAATAAATCCGTTATAGAGCATGTTTCTAGCTAAATTTTAAAATATAAATCAACTTTGTAGTGTTTATAGAAAATTTATAAAATATTTTTGAATGTTGCCGTGGCAACAAATTTTTAGGTTTTGTATTGAATCCATTCATTAATTTATAAGACATATTGTATAATTCTAAACGTATATAATGTATATATTTTCTGAAACTAGATAACATTAAGGACATTTTTACTATGTCACATTTAAAAATTTATTATCACAATATTGTATCCAATGGGTATCCCCACCCCCTTTTGCGACTTATGAAAAAAACATTCCAAAGTAACGTACCATAAAAAAATCACAAATATCTTTAGGTTAAGTTTTTATACATTATCTGGTAGCCTACATTCTTGAGATCATTTTTATACCATAAACAAGTAGTTTTATTACAATTTACTTATTTTTATGAATTTTATAAAAACATCTTACAAATTGGCCAAAAATCGCGACCCAATACTGAAAAATATAGTGACCGGATCGAGGGTTAACGAAATTGCAATATTTGGAGTAAATAACTCAGGAAACAGGTTATTTAAAAATCAGCTGATTAATAAATGTTCCCAATCAGCTGCCCATTAATGGGGCTGAATATATAGATTTAGTAAGTATATTCAGCTGGTACAGGTGTTATTTCAGATGTACAGTATTTAGGTTGATGTTTATATCTAATAGGATAAAGAATAATGATGTACCCTAACTATCTTCGTATCTAATATCAATATATTTTCTTCTATGTCCCTTTCATACTTAATTTTAAAAATAAATAATTAAGAGAGCTTTTTTGTAATTGAAAATAAGGATAAGAATAGTTTAACTGCTTCAACTAAGTCTTAAGCTATAAAGAGAAAAGTTTGCAACAAACTGTTTAAACTTTATAGTCATTACTTAACAGGTTTTTTATGAGTTATTACTTGATTACTATGTTCAGTTTACACATAATTTAATGCACTTAGCAATTATATATCTTTCCTTTTCATAATTTCATTATTTTGGCTTTAACGTAAAACGTACTGCAGTAATGATGTGGGTATGTATAACCATTAAGACAAACAATAGTGCTGTACCTTAATTACATTTTAATGAAATATCCAAATTTTTCCTCCTTTTGACCCCTTAATATTTATACATCATTTAAAAGAAAAATGAATAAAGAATTTTTTGTAATTGAACATAGGGATATGAACAGTTTAACTGTTTTAAATGAGTATTAAAATATAAAGAAAAAACTTGGCAGTAAATATTTTCAACTTTATAGTCATTACAATACAAGTGTTTTACAATTTATTATTTTATTACTATGTTTAATTCATACACAATTTAATGTTCTTTCAAATGATACATCTTTCATTTTCATAAATACATTGGTTTGGTTGTAACATCAAACTAACTGTAACAATTAACAACTAGTTATTCCGGAGTCAAGGAAGAACTAGTTGTTAATAATGATTCCAGCCGCTTAAGCTTACGAAATAGGATTAACTGTAACAAGTAATGTAAATTATAAAAAATCACAAAATTCGCCATTACTGCCAAACGTTTGAGCATCGGACAGGGTATTATAGGAACTTTTTGTTCCTTTACTTGGGTAGAACCTATAAGTGAAGTTACTGCAGTGAGTAGAAACTCACCCTGCATATAAGGATTATAGTTTTTGTTTATTATTTTAATTGTGTTAAATATTTTTTTAATTGTATTATATAAAATTGTCAACTTGGTCTTACACATATTTTATCATATGTCAAAAATAAAGGCTATGTTTTAAATTGTATTACAATTGGTATAAATAACATAATTTGTTTAATAGGAGCAATTTTGGACGTTAATATGTATTTTTTATCAAATTTATTAAGCTGCATGATTTATTTTGATGGTAAAAAGTGATTGAGAGCAAGGTAATGATTTCGCGGAGATCAGTTTTCTTTAGAAAAGAAATTGACATAGTTTGCCAATTTAATATTTTACTACACACTGTAGCAAATATGTCATCTTGTAATTTTGCTCTTGCTATATATACAGGCCTACTTATGTTTTATCAGGAAAATATTCCAAAATTAAGTAACATAATAATATACTGTAATTAGAATAAAATAACAATTACACTATACCAAATAAATAAAGTCCAACAGTAATTTAAAAAAGTTTATCAAAGATTAGTTACATGTCCAGGGCAAAACGGACCTGATTCCGTTTTGTCCGCAATTTAGCGACCGTTTTGCCCTGCAGTACAATATAAAATAAACATGTTGACAGCATACGAAAAACAGTCAAACATTTGATGATTTTAATACTAATTTATACCTAAAAATACACTAGATCATGAACTCAACATACCAAAAATGTATACAACAAAGATAGATGGTAGACTGGAATACACAAGATTGAAATGGTAAACGACATTTGGCGAGAAAATATTTAAAAAATCACAAAAACTAAACGCTCAGGAGAATGGTGCTGAAACCAAGGTACTACTGACTGTCATGGCTGCCGCTATGTTATTTTGTTATTCGCTCGCCTGACGGGAGCACCTCATAGTCAATCTTAAACAGGTTCGTTTTGCCGTACTCTCCCCAATGGTAAAGGTGTGGAAGAGTTTATTAATAATATGCAAATAATAATATTTCCAATCTTCTTTTTACGCTTGATTAATAACAATATTATATTGAACTATCTATGCATAGTGAAATCTTTATGGATAATCTTATATTGAAAGAATGTACATGGAAGAAGGTGATATAGGAATAGATTCATCTTATGGAAACTCCAATATGTTTCAATTCCATTGACAATTTATAATTAATCAAGTTAACTGTAGTTAAATACACTGTAATCTTGTTAAAATAACCGACTATGGTTTAATAAGATAATTAGTTCCCAACTAAATTACTTGAATGCACGTCAGAGAATCAAAGTGACTGATCAGCAGTAAGCCCACGTTCGTCACAATTTGCTGATAAGACAGTTACAGAACTGCCTCATAACACCAAGTCCTGAAAGCCTAATCCAATGACGGCGGTACTCAGCTCCTCGCTGAGTGCTGAGCCCACTCTGTAACACTATTACATAGGAATTGGTTTAAGTCGTGCAGATATTTAGTAACTAAAGCACAAATGGGATTTAACAAGATGAACTCTTCCATTAAAGACTATTTTAGTTTTACACATAAATATAACATCAGTTATTCACTATACCCGTACAATAAGTCTGAATATATATTTTAAAATACGTTCTTTTAATACGTTAAGTGTGTTTTACTATGATAAATTTCATTTAACTTAATTATTTTAAAATATAACATTTTGTGGATCACTAATGGAACACTGACTATAAAATATAATATACATAGCATCTGGCATGCTGTGTTGCTTGAATTTTAGCAGTGAACGTGTTAAATGATAATTGCAGGGGGCACTGGCCTCTGAGGTATTCTGAGTCGTCTGAGGACGGATTCGTCCGTAGATCTTCAGTGACAGAGATTTTGACCCATCCACCCACCCATACTTCTACAGTGTATTGACCCACCCAATCACTTATTCTCCTACAGTGGTAATGACCTACCCATCCATATATGTACAGTGGTATTGTTGACCCACCCATACATTTACGGCGTATGTTGTTATTGATCTAACCACCCATCCATACATGTACGGTGTTATTGGCCCACTTGACCGCCCATACACGTAAAGTGGTCGATCATAATCAAGCACTTGTGGCGCACGGTGGTGACCAACCGTCGACAACGTATTGCGTCACACGCGCATACGAGAGACGTGAAACGAAAAAATATGGGTGACGCGAGGTAGTTATTTTCAATTTCTACCTTCTTAATGATGTGCGATATTTAATAGTTCACTCAGGAGGGGGGAGGGTGAATAGTTCACTCAGGAGGGGGAGAGGGTGGCTTTAAAATTTAGTTCCACCACTGATTTAAATTAAATATAATATCAACCAATATGGCACGAGGGACTCGCAGTCAGTATAGCCATTTTCAGTAGTAAATAATTTTACTTAGAGTCTACAAAGATGGGTATCGTTGACTAACACTCACGCAGTCGAAATTGACGAACAGAATTACCAGGAGTTTTCCTTTAGTTGTGCAGGTTCGGCAGTCAATTTAATCCGTTAATTTTCTACGGCCTCTTAATGGACAATCACTTATATGACTCGTATTTCCACCACGACCAAACTGTTTTAAATTTATATGTCCCACCCACTCATTGATTAAATTATACCTGGCAAATGACAAAAAACAACATAGGTGATAATGTGGTGGATATCACAGTAGTGAAAATAAAGTACATAGGAAAAATGAAAAAGGAGGATGAAGAAAAAGGAAAACGAAATGAAAAGTTAAAAAGACACAGTGATTCAAATAAAGCTAGGAAAAAAGGCTTAAAATACACTCTATAATATATTGAAGAGAGCTTGAAGAGTTTTGGATGTAATAGAAAAAGTATATTAATATATTGTTAAAAGGAAAGATTGTCATTAAATAAGGCATCAAGCTAAACGGAAACAAAGGGTTTAGTAAATAAGAGTTGTATGGAATTTTAAAACGGTTAAAGATATTTATGAATTGAATATGGAAAAAATTAAGTAACATAATTATTTTTTTTTTTTTTTTTAGGGATTGGGAGTATTTTAGAAAACTTACTTTATAAATGTTTAGGAAAGTTTTATATTCACATAAATTGAGTGGTTTTGATAACTTAATTACTTCTTCTACTTTACCAATAAGAATGATTTTATTCCTTGAACTTGATAACAGGGACTCAAAACTTAAATTACATCTTTACCTATAGTAGCATTTGACTAAGCACAACAGTACCTAGTCAAATAGAAAATTGAATAAACAACACGTTATTCCATTTAACTAAGCACAACAGTACCTAGTCGAATAGAACATTGAATAAACAAAACGTTATTCCATTTAACTAAGCACAACAGTACCTAGTCAAATAAAACATTGAACAAACAAAACGTTATTTCATTAAACTAAGCACAACAGTACCTAGTCAAATAGAACATTGAATAAACAAAACGTTATTCCATTTAACTAAGCACAACAGTACCTAGTCAAATAGAACATTGAATAAACAAAACGTTATTCCATTTAACTAAGCACAACATATTCCATTTAACTAAGCACAACAGTACCTAGTCAAATAGAACATTGAATAAACAAAACGTTATTCCATTTAACTAAGCACAACAGTACCTAGTCAAATAGAACATTGAATAAACAAAACGTTATTCCATTAAACTAAGCACAACAGTACCTAGTCAAATACAACATTGAATAAACAAAACGTTATTCCATTTAACTAAGCACAACAGTACCTAGTCAAATAGAACATTGAATAAACAAAACGTTATTCCATTTAACTAAGCACAACAGTACCTAGTCAAATAGAACATTGAATAAACAAAACGTTATTCCATTAAACTAAGCACAACAGTACCTAGTCGATTAGAACATTGAATAAACAAAACGTTATTTCATTAAACTAACCACAACAGTACCTAGTCAAATAGAACATTGAATAAACAAAACGTTATTCCATTAAACTAAGCACAACAGTACCTAGTCAAATAGAACATTGAATAAACAAAACGTTATTCCATTTAACTAAGCACAACAGTACCTAGTCAAATAGAACATTGAATAAACAAAACGTGATTCCATTTAACTAAGTGGTTAACCCGTGGGTCAAGGTTCAAAAGTAGATTTTGAAGATAATTTCAAAAGGGATTTAATGTAACTTAAAGGGACTAAAGGAATAATAATGTGGCAATGAGTACCAACATATTTATGAATAATTTCTAAGATTTACGTAACTTGTACAAAGTAGTTCATACATGTGTACAAATCTTGTAACATAATAAAATTGTGAATACAAAATAAAAATACATTCATTTAAATATGATATGAGTTTAAGTTGAATCATGTCATATTTGATCCTCTGATGATGTTTACAGATTATGCGGAACCACACACGGTTTTCATACTTCGCTGATTGGTGTTTGCAACAGCAATTAATGTGATATTCAGATTGTGAAATCAACGAAAAACGAAGAGAAGCGACGGCTAATGAAGTAACATTTGCCACGACAAAGAGAGAGAGTTTCTTCGCTTTTCAATTAGTTAAAATATACTTTAACTTGAAAAAATCATAATTTACTCTGTGTAAATGCGTTTAAGGAAGTTATTTTGTTGAACGTAATCACGTTTATGTTTAAAATCATAAATATCATTAGAGGTGTTTACTTAATGATTTTTAATTAAGATTATTTTCTCCCCTTAAAATCTCAACTCAATCAATATTTTTTCATATAATTTTAAAATGTATTTCGTGACCAATAATATAAAGTAAAGTGAATTATTTAAATTTAGTCAATATACTATGGTCATTTTATAGGTGATTTGTTTTACTATAGAATAATAAAATTTGATAGTAGCGTAGAGTTTTTTTTCCATATAACTTTTATAAAATAGAAGTGATAACACTTACAATACAACAATCGTTTAGTATCCTTTGAATTGGTAAGATAAAGAATGGCCTACAGAGAAAAAAGTATTTACATCATAACAGCTAAAAAGGTTTAATTTTTTTATCATATTCCGTATTCAATGCCCTAACATGGAGTTAAAACCCATCAACTGAGTATTATCTCGTAGTTTGATGCATGAAGAGATATAAATCAGATGACTGTCACAACTTGCTCCCAACTTGGCAAGTCCTTAGTCTTTACTGCACATTGACTTGACGGCCCTCGTTTATTATGCTGCTAAGCGTTACTTGATCTTTCCCTAAGTTTACCAATAAAAAATTTAACCAGGAGAGATGCAAAATTAAGTTTAATAATTCTAAAATACAACTAAAGTATACTAAGGATCTCAGTAAAAATTAGTTATGAACTTACAAAGTGTTATGAGTTCAACTGCCTTGAATTTTATCATTTATTTAATTAATTCCAAGGTCAAGAATAACTTTGCTATCAATTGAAGAAGTACTTAATGTTACTTACAGGTTACAACGGAATGTAAGAAGCATTTTCCTAAGTTGCATGCATATCTAAATGTACTATTCTAAATTACAATAGTAATTTAATGATTTACAATGATAAATAATGACGAAGAGAAAGGCAACAATATATAACAGTAAGAAAAGAGATAAATAAATATGATGTAAATATATGTAATGGAATACTTTTAATGACAGTAAAAAATTCTGTTGTAGACTAGAACAATAATGCTAATAGCAATATTATATAAAAACAATACCAAACAACAAGAACTATACCCAACAAAAACTATTGATATAATCAAATGTTGAGACGTACAGGAAATATTTCGTTAATATGGTTAAAAAGCAGGGCTTTTTAAAAATTCCATTTTGTAACCTAAAACAGTGTTGTTGCAGTAATAGACAAATAAAAATGCTTGATTCATAAATATATTTAAAACGAAGCGTACTGTAGTTATATTGTGACTTATACATTTATGTAGATTACTCTTGTTACAAAAAATTTATTTTGTATTGCACTTTGCCACATTGCATTCTGTCTTAAATTGCCATTACTGCTAATTGAACGGCCCAAACTCATTTTTGTTTTTAATTGTAAATGTTTTAAGGAGATTTATCATTATACGAAAACATGTTTTAAGTACGAAAATCATGTGTCATTTCAATAGCAATACTCAAACAATGCCGTTGGTTTTGGAAAAAGGATAATTCTATTTCTTTAATTAAATACTGAAAATAGTATAGGAGTTACACATGGCAAAATTGAAATGCTATTTATCTCTTTTCTTTGTGTTAATTTTACGAGGCTTTCAAAATATACGTTTTATAAAGGCACTCGGAGGTTCAACAATAATGTTAAAACTTGGCCTTTTGTACAGCAATGGCTAAACAGTTATTTAAAATGAAACGAACTCTGATTAGATCAGGAAGTGTAACTACACTGCAGTATGTGTAGATACAGTATATTCGAATAAAAAATATTCATATGCTGTGCTGATGTGAAATACATGTAATTTCCAAAGTAAATATAAATTTTTGGTTCAGTTAGTATTTAATACTGTAATAGGAAAAATGCTATTAGCAAAACGAAAGATGGTGTTACTATTCATAAAAATATCCGTTCTTTTCATGAAATTGATAAGAATGCTAAAATTACCAGATCAAAAAACACTTTAAATTCCTTTGATTTTCAACATGTATTCAACCATTTTTGTTTTTGTATGATAATAAATAAAACATACAAGACACCTTAAGATATTACATTATCTTACAACCACTTTTGTTACAAGACTTATAATGTACTTAAATTAAAACCTGTAGATAAAATCGTCTTTCATCAGCACGTCACTCATTAAGCTCAGCAATTACAAGAGTCTGTTAATTGCAAAAAGGGATCCTTAATGCTGACGTAGTGCTGCATGTGACTGTTCAAAATGAAAGGGGAATGAGTATGACGAGAGTAGAGGTGTTTTGTCGGTTCTACACCACCCTGAGGTGGCATTCATCCAGTTGGAACTGCATTGCCAGCCAATTACGTCGTTATATCTAATTATTCAAGGATTATATTCAGCATGCTTTGAATGCAGTAGTTCGGTGCTATTTAAATCAGACTTTGATCTCACATTGATGTACACAATATCAATTATGGCTAAAAAAAAAAAAAATAGTTTTATAATCTAGTTCTATATTTGGAAGGATGGAATATGGTTAGTTTTGAATTGTATACAGTAATATTACCATTTTAGTTTATTTACTAACTTTTCCATCTGCATGTTTACTAACTGAACTGTTGTACGGTTAAATATTGATTTGAAAATAACTTAAAACAGAAAATAATTCATTATACAAAGGTTAGCACAAAAGCCACAGCCACGAGTCTTTAATTATGGTCTAACTTAAAACTGGGTAAAAAATAGACCACAAAATAAAAATAAAACTATGGTATCTATCTAGTAAAATTCTGCTAAGATAAGTAAAGATCTGCTAAAATATGTTTTCTTATAAGATATTTTGAAAGAAAATTATTAATTTAGCTAATAAAATGTTTATGCTGGTGTTGACTAACGTATAAACTTAACTTCAATATAAGTTAGAATGACGCTAACTAACACTGTGCAAAATTTGTATCCTGAGCACATATAGTTCACTTGTTGAATCTGTGCCCTAAAAATAGTAAATAAATGCCCCATTGTTCAAATCAAATCAAATCCTTTATTAACACATAATATTTGTTACAATTATAAATTTTATTTTACAAATTTTGTGTCTTGTCAAATTAACTATAACTACTACTAATATAATACTGTATCAATTAATTAATATTTAATAATCTTGAACTACGGACATGTGAGGTAGTCGAATGTGTGAAATAGTTGTAACTTTGAACACTCAAAATATATATTTAAGCATACATTGAATAATGTTGCCAAATGGATCAAACTGTTACATATAAATTAAAATAATTTAAAACAATCAAAACTTGGCACTTTCCATATTAAGATAATCCTTTACACATTTAAAAGGGATTGTTACTGAATATCTCGTTTTAGAGACAGCAAAGCTGCCATATCCTTGGTAACGATGCTTATCTTTCGACCTTTGAGAGCTGAACACGTGCCTTTAAGATCCGTAAGCAGTAAATTATAATTAATTATCTTTCATCAGAGTACATTTCAAAGGAACATAACCTGTCTACCAGTAGAAGTATAGGAGACGAAATTAATTGATATAAACGAGTAATATTACCTAGTCATTTGACAGGCTGCGCATTCAGCATTCTACTCGTAATTAGGGTTGCGTATGGTAAGATGTCTTTAGTGAACCAGCCATTTTGTTAACCTTTTAACAATGAACAAATAATTAACCCTACGTTTTAAATCTTACACGCTAAAATAAACATAAAGAGATAAAAACACAACATAAATAATCAGTAACATGATGAAATTCACTTCCTTGAGGGGTTCCACCAACAAACCTTCGTTGAGGTACACATGAGCAATGGGATTATTTAAAATGTTGGCCAATAAGAGTTCATCCAAGCGCCCAGTCGAGCGCTCCAAAGAATTAACTTCTAGGAACACCGCACTGTCACTAGGAGTAGCAAAGAGTCTGCCTCACTAACACTCATACAACGTGTTTCTCTCCCCTCTCTCACTGTCACTGGTCCCACCTAACCACCCTGTCAATTGTAGAAAAGTACATAATACCCTCATTAATAGTTAACTCTACAATTAAGTTTTTATATACTATTGATCTACTCTTTCAATTAATGATAATTGTATAAATCAATTAAAGATAAATTGTCAACTCAAATGTGTACAGGCATTACTTAAATAATTGATCACACTTTTTAATAAAACATTATTTTTTAAAGTTTTCCTGTACAGTAGAATGGTCATACCTTTTGTTCATTATATTCTCAAATGTTCAATAAAATGCATTACACGAATTCCTAATGAGTTATGAAACTTTAAAGGCAAAATTAGCCGCTTTAGGTAGCCATATATCCATAAAGAATTTTTTTTTGAACTTTTATCGTTATCAAATTTATCATTTATTAGAATAATAAAAATTTAATCAAAACATTTGAATAGAAATTTGTTGTCGAATACTCTTACAAATAGTTTTGTTATGCACAAAAAATATTGTAATAGGTTAAATAAAAGTGCAATAACAATAAAGAACAGTAGACCACTTGCGTCCATAATTTTCCATTTTAGGAAGAGTAAAATCTATAAAAAACCATCATATATGTTTTTACAGTTGATGGCTATTACAAACCATCAATATGTTGTGGCATTCCTGATAACTACAAGAAATACCACGACAATTTTTTCAACAGGTATGAAGTTCTAAAGTTATTATACCACTTACAATACATTGTTCGAATAATTAAAATGTTTAGTAAGTTTTGTGTAAATATGATTTTTACTGGTATTTTAATAAATACTTCTAAAATGTAACATGTTATAGATTCAGATTTTGGACGCTGGATAATAGATGATCCTTCAAACTAAGGGACCTAAATATTGTTGTGGAATTCTAACCACGTAGTACTTGTCTGTTTTTGGGCTAACAGACGAGCCTGACGCTAAGATCTCTTCAGTAGCCAACAAGACATTCTATATATTTACTAGTGGTAGGGTCCAGTTTGATAGCAACTAATGAGCCGGTGTATAGATTTCGCATAAAATTCAGCCTGCAAGTAGCTGGGTTACAGCACTACACCTCAGAATGTTTTATAAAACCAGTACGTGCGTTTTCAAAAAGGAACTTTGAAATCTCATATGTCTTGTCATGAGTTAACAGTACGTCAATGTACATCATTCGAAAACACACATACTGGTAGAAGAAAAGTCTGCATATATACTATATTCAAGTTAGTTTCTAAAAAATTAAAAAAAAAACACGATAAAAATGTTTTCAATAGTTCTTAAATTATTTTATTACAAAGACTCAGACCTGTATTACAGACAAATACCATCAATACCACTGTACGTGTATGTGTGAGCAAGTAGGTCAATAACACTGTACGTGTATGGGTGGGCAGGTGGGTCAATACCAGTGTACTTGTATGGGTGGTTAGGTGGGTCAATACCACTGTATGTCTATGGGTGGGCAGGTGGGTCAATACTGTACTACTTGTGTACAACAATTTTCGTCTTTAATCAGTGAGTTAAAAGTGTCAGCTCGTCTCACACGAAACTAACGGACTTATGTACCACTGTACGTGTCTCAATACAACTGTACGAGACGCCAACAGTCGTTGTTTACCCACACATGAGTACGAGTCATTGAACACTCTACCTCGTCAACGAGACACCAACAGTCGTCGTTTACTCACACATGTGTACGTGTCAAAGTACACTCTCCCTCGTCAACGAGACGCCATCAGTCATTGTTTACCCACATATGTTGGCGTGTCAATGAACATTCTCACTCGTCAACGAGACGCCAATAGTATTTTAACCCACACATATTGGCGTGTCAATGAACATTCTCCCTCGTCAACGATACGCCAACAGTCCTTGCAAGAATTAGTGTTTTTTTTTTTTTTTTTTTTTCATTTTACTATAATAAACAATGTATAAGTGAATTGTGAAGGCATGATAAAAATGAAAACTAGAACTATTGTTTCACTGATTTTTATAATTTCAGAAAATAGTTCACTAAACTCTTTGATAAACCATTTGGTTGTCATAATAACACCAAATTGATTGCAATATGTATCAAAGTAACTAAACATGTAAATAATAAGAGTACAACTAATTCAAACAGTACAAAAATAACAATGCATATAATAAACGTTAAAAAAGATTAGTTGCTACTCTTTTTTTACTGTGAAAGGTAATACAAACGTACTAGTTTATGATACAAAGGGGTCTCATCCTAGTTCTCTATATCAGTGTTTTAAACTTTATGGATTTCAACGGAATTAAATTGTATAATACAAATACTGCAGTACGTAGACCTAAACACTGCACAGCTACCTGACATAAGGGGTGAGCTGCAATAACAAACTTACATACGTGCCTCTATATTGCCTACTTACGCCGTGACATTTCATAATGTAGGCATTTACTGTACTTGTATCACAGCGACCCTCTTTCAAACACCCACTAATAAAGTAAATAACGTTTGTTTTATTGAAATTAACTATTTTATAACCATAATTTTAAATTTTTTGAAAATTTGTTTAAGAAAAATTAGAACTGAATTATTGTATTCCGTATAACCAAAATTTACTACGAGATATTTTTCGTAATTTGTGTAACTATGATGGGAAATTCCTTCGAGTGAGATAAAAACATTTGTGTAGGTTTGTTGACGCTATAGTTAATCTGTCTCCCCTCTGGGTAGCTCAACGTAATTGAGTTATATTACCCCTCTTCTCTCCTTCAAACAATCTTGCCTTCCGGTTAGTTTTAAGTCACTAAACAGTTTAAAACATGTTTTTGTTGCGTAAATTTATATTTACCCTGCATATGACGATAAACTACTGTTTTTTACGATTAAAGGTGTTCATAATAGTCTTGAAAAGTGGTACATTTTAACTATCATGCCACGTGTTACTGGGAAAAAAGGAAGAATTGACTGTAGGTATTAAAAATAACTCTGTTCAATTAAGATATGTACTTTTTAAAATGTAACATTGCATAAGTTAAATAAAACTGATTCTTGACTGGCATATTTAATCAATACAAACGTTATATTTTAGTACGTATGCATCTTTTAAAACAAAAATGATAGTAAATATCTTTGGATAAGCAATTAAACATTATTTTGTGCAATTAAACACAAAGTCAAAAGTTTGTGAATGATCGTTTACTTGATGTAGGCTATATGTCCCACATTATTGACGTATTTATTGACTTCGTTGTAATATGTGGAATAACTGTAACATTATCTGTTGTTTGGAAGTTATTTGTTGGCACTGGTTTGTTCGTGAATAGTAGATGATAATTAGAGATGATAACTTCAAGTGTTCTAAGGAACATACACGACGTCTTTACAGGTATAAACACTCCTGTCGTCATCAGGTGTTACTTACTACCTTAGGCTACATTCACAACTAGTTTTTCTTTTGTTTTAGTTAAATATGTTTATATTTAATATCCAGCTTTGTGTATTGTTAGACATTTCTATATTTTTTATTTCATATTGTCGTTTATATTTAGTTATAATTGTATTATGTATGACAGTTTTTAAGAACACAGGTGAACTTGCCTAACAATCAACCGTAGTGTAAGCATGTCGTTTTTAAAGTGTTGTTAAATTACTACAGGTATTTTAAATAACCCATAATAACCCACACTCATTAAATTACTATAGTATTCCTAAAACGTGGGCAACGTGTTCTACCATACGGTACATTACCCAAACACATCATTATTACATTGTAGATGATAATCTACTTTGTAGGATTATAAAAGGACTTTCTCATTTCTTTTATAATCGTTATGTGTTTTATAAAGTAACCACTATAAACTGTAATAAACAGTCAATATAACTTTATTAAAATAATATCTATTTAATGTAGAGTATGTCAAATCAAATCAAAATATCTTTATTTGTATCAGTACAGACTTGTAATTAAATAACGTTACTAAATTTATTGTATGGACTAAATTAACTTATTACTAAGAACTAAAATATTCGTCCAAAAAATATAAAGATTTTGAAATAAGGTATGATTTGACCAGGGATTTAAAATTTACAGAGTCAATTTTATTTTTAATATTATAAGGTAAAGCATTTATAAACTTCGCACTGAAGTTTTCTTTTTAAATAACTCTAGCCTGTGGTTGGGTACAACTATCGCCATTTTACCCCTTATATTGTAAAAGTGTATGTTAGAGTGAGTTTCCACTTCACTGAAGTGGTCCCTAACATACATTATACAACTTAAAATATATAAGCCAAATACCGTTAATATTTGCAAACTTTGGAAACTACCCCTTACAGAATCCGTAGCTCTTAATTTTAAAATTATTCTGATTGCCTTTTTTTTAATATTTTGTTCAAATGTTGTAATGAAGTGCTACCATAGACACATATGCCATAGGCTATATGTGACTGTATCTGAGCATGAAATATTAATTTTAATGTTGGTTCACAGCATAGGAGTGACATTCTTCTCAATGCAAACAAGGCTGAATTAATTTTTGAAATAATGTGATCTACATGACTGCACGAGCCGAGACCACAAAATCTCTCAGGGTCAATTAACAAACCTAGAAATTTCGTTTTATCAATGATTTCAACTTTTTCCCTCCGATATTGATATTTGGTTTAACCTGATTCTTATTTTGAACTGTAGGGAAGTGAATATATTTAGTTTTCCGAGGGTTTAGTAACATACTGTTATTGCAGAAGAAGTGTTGAAATTTTGCCAACTCTAAGTTTGCTTCTCGCTCCAATTCACTGACTGTTTTGCTGATACTATTAAGTTTCAGTCGTCAGCATACAAGAACAGGCCTTTTGGAACACTTTGTACTTTAGTAAGCAATGAAGGTATATCTTTTAGATAACATAGAAAAAATAAGTGGTACTAGGATTGACCCTTGTGGTACTCCGTGTTTAATTTGCTGAAATGTAGATAGCTTCTTTATAATTTTGTTTTCTTTTATATGAGTAATCTCAACTGCTCAAACCTTTCTTCCACAGAATGGTTTGGAAGAACCTTCCATTCAAATGTAATATCTATATAATTTTAAAAATGACAATACATTTCCATAGTATATTACAAAGGCTTAGTGAATTAAAAATGTAATATTTATAATCATAATATTTGCCCTTTTACGGTAATTGTAATAAAATTTTACAATATCTCCCCTTTGTAAAACGTTTAAATTCAATCTTAATCCATATTTTGGATAAAACCTATCGTTGACGAAAAACGTAAATACCTGCTTCATTACCTACAGTTTAACTTCCGTTGTTTAGTTCCTCTAACTTGTCTAAGGCACCAGTATCAAGACGTTGTTTTCTCCCAACCCTAATTACTTTGGTAACATCAGCAACTTGGGGAGACTGGGCTTGGAATAACAATTACCTTCCAAACAGAAGTTGGCAGGGATAAAAATTCACACTTTATGTTTGTTTATAAAATTTATGATTAATATATAACAAAACCTAATTTAAAATACAGTAAATCTTATGAAAAATAAACTCACAAATTTTTAATGATAATATTATAATAACACGCTATTAGATATGACTTTTATAAATCATCATTTCAAATATAGGATATATCAAACACGACTTATAAGGTATAGACCAAACATATAGAATAAGTACTAACTGTTTTATGTTTATAAGATGGGTATTTCAGCACAGAAATAATTTATTATTAGTGAAGTGAAGATATATATATTCTTCATTTCACTAAATCGTGTAAATTATTATGACGATTAGGTCTAATCATTGTAAAAAGTATTGATTAATATATAAAATTAATGTGTTCTCTAAGTAGTATGGATTTAGCCAAGAATATATTTAACAGATTACTATAAACAGATCTATTAAGCGAATGATTAATCTAATGGTAAGAATATAATACCATAATTAATTGTGAAGGCTGCTACAAATAATACATTACTGAACAATTATATTCAATACATTGGATAATATATAGTTCTATAAAATAAGTTGTGTACAGTTTAGTTTGAATTGAAAAAATAAAAGTAAAAATATTATTTGTCAAGAACGTGAACATATTTTGCTAATATTAAATTTGTAATTTATTTCATAGATAACATATTCACACATGTTATCTAAGTGGTGAATTCCATTCTACATATGTGGGTCTACGTGTGTATAATGTCTTGCATTCTACAGTATGTGTATGGGTGGGCCATTACCAGTGTAGTGGATGGGAGGGCAGCAGTAACACGAAATATTTTATGCAAAAAGAAAAAAAATTTGCAAGATTTTTGACAATTATTTATGATGGAGTATCAGATGAGGAAGACAAGGGTATTTGGATATTTGCCATCATTACATGAAAAATACCAATCACGGATGTCTGTGGGTAGTTCTTGTAAAGTGTAGTGTCCTCGTGTTTTATCACCTTGGAGGGAACTTCTTAGACACTGTATTTGAAGTGAATCGTTCTCACTTCGTACTTGGGACGTCTAGATGCCACCGTCACTGCGGGGTCGTAAGACTTCATATTTTTTTAATATTTAATTATTGTGTGTTTTACTCCTTCTAATTTTTTTCTTTTCATGTTAAATTGTAACTGTAGGTAATATTTCAAAGTAGTCTCAGTCCCTCCGAGTCAAAGATATCATTTTGGTGCATGCTTAATGTTATTTTAAATTAATAAGTTTTTCATGTACCATATATTTATGCTTAGTTAATGTAATCTCACTTCAGTCTGATTGGAATAGTATTTTAATTGTATTTTAACATTTTTCAGTTGATATCATAACCTCAGCAGCTCCTAATTAGTTATATCAATTCACCCAGTTATTATTATTGTTTTTTTTTTTTTTTTTTAGAAGTTAATTTTGTTGTAACCCGTTATAGTTTCTAGATAGTTAATGTAGATAAGTTTATTAATTTAAGAACGTAGTTTTATAACATGTTTATAAGTTGTAATTTAGTTTTTAGCTCTTGAAAAAAATTTGGCTTTTACCAAATCTGAACGTCGTGATTACTATTTTTACGTAATGATGGCAGATTTCCAACAACATTTGTCTTCCTCAAAACCTAGATCTTTGCCAAGCGTTATGTCTCAGAGTGAAACTTCTTCCACGTACATATAATTTGAACATGTTGTCTCACTTACAGTTATTTTGCTGTTAGATCCTTAATTGGTCACTTGTTTTCAATTTTTAAATATCACAAAAATGTTTGTATTTGGGCTGTTACAAATACAAAAGAATACAAAATAACTTAATGCTAAATTTTGTAATGCGTGGAGGTTGTTGACTAATAATACTATTGCTAGAAAATTACTTAGTTTATTTGTTGATGAGGTTTTATACTGTTTAGCATAAAACATAATTTTTAATTTATTTATTTAGTATATACAAGATTTATTTACTATTAAATGTACCATTATGGTATTATTTTTAATTTTGTGACACGAGAAAGAAACATAAACAAAGTAAAGAGGCAAAATATTACAAGCATGTGTAAGATTTCCTTTTAAAACCCCTGAAAAATGTTACGTTACAAAAAATATCCATGACCGAAAAACAAAACAATGAAAATGAAAAAACTCATCATTCCAAAGAGTCTATTCTACTGACAGAATTTTGGATGGAGATTCTATGAACTTCTGTTTGAATGGTCATTGTTTTAATAATAAGGACAAAACAACTAAACGTCATATAACTCATATTTATTTCAACATAACTAAAACAAACCACAAATATACTCGTGTTCATTTTGGTATGCCATGTTTGCCTTACTCAGACTAGATCGAATCACAAAGGAATTGACGTCCAAATACATTATTTTTAAAGTAACACTTGCCATGGTCGAGAAAGTCAATGGTTGGCTGGATTCATCAAAATGTTGATTGCTAAAAAAGAATTGAACGAAATCCATTCGTTGTTGCATTTTATCTTCTTATTTACTGAAAATAAATGATGAAAACTTATCTCAGAATACAAATTAACCTAGTCATTTATGAGTTTGCAACGTTTCTTGCGTTTTCTTTAAAAATATATACCTTGTTATTCTATGTATTGATAATGTTATATTTTTTCTTATCAAAAACGTTGAAAATACAAAAATTCTCGTCAATAAACCGTTGTTATAACTCAGCGGGTGTATTTGTTTTTCATTTAATCTTCCTGATGCTTCTTATTTCTAAAGGCAGGAACATGGTTTTTGTGTCTTTTTTAGTTTAAAGTGTGATTAATGTAAACCATATTAAAATCAATGGATTCCAGAATTTACTTAAGTTATCGTGACTGTCATTATATTTAAAGGCCAGGTTGTATTATGTTGGATATAGTATTGCAAGTCTTAAAAGCAACAGGATATTTTAAGTTCTTTATTCTATTGTGAAGAGTTACCTAACTCTGCGTAAACTATACATTGTAGTGACAGACACATATTTGTTTTGTTGTTCATACGATTGTATTGAAAGTAAGTAAATATGAATGTAGTAGCAAAGTTTCCCTTTTGTTTACAATCTGAATTCCAACAATTCTGTATTTTTACTACATATATATCTAAGTAAAATGTATAAGACAAGTGCGCTTTTACTGAATACTTAACTGAACCGGAGGATGGCTTAATGGTACTTTGTGTAGTAATTAATTTCAACTTTGAATATATCTATTTTAAACTTTAAATTTAGTTCACTTATAAAAATATAAAGTAAATGAACTAAGCTTTCGAATGTTTTATGTTTTTGAGTCTTTTATTCGTGTTTCTGCTGCATATTATGGTATAATATTTCTAAAAAAATATTAAAACTGACATCAAAATTGTAAAAAGGTTATTTCATGTCACCAAATGTATCAAAAGTAGTCATATAATGTTTATTTTAATAATTTTAAACATCCAAATTCGCAACATATAAAGTATTTAATCAATATTAATTAGTATTCTATTATAAATAACAAGTAAACCAAATCAAGCAATACAGTTGATCAATAGTTTAATTACACAGCCTCTGATTGGATTCTCTCCATGTTCCATCACTAATTAACTCTGATGGACGTGATTAATTAGAACACTTTTTACTACAGGAGCCTTTAAAAGAAATTCCAATTATTTTGTCTCGACAAAGAAATAAATCCTCTTTTATTGTTACGCTGGCCCAGGTAACGAGGGACAAAGATAAATAAAAGCCTCTAGGTTTAGTTATATGTTAACATTCTTAGTTTATTTTAGCATTTGAAAAACAAAGGTGATTATAGTATGAAGTTATTAAGGGGGACAGATCTATTAAGTGAATAATTAATCTAATGGTAAGAATATACTACCATAATTGTAAAGTCTACCACCAAGAATACTTTATTGAAAAATTATATTCAATGTATTGGATAAGATAAATAAAATTTAAAGCCATTAGCATCATTATATAGACGTATATTTCCTATATAAGATTATGTTTAGTAATTACACAAATTTCCTTTGAGATTAATTTATGTTTGCACATATTATTCCAGGTAATTAAACTTGCAACAACGAAGTTAAAACCTAGTTTCAATCACTGGTGAAACAATCCTCCAACTTACTCCGGAACTTAAATTAATTCCTCGTTAAGAACGATGTTCAGCATCGCCACAAACAGTCTTCCTGCTACGCCATTGTTTTAGCGATAAATGTAACTTCTGATTTCAAATTGCCTCGTAGATTTTTGCACTGATTTGATTTGTCATAAATTTTTAAACAATAAAAATCTAATTAAATATAATTCAGAATAAATCAAAATCCTTATGAAAACAGAAGTAATATAATTCTATTTCCATTGATACTACGGTAACATTGAATATTTTACAGTTGTAAATACGATGTTATTATACTATTTACTATATATATATGATTATTTCTGGAAATGGTTATATATTTATCAAGCAGTTAATTAATTGATACTTTCATTGACAGCCCTTGAATGGTGTATAGTTACCCATGGATATGCGTGGATCCTTTTTGCTTTACATAAACGTTACAAACAAATATTCTTGGAAAGCAAATGGAGAGGGAGTTCTGAATTTTTGTTCTCAAAATATCATGATGTGCCATACGAAATATTGATCTTATTTCCTTTGGTTCGTACAATAATTACTTTCCTAAAGGCATGGGGCTTATTTTATTATTTGTTTTATAACATTTGCTTTGATTGTTAAGTGCTTGATTCTTGCCAATATACTAAAATATTTTCAGTACAACTTCCATGATATTCTAAAGGAACTGTAAGAAATCTAATGTGTTTCAATCCATTTTTAGAGTGAATATTAGAGTTATCCAAGTGAGCTCCTTAATCAAACAAGTTTTCATTCATGCTTTATTTTCGCTTAATTAGGGTGGTAATTAAAATATGGACAATCTTCTTATTTTAGTTGCAAAGTTGAACATTAAAGTTAATTTCTATGTAGAAACATTCATTTGTTAATTAATAATCAAGAAATTACAGCAACAGCTAGTGTTAACTTTAGTAAATAATGATAATCACTTAGATGTTGTAGACCCATATGGTATATAGGTTTTACAAATCACTGACTTTTCGTAAGATTTTGAATGTATTGAAGGAATACAGACTGTGGACCATAGAGAATTAGTTCTGGGTATAGGCCAAGGTATCACAAGCTTCGTGAGTTATAGGGTGAAGCGAGTGAAGTGCGTGATGGGGTGTAGCAAGTGAAGTGGTGTCTTTTAGTATTAAATATTGTTTCATAATATAATAAGGGTATATTATGCGTATTTTTATTCTTATTTTCATCATACAACTAATATGAGATAAAGTTCACTATTACTAATATCAGACGGATTTAGTACTTTGAAAAACATAATATGTTAACCTTATAAATATAAACAAAATAATAACATTATTAACATGATTAAGTTAATGACTAAAGGTTATAAAATCTAGATATTAAATTTGATTTTAAATAATACATTTTTGTAATTTTTGTTTCTCTTGGTTTTTATTCTGAAATCTAATCAACAACAATCTTACGGGTTTTGCAGTCCTGTTATCAATACATACAGCTACTCCGTACAAGTTGTTTTGACAGCGCCCTTGGTGCTCATTTGACTAATTATTAGTGTTCCGCCTTACTCAACTATAGTTAGCGTTATTGTAATACCTGTAAGAACAAGAACAATTCAGTGATTGTGTATCTATGTCGAGGCCAGGCGATGTTTTACGAGTATCTTACTACATATACAATAACTTTCATGCTATACAATGTTTACAATATATATTTGAAGAGATATTTTTACACTTTGGAATACATTTCCACATAGAATAATTTTATGTTTATATTAGACACTAAGGAATGTACTTACTCGACAAGTTGCTGGCTCATGAGACCCAATTAGTTGGTGGCACATGAGGCACAAAACGTTGCTGGCATATGACGCCCAACAAGTTGCTGACACGTGAGGCACAACAAGTTGCTGGCACATGAGGCCCAACAAGTTGCTAGCACATGAGGCCCAGCAAGTTGCTGGCTCATGAGGCACTAGTTGCTGGCACATGAGACCCAATTAGTTGGTGGCACATGAGGCACAAAAAGTTGCTGGCATATGACGCCCAACAAGTTGCTGGCACATGAGGCACAACAAGTAGCTGGTACATGAGGCACAACAATTTGCTGGCTCATGAGGAACAACAAGTTGCTGGCACTTTAGGCCATACAAGTTGCTGGTTCATGAGGCACAACAAGTTGCTGGCACATGAGGCCCAACAAGTTGCTGGCTCATGAGGAACAACAAGTTGCTGGCACATTAGGCCACACAAGTTGCTGGTTCATGAGGCACAACAAGTTGCTGGCTCATGAGGAACTACAAGTTGCTGGCACATTAGGCCACACAAGTTGCTGGTTCATGAGACACAACAAGTTGCTGGTACATGAGGCCCAACAAGTTGCTGGCACATGAGGCCCAACAAGTTGCTGGCACATGAGGCCCAACAAGTTGCTGGCACATGAGACACAACAAGTTGCTGGCACATGAGGCCCAACAAGTTACTAACATATGAGGCCCAACAAGTTGCTGGCATATGAGGACCAACAAGTTGCTGGGTCATGAGGCACTAGTTGCTGGCACATAAAACCCAACAAGTTGCTGGCATATGAGGCCCAACAAGTTGCTGGCACATGAGGCACAAAAAGTTAATGGCACATGAGGCCCAACAAGTTGCTGGCTCATAAGGCCCAACAAGTTGCTGGCACATGAGGCCAAACAAGTTGCTGGTTCATGAGGCACAACAAGTTTCTGGCACATGAGGCCAAACAAGTTGCTGGTACATGAGGCCCAACAAGTTGCTGGAACATGAGGCCCAACAAGTTGCTGGCACATGAGGTCCAATAAGTTGCTGGCACATGAGACACAACAAGTTGCTGGCACATAAGGCCCAACAAGTTACTAACATATGAGGCCCAACAAGTTGCTGGCACATGAGGCCCAACAAGTTGCTGGCTCATGAGGCACAACAAGTTGTTGGCTCATGAGGCACAACAAGTTGCTAGCTCATGAGGCACAACAAGTTGTTGGCTCATGAGGCACAACAGTTTGCCCGTTTATGGTGCACAACAAATTGCTGGCTCATGAAGCTCAACAAGTTTCTTTCACATATCTCCAAGAGCCTCATTTTTCTTCTACTCTTGCCTATTCATTCAATACTAGTTTCTTTTACGTTCAGTCGTTAAAATTACTATCTTACAACAAATTTAACTTTTGAAACGTCTTTAAGGCTAGAAATTCACTTACAAATATGTATATGAACCTAATCCTCAACGCCTTAACTAACAAGTACAATAAATGATAACGATTTTAAGTTATCATTTATTGTTAGGGGTAAATATTTCTTTAAGTTTATCGAAAGATGATACATATAGAGGTAACTTTAATAATTTATAAACACATTTCTTGCAGAATGCTATCCTCCAAGCATACTTATAGATTGTATAACAGGGATTAAGAAGTGTGTAAGTTACCCATAGCAAAGGTGCACAGTAAGACATTGTGTTCAGAACCAACGTCTAAGATAAATAGACTAGGTGATACTAGCTTCCATGATACATTAATTAATATCATCTGAAATGTTTCAGCTTGTATAAAAACATGTAAAACTAGATAAATATCTTTATATTTTGGTCAATAGAAACTTTATGGAATATATTCAAGTTGGAGACAATTGCCACTAGCATGCCAATATCTAGGGGTATTTGGTTTGGGTAAAGGCTGTTGAATATATTTAAACTCTAGCTATTCGTACGTTCCTTCGTAATACAAACCTGATGTATATAACAATCGATATTTTTAAATTCTGTTTTGTATCTGATACTATTTCGATGATTCTTCAATGAAAACCTAAATTTTAACAGAAAATTGATTGCAGTTATTTGATACTTTCTGTTTCAGCCCATAAAACTCGTTACAATATATTATGTTTCACAGTTAAGAATTTCATTTTTAACAGTGTCAAGTGAAAAGGTTGTTTAGTTTTGAATACATATATGACAAATGTACTAATTTGTTAAATTTTACTAAAATTACTTTTTTATTTATATAAATAATGTTGAAGTTCATAGGAAGTTGGTCAGAAACTTAACGTTTTTTATAAAGTTACTATTGGAAAAATAAATATTTTTTTTAGAAAACAACTTTACTTTGAGGTCAGGTTAAAATTACAGTTAAGCCTCTTTAAGTTCAAGGAAAATGTGTATACTCATTAAAAACCCAGTTTAATTCTGCAGTTAGTTGGTACACAGAAGCTGACAAACAATATAAAAAATAAAAACTACACATAAACACATCAGTCTAATTGAGGGCCATTCGTAATAAGATACTGGAACATACCACCAATATCTCCTGAGTCCAAACACGAAGCAGTCCTTACAAACCCAGTGTTTTCTTTCACAATCCGCAGAACGTGGGACGAGTGTCAACTCACCAGAACCAGGCTTGATTCAATCTCTTTTGTTATCTTCACATTTCAACCAAGAGTCAATATTTCTATAGCAAAGAGGTCGGTACATATACGAGTAATATTAAAAGCATTACTTTATTAGCTCCCTAGCTACGTCTACAGTATACAGGAATATTTTAGTAGCTCCTTAGCTACTTCTACAGCATACAAGGTTATGTTAGAAGTTCCCTAGCTACTTCTACAGCATACAGGAATATTTTATTAGCTCCCTAGCTACGTCTACAGTATACAGGAATATTTTAGTAGCTCCTTAGCTACTTCTACAGCATACAAGGTTATGTTAGAAGTTCCCTAGCTACTTCTACAGCAAACAGGAATATTTTATTAGCTCCCTAGCTACGTCTACAGTATACAGGAATATTTTAGTAGCTCCTTAGCTACTTCTACAGTATACAGGAATATTTTGGTAGCTCCCTAACTACTTCTACAGTATACAGAAATATTTTGGTAGCTCCCTAGCTACTTCTACAGTATACAGGAATATTTTAGTACCTCCTTAGCTACTTCTACAGCATACAAGGTTATGTTAGAAGTTCCCTAGCTACTTCTACAGCATACAGGAATATTTTATTAGCTCCCTAGCTACGTCTACAGTATACAGGAATATTTTAGTAGCTCCTTAGCTACTTCTACAGCATACAAGGTTATGTTAGAAGTTCCCTAGCTACTTCTACAGCATACAGGAATATTTTATTAGCTCCCTAGCTACGTCTACAGTATACAGGAATATTTTAGTAGCTCTCTAGCTACTTCTACAGTATACAGGAATATTTTAGTAGCTCCCTAACTACTTCTACAGTATATATGAATATTGTAGTAGCTCCCTAGCTACTTCTACAGTATACAGGAATATTTTAGTACCTCCTTAGCTACTTCTACAGCATACAAGGTTATGTTAGAAGTTCCCTAGCTACTTCTACAGCATACAGGAATATTTTATTAGCTCCCTAGCTACGTCTACAGTATACAGGAATATTTTAGTAGCTCCTTAGCTACTTCTACAGTATACAGAAATATTTTGGTAGCTCCCTAACT
Source organism: Stictocephala bisonia (assembly GCA_035578905.1). Lineage (NCBI taxonomy): Eukaryota > Metazoa > Arthropoda > Insecta > Hemiptera > Membracidae > Stictocephala > Stictocephala bisonia. The sequence goes on along the minus strand of JAQJVL010000590.1, from coordinate 48,784 downwards.
ACTTCTACAGTATACAGGAATATTTTCGTAGGTCCCTAACTACTTCTACAGTATACAGAAATACGATAGTAGTTCCCTAGCTACTTCTATGGTATATAGGAATATTTTAGTAGCTCTCTAGCTTCTTCTACAGTATACAGAAATATTTTGGTAGCTCCCTAGCTACTTCTACAGTATACAGGAATATTTTGGTAGCTCCCTAGCTACTTCTACAGTATACAGAAATATTTTGGTAGCTCCCTAACTACTTCTACAGTATACAGGAATATTTTCGTAGCTCCCTAACTACTTCTACAGTATACAGAAATACGATAGTAGTTCCCTAGCTACTTCTATGGTATATAGGAATATTTTAGTAGCTCTCTAGCTTCTTCTACAGTATACAGGAATATTTTAGTAGCTCCTTAGCTACTTCTACAGTATACAGGAATATTTTGGTAGCTCCCTAACTACTTCTACAGTATACAGAAATATTTTGGTAGCTCCCTAGCTACTTCTACAGTATACAGGAATATTTTAGTAGCTCCTTAGCTACTTCTACAGTATACAGGAATATTTTGGTAGCTCCCTAACTACTTCTACAGTATACAGAAATATTTTGGTAGCTCCCTAGCTACTTCTACAGTATACAGGAATATTTTAGTAGCTCCTTAGCTACTTCTACAGTATACAGAAATATTTTCGTAGCTCCCTAACTACTTCTACAGTATACAGAAACACGATAGTAGTTCCCTAGCTACTTCTATGGTATATAGGAATATTTTAGTAGCTCGCTAGCTACTTCTACAGTATACAGAAATATTTTGGTAGCTCCCTAGCTACTTCTACAGTATACAGGAATATTTTAGTAGCTCCTTAGCTACTTCTACAGTATACAGAAATATTTTGGTAGCTCCCTAACTACTTCTACAGTATACAGGAATATTTTCGTAGCTCCCTAACTACTTCTACAGTATACAGAAATACGATAGTAGTTCCCTAGCTACTTCTACAGCATACAGGAATATTTTATTAGCTCCCTAGCTACGTCTACAGTATACAGGAATATTTTAGTAGCTCCTTAGCTACTTCTACAGTATACAGAAATATTTTGGTAGCTCCCTAACTACTTCTACAGTATACAGGAATATTTTCGTAGCTCCCTAACTACTTCTACAGTATACAGAAATACGATAGTAGTTCCCTAGCTACTTCTATGGTATATAGGAATATTTTAGTAGCTTATTAGCTAGTTATTTAAAGGAATATTTTAATAGCTTCCTAGTTAGTTATATATAATATGTTATTAACTTCTAGTTATTTATATACAGGAATATTGAGGTAACTTACTAGCTACTTCTATATAGTAATATTTTAGTGGCACCCCAGATAGTTCTTTAGAAGAATGTTTTAGTAGCTCCCTAGCTATTTTTATAAAAGAAATATTTTAGTAACCTCTTGCCAGTTCTGTAGCACTGTAAATTAAGAGTGCTCAAACATACACAAATTTCCAATTGCATATATTGTTTATAAGGTATACTGTTTGATCGTTAATGAACAGGCAGAGTGTGTGTTTTAAAAAGATTTTCTAATTTCTTTTCCTGAAATGAAATAGTGAATATAAGACTGGGCGTTTTCTTAGGTTTAGAATTTGCACTGGCTACTTTGAGATTTATTACTTCCACTGTTCGAATATTACTCATTGTTCTAAATAATATCGTATTAGTGATTTTGTGTCTGAAATTTTAAAATTACCTGAATAAAAATTCAAAAGTTAGTTCGTGGTTATGACCAAATATTTTATGAAATAACCAAACGAGTTTTCATATTTAATATGCACATTTGATACAGTTAACAGCCTTTGGTAATAACGTCTTTTTACCTAATTTGAGAATTCAGCCTATATTTTAACTTTAAAAATTGTAAACAGGGCTTTATAAAAATAGTGCAATTCTTAAATAAAAACTAACTATATTTTTATATTTGGGAAATTAGATCTGAATGGAGATATGGAGGTTCCGATATATTGTTTAAAATCGTGATTTCCTTACAAAATAAGATGAAAGGATTCGGGTTAGGATATAATAATAGGATGACAAATTTCCTTTGTCATTGTTCTGTTTAAATTAACGTCAGTAGCTTCCAAGTTATGAGGCATTTGATATTAAAAGATTTTTAATCAATTAGATTTTGACAAACCCACTCTCACTCCAAAAATACTGTGATAATTACAAGACAAAAAATAAAAGAACTAAGTATAACTGTTTAATCTTCTCTTAAAATGTTTAGTGGTATTTATGGTTTTAGACTTGATTTAGATATTTTTCCGTAATTATTTTTAGGTTTATGTACACAAATTTATCAAATTAACGATAAAAACATTTTTATTCAAGCATAGGTTCACCGAAATACCAATAGCTGCACTAATACACTATGTAAAGTGTATGAGAATTATGGAAATCTGTCACATTGTTTAGGAGCCACTCAGTATTCGTCCCTCGAATTCCTGGATTTCCACAAATTTCCTAACGATATTTGAACGTGAATTCTTTGCTGGCAGCTTACCAACCCTCCATAGTGTATGTAGTTTTACTTCTCTGTTTTTACAATCAAGATAATTTGTTGCCATTTGTAATATACCTAGTAGATAGCTTCATATATTTTCATTTTTTCGATTTTCATACAACAATTTTCTCCTTAAAAAGTAACAAAATGATAAAGTATAACAATTTTAAGATTGAATTCTGATTGTGCTCTATCTTCAGTCTCTATTTTTTCTTGTGAGCGCAGCCATCTACGAGACAAATTCTAGTGTTATAATTGTACCTAGGAATTGCATACCTCTTTATAAAAGATGTAGATTGGGTCATACAAACCGAGCCTAGTCAGGATTCACAGGACAGTAAACTGGATTTCCAGCCAATTAGTTTACTTCGTGTAAGTGGTTCGTCTTCTTGAAGGACTCTTCATGGGTTTGAACGTTTGTATGCATATAAAACACATGTAAAGATACTATAAAGTTCCACAGTGTAATATAGCATCAATTTACATTGAGATAAATTTACATTTTACTATTAGGAGAAGAAGGTTTTAGCAGTATATAGCAAAGTTTAGGAAAGTGCGTTAATCTTGTATATACAAGGAATATAATATCGTAGTTCCCAGGATACTTCTACTAAGTCTATCTAAATGTCTACTATATTTTCTAAAAGAAACTACTAAGTCATCTGGGACAACAGACATGGACAAAGAAAACAGGAATATATTAATCTTATGGAAACTTCAACATGTTTCAATTCCACTGCCAATTTATAATTAATCAAGTTAACTGTAGTTAAATACACTGTAATCGGGTTAAAATAACCGACTATGGTTTTATAAGATAATTACTTCCCAACTAAATTACTTGAATGCACGTCAGAGAATCAAAGTGACTGATCAGCAGTAAGCCCACGTTCGTCACAATTTGCTGATAAGACAGTTACAGAACTGCCTCATAACACCAAGTCCTGAAAGCCTAATCCAATGACGGTGGTACTCAGCTCCTCGCTGAGTGCTGAGCCCACTCTGTAACACTATTACATAGGAATTGGTTTAAGTCGTGCAGATATTTAGTAACTAAAGCACAAATGTGATTTAACAAGATGAACTCTTCCATTCTAAACTATTTTAGTTTTATACATAAATATAACATCAGTTATTCACTATATTCTTACAATAAGTCTGAATATATATTTTAAAATACATACTTTTAATACATGAAGTATGTTTTGCTATGCTAAATTTCTGTTGATTTAATTAATATATTATAAAATATAATATTTTGTGGATCGCTAATGGAACACTGACTATAATATATATTTAGCAGTGAACGTGTTAATTGAATAATTGCAGGGGGCACTGGCCTCTGAGATATTCTGAGTCATCTGAGGACGGCTTCGTCCGTAGATCTTCAGTGACATAGATTTTGACCCATCCACCCACCCATACTGCTACAGTGTATTGACCCACAAACACATGTACAGTGATTTTGACCTACCCAACCACTTATTCTCCTACAGTGGTAATGACCCACCCATCCATACATGTACAGTGGGTATTATTGACCCACCCACCAGTACATGTACGGCTTATATTGGCCTACCGGACCGCCCATACACGTAGAGTGGTCAGTCACAATCATTAATTAATTAAATTATACCTGGTAAATCACAAACAAAAATGTCATTTGGAAGCTTTTTTTGTGAAAAAAGCAGATATCAACAGCATGTGAAGATAAAGGAAATTAAAAGGGAAAACAAAATGATAACTTAAACATTTTAAATACAAATAATTAAATATTCTCAAACTATCCAATAAAATGTTTTATTCTTGTGAAGCATTCACATCATCAGACAACTAACGATTTATTGAATAAATTGAGGATTTTAAACATAATTCCATTAAAATTTTTTCTCCAATAAATTACTTACGGAAAAAATTTTAAAATATATTGTGTAAATAAATAGGAAACCAAAATCAACTAACCTAAGACTACAAATAAAATTTGTGTCCATGAAGTGACCTGAATAAAGCTAGGAATCTATGTCTTAAAATAATTTCTATAAAATTATATTAAAGAGAGCTGGAAGAAAAATGTTTAATGTACAAACTAAAAAATGACATTGGTCTATTGTTAAAGAGAAATAATGCCATTCGATAATGTATTCAGCTAAACGTAAAAAAGTTCTTTATTAGTTAGAAGTTATAGAGGAGGTTTTAAAATATTAGACATTGGCGAATTGACTTTGGCCAGCAAAAGGTATATTATAATTAGTAGTTTTTAATGGAGTTTTTTTAGAAAACTTACATTACAAATGTTCTATACGTCCGTACATTGAGTCGTTAGGATGCCTTAATGACTTTGTCAAATGACAGATTCCTACTATGTGATTTGTTAAGTTAGTTATTGATCTCCAGATGTTCTTTCCCACCCCTTACTTTAGGTTATGTTAGTGAATCGTTCTTGGCGTCATTCATATTTGTCTTATATAATACTAAGCGTATGTTATAATGTGATAGTTGCCGTTTACAGCTGAATCACAAGTATAGTTGTATTCGTGATATATTTGTTTGATTTCCAGTCATTCATATGTAGATATTTTTCACTTTTCAGACGCACCATTGATTAATGATTTCCTTTTAATGCGCACCAACAGTCTAGTTTTTATGGTTTTGTGTTGAATACAGTTATTTCTCTAGTGTTATACTGTGTTTAGGTTTTTCATTTAGCTTTCAATTGAGTTTTCTAATATGATCAAATTGCAAAGCCCACTATGGTTAAAATGTTTGCACATTCTTGTACGATACTATCTTCTTAAATATATTTGTTAAAAAATCTTAAACTACCAATATAAGTACTAACATTCTTAATATTACTCAAATAATAAGTAAAACAGAGCTTAAATCTATTGAGGCAAATGAGACGTAAAATTATGCTAATTATATTTATAAAAGTTTTAAACTGTGCTGAGAAATATATGACCTTTCTTTATATGGTAAATTTAGAATGCAACTCCATTCAACAACACTGAAACATATCGATTACTACAGAAAGAACTGTGTTCCAGTCTGCGACTTTGATTTATCTATTCTTTTTAAACTGACAGGTGGAATTGCACTTTAGCAATAAACACGATTTGATTGTTTTTCGTGATAAAATTATTTGAAGTGTTTTATATGGTCCTAATTCAAAAATATTACTTGATAAAAAATGTACAATGTTGACTTTATTTTAATTTCTTTTTAATTATTTACCAATTGAATGACAAAGAGTCAGTCAATTTCAATCAGCGGTTATAACTTGATAACGGAGTCCTGGAACTTAGATTAAATATATAATCTAGAGTAGCATTTCTATAGAGTTATTGGCACCTAGTTTGACAAGTTTTGTAAACAAAACCTATTACTTAGAGTGGTATAAATTCACATACAAAAAGCTGTTATGTCTTTTTATCTGAGAACTTTAGTATTTCCATTTTTTTCAAAATATTTCAGAATACATTTTTTTCTTCGATTTAATTGCTATAAAACCAGGGTTATATTATAATCAAAGACATAACGATCATACAATTTTGATTATAGATAAATATGTACACCTTTTAATGAAACAATAAACGAAAAAATGTTCATGCAGCACAAATGTTAACGTATTGAAACATTAATACTGTGTAGCTTATAGCGTTGCAATATGTCAAATGGCATGAAAACGTTTTCATTTAACAATATTTCATGAAACTGTAAAACGTGAACTGTTTTATAAAGGTAGCTTGAGAGAAATATCAGATTACAATTAAAATAAATAATTTATTTCTACCAAAAGACAGTCGTTATTGGTAAGAAATGAATAACACTGCAAAAAACGCAAAAGTTTACTTTAAAAGTTACAACTCATTTTCTGATGTCACACCTCTTCTCCTTATACAAGCTCTTGCTCTCTTCCTCATTAAAGCAACCGTAACATTATACGATAGTATTTCCTATAATTTCGTAGCAACCTCTGAAATCGTATTGACAATATTTCCTATAATTTCGTAGTAATCTCTGAGATCCCATTGACAATATTTCCAATAATTTTGTAGCAAACTCTGAAATCTTATTGATAATATTTCCTATAATTTCGTAGCAATCTCTATAACCCTATTGACAATATTTCCTATAATTTTGTAGCAACCTCTGAGATCCTAATGACAATATTTCCAATAATTTTGTTGCAAACTCTGAGATCCTATTGACAATATGTCCTATAGTTTTGCAGCGAACTCTGAGATCCTATTGACAATATTTCCTATAATTTTGTAGCAGCCTCTGAGATCCTATTGACAATATTTCCTATAATTTCGTAACAACCTCTGAGATCGTAATGACAATATTTCCAATTTTTCGTTATTCAACAATATTTCCTATTCGAAGTGCTTCCCTGAAGCTTACAACTGTGAAATAAACTTCCTCCTTCATGAAACCACAAACAATAAAGTCCATAAGAATTATATCCAAAATCTGGCTGACCATGGAGCAATTCCGCCACTTCCTATCTACGTCGGGTAGTTGAGTGTTAACCAGTCAAGTACTTCACCATCTATTGGTAGATGATAGCATGTCTTTGAGCGGAGTTAACTTCATCCAAAAGAGCAGGTAGGTTGTGCAGGAGGAACCTTAAATATATCTTCCATCCATTTAAGGTTCCTTCAATAAATTTGGCCCAAGTAGTTGGTCTCCTAACACACAAGCCCAAATTTTAACACTAAAACGTCTCTGAAGTGTTATTTCACTTGTAAAATTAGGGCTATCTTGTGCCCAGTGATAGCTATTATACATATTACAAACTTTATCTCTAGAATAGTGACTCGTCTGTCCACAAGACATAAAAGTGGACTGTCTTTGCAGCCAGCGAAAAACCTCAACCGAAGTCCGTTGCCTCCGATGCTTGGACAGGAGGAATACGATATAAATGGAACTTGTTTTTTTAGAAAATCCAATAATTTCCACTAAGAAATACCACTTTCCTAGTCACCTCTCTGCTTCCACCTTCTGGATTGTTACGAAACATTTCCAAAACTAATTCTTCTGTGCTTACGTCATGGGTAACATGACCTACCTCATTACAATGCACTCAACTTCCTTATAAGGTTTTTTACTCAACAAATAAAAAACCTGCAGTGTTTTATGTTTAGCTGTGTTTTATGCAACAAATATTAAATGTAATTTCAAGCATGTTATACCATAGGATAGTTTGTTAAACGGGAAGTTTCTTATGCAATTTGACATTTTGTAAAGTTATAACCCACAAAATTATAATTTTATAAATCCGTAACATTTTTGCCTCGAGAACAGTTTTTCTAGTGTCTTGCTTGATTAACAAATTCTACTAGTAGGAACTACTTTTAAGAGAATAAAATCTGTTTATTTATAATCAAAATTTTATGATCTTGGTAAAAATACTATATAACATTGGTTTTAGTTCCACTAAATCGACGTGAAAATTGTTTTCTTAAATAAATCACCATCATAGATCCAAGGGCTTAAACTTTGAAATCCACAACTCTAAGTGTCTAGTTTTGTCAAGGAAATATTTTTACTATAGGTGCCAATCACTCTAAGCATAACATCACTAGTCAATTTTAAAATTTAAAATTAGTTATTCAATATATCAATAATTAATAATAGTTTATCAATAGTGGTTTAATAGAAGTTTTCAAGATAATTTCAAAGGTTAATTCAAATACAGTAAAATATTTTGTCAATAAGTACAAACATATTTATGAAAACATTTAGGATGTAACCAATGTGTATAAAGAAGCCCATTCATGTTAATCTTTCCAAATCTTATATAATATACTTAAATTATGAATAGTAAAAAACAAATACATTCATACGATGAGTTTAAGTTGAATCATGTCATATTTATATCATATGATGATGTTAGATTCTCATATGGATTCTGGAGGACCACACAAGTTTTACATACTTCGCTGATTGGCGTTTACAATAACAATAAATCTGGTATTCAGATTGTGAAATCAAATCTTTATTTGATTTCACAAATAAAATCAAACAATCTTTATTTGATTTCATTAGCCGTCACTTGCCTTCACCTTTGTGAAGGCAAGTGACGGCTAATGAAGTAACATTTGCCACGACAAAGAGTGATTCTTCACTTTTCAATTAGTTAAAATATACTTTAAACTTGACAAATTCATAATTACCCCTGGGTAGATTCATTTAAGGAAAGTTGAATTTTATCTTATTTACGTTTAAAATCACATATATCTTTAGAATTCTTAAAATAATTAGTGCACGTGTGTCTGGAGTAAGAGACACTTATTAAAAGATTTTCAACCAAGATTATTTTCTCTACTAAAAACCCTAAATCTAATATATGGGTATTTTTATAGTATTTTGTAAATTTATAATTTACTATATACCATAGTTGTGTACTACTAAATGAATAATTTATTTGTTTTAATAAGGAACAGTAACGTTTAAAAGAAAACATATTTTTGTACCTAACTTTTATAAAATTACAGTTAATAAATTAAACAGTATCTAATAATTTTAAAAAATGGGGAAGATACAAATTGGCATAAGAGAAAAGACTATACTTTATATCATAACAGTTAAAAACGTTCCGTTAAAATATAATAATCCTATTTATCCATATTCAATGCCCTAATATGGAGTTTAAAACCCATCACCTGAGTATTATCTCGTAGTTTGATGCATGAAGAGATATAAATCAGATGACTGTCACAACTTGCTTCCAACTTGGCAAGTCCTTATTCTTTACTGCTCATTGACTTGACGGCCCTCATTTATTATGCTGCTAAGCGTTACTTGATCTTTCCCTAAGTTTTCCTAAACAAAATTGAACCGGGAGGGATGTAAAAGGAAGCTTCATAATTCTAAAATACAACTGGAGCATAGTAAAAGACTTATTAAAAATTAGTTATTAACTTATAATGTGTTTTAAGTCCAACTAACGTGGTATTTTATTATTTATTTATTTAATTCCAACAATCAAGATCCACTTTGTGCAAGAAGTCTTTACCTTAGTTGCATGCATAGCTAAATTCAGTATACCTTTCCAAATCACAAAAGTAAATAAATTATCTACAATTATAAATAATGACTAGGAGCAAGGTAACAATATATAATAATACAAAAATAACAACAAAATATAAATATGATAATATAATTATATGTAATGGAATATTTTTAATGATAGTTAAAAATCCTGTTGTAGACAAGAACAATAATGCTGATAGCAGTATTATAGAAAAACAATACTAAACAACAAGAACTATACCCAACGAAAAAATATTGAGACATTAAAACTATTGATTAGATCAAATATTAAGACGTACAGGAAATATTTCACTAATATGATTAAAAATCATGGCTATTAAAAAATATCCTCCATTTTTTAGTTGTGTTGATGCAGGAATAAACTTATGAAAATGATTGATTCATAAATATTTTTCAAACCAGGAGTTATGTAATTTTATTGTGATTCATACATTTATGTAGAGTACTCTCAAATAATAAGGTTAACGTACATTTGTCATCTTCAGCTACAAAATATTTTATTGAACTACCGGTTTCAGAGTAATAACTCAATGGTCACATCCACTAGTTTATGTTATGTGACCATGGAGTTCTTACTCTAAAACCGGTAGTCAATAAAATATTTTGTAGTTGAAGACGACAAAGGTACGTTAACCTTATTATTTGTTTTATATATATATATATATATATATATATATATATATATATATATATATATCAGCTTATGAGGCTTTAACAATGAATAGATTACTCTCGTTACAAAAAATGATTTTGTATTGCACTTTGCCACATTTTATTTTTCCTTAAATTGTCGTTACTGCTAATTGAACCACCCAGATTGATTTGTTTTCATTTCTAACGGTTTTAAAAATAAATATTATGTTCAGACAGTACGAAAACCATGAGTCATTGCAATAAAAAAACTGAAATGATACCGTTGTTTTTGGAAAAGGAATACAGTAATTCCGAAAATAGTATAGTAGTTACACATGGAAAAATATAAATGTTATATTTTTTGTTTAGGTTAATTTTATTAGGCTTTCAAAAGCTACGATTTATAAAGGCACTCGGAGAGTTCAACACTCGAGACAACTTAAGATATTACATTATCTTACAATCACTATGGTTACAAGACTTATAATGTACTTAAATTAAAACCTGTAGATAAAATCGTCTTTCATCAGCACGTCACTCATTAAGCTCAGCAATTACAAGAGTCTGTTAATTGCAAAAAGGGATCCTTAATGCTGACGCAGTGCTGCATGTGACTGTTCAAAATGAAAGGGGAATGAGTATGACGAGAGTAGAGGTGTTTTGTCGGTTCTACACCACCTGAGGTGGCATTCATCCAGTTGGAACTGCAATGCCAGCCAATTACGTCGTTATATCTAATTATTCAAGGATTATATTCAGAATCCTTTGAATGCAGTAGTTTTGTGTTGTTCAAATCGGAGTGTCTCTTTGACTTTAATCTCACATTGATGTACATAATATCATTTATGGCTAAGAAAATTATTTTATAGTCATTTGTGGAAGAGGGATAAATGGCTATTTTTAATGTTGTACAGTTCTATTACGATTTCGTAGTTTATTTGCTAACTATTTCATCAATATGTTTATTAATCAATCTGTTGCTCAAAACAAGTAACCACTTTCACAGGTAAAGATATGTTTGAACATAACATCAAATAATTCATTGTACAAGGGTTCGCACAAAATCACCAACCACGAGTCACTAAATAAGAATTATATGCCAAGAAAATTATAATAATCGTATTTAAAATCGTACAAAAACACCGAATGTCACATACAACAATCATATAATCAATTGTAGGCTTTTAAATTTAAATTAGCAAAATACTGTTATCTTTTTAATGGGAGAAGATATATTCATTTGGAGAGCCACAACAATTGTTCACAAAAACATTGTATTAAGTTAGAAGTAGTTTTTAATGTAAAGAAGTTATAAACATAACCTTACTTTTTACATAAATAAGTACAGTAGAAGAGGAATTACATGCAAAAACCAACACTCATTTCAATTCTAAATCTAACCAAATCTATAGCATCAGCATTCCATTTCCATCTCACAAAAAGAAAACGTTTTTATTATATTTTGGAATTGTTTACTTTTTCACTTTAGCTTTATCATATCAACACACCACAATTTTAGAAAAATTCTCCACCCTAACAGGACTTTGTATCATATAAACCAATACAATCATGATTTTATCTTATAGGATCGGCCGATTTATGTTTTTACCCTACTTTATCCATTTTTCGTTAACTGTTGATCTGTGCCAGGACCTTATTCAGGCAGAGTAAGGGGGAGAACCAGTACAGTACAACGGCCTTATTACTTATAAAAACTAACAGACAGGCCAGAATTCGAACCTGCGTTATCTCCTGCTCAGTTCTGACTCCTTAGACCGCTTGAGCACTGGCTCTTCTAAATATGTAATTAGTGGTAAGGTTACGTTGAGATTGAAAATAAAACGATTAATACATATTAAGTAACATGTATCTGGAAGAAAGTGTTAATACACATTATGAGTCTAATTTTTTTTAATTGTTTAATTGATGAATCATTATAACTTGAGAAATGAATCTTTGATTGAATTAAGTAATTTTCTTTTTTTGTATGGATAAGTCCAAAGGTGGATAACACTTATGGAGGAGTGGAGAGAACAGAGGCAGTTAATATCCTATCTTATTCATGAATCCACACCAGTATTTGCATTTTATTGGCTACTAGACACTGATTTATATTCAGACAATTCCATTCTAGTGCTCTGAAGACTGACAGCTTCACGTTTTGTTACTCAAATGTAAACATTGATTATTTTGGTAGATTTGAAAAAAATCTGCTGGTCATTTCATAAATAGTTATCATTCATTGTATCACTATCATCTAACATTGTAGTTTTAATTATGTACATATTGTTGTACCTTTATTGCTTTTTATTGTTACTGTTGCTCTCATTTAATTTATATGTTTGTTGATTATATAATATTTTATCCTTATTAATTATTCATTGTTTATGTCTCATATATATATATATATATATATATATATATATATTCTCTTTCATTGTTGGAATGATTTGTTATTTATATATTTACAAGGAAGGTTCATCCCACCTACTGGTATTGACAGGCAATAAGGAACTCATTGCGTCTATAAAAACTGTTCCTTGCTAAAGCCCAGCTATTTTTTGGCGATAAATTTGAACTGCTTAACTGGAAAGCCGTAAGTAGAACTGGGTTTCGAGATTTTAAGCGACATTACACAGGATGACGTGAGAGATCCTGTGTAATGTGGAGTTGTGGGAATGTAACATCTTATTGAATTCTTTAAGTATTGGCTCATGGAAGAGCTACGAGTATATTGCACAGTACCGGGAGCCGAGGAAATGAAATAATTAAATAATGAAATAATGAAATAATTATTTATTTCCTCTATAGCTTACATATAAAATCACATTTAACTAAAAGGGAATTGTCACTTACCACTTCTCCAGTAATGTGGCCAGAGTTACAAAACTTAAACATACATTTAAAACTAAAATTATGAATCCAGTCCTAATATTTACACTTTAAATACAATTCTGCCATTCTCCGCAGCGTCTGCTGACAACCATTTTAAGCCGACTACTACAGCCCATAATGTACATACATAATACATGTCTGTATTATGTACATACAAATGAAGTTGCCATTATTTGGGAGATGACTTTTGATCACGTCCACAGCAAATCTTTAAAGCTGTACGTACCCCCTGAGTAGTTCTAAATAAGCAACAAATCTGATACCTGGATTGACACGAATTCATGATCTCCCAGCTATGGCAGCTACCATACAAAAGTACAAAAATACAAATTCGTAACATAAATTCATAAACTTCATAAATTTATGTGTTGCCACTACTACATTTTTTAACTATGAAAGGTAGTACAAACGTATTAGTTTTTCATACAAAAGGGTCTCATCCTAGTTCTCTATATCGGTGTTTTAAACTTTATGGATTTCAATGGATTTAGTTTGTATAATACGTAGGCCTAAACACTGTACAGCTACCTGACATAACGGGTGAGCTGCAATAACAAACTTACATACGTGCCTCTATATTGCCTACTTACGCCGTGACATTTCATAATGTAGGCATTACTGTACTTGTATCACATCGACGCTCTTCAGAAAATCTACTGATAAAGGAAATCAAATGAAAATATAAAGGAAATGTATTGAAATCAATTATTTTATAACCAACATTTTAAATATTGTGAAAATATTTTAAAGAATCGTTAGGACTTGATTATTATTGCATTCCCTATAGTCGAAATTTACAATGAGATATTTTTCATAATTTGTATAACTGTAATGAGAAAGACAACACTAAGTCCTTCGAGTGAGATAAAAACATTTGTGTAGGTTTGTTGACGCTATAGTTAATCTGTCTCCCCTCTGGGCAGCTCAACGTAATTGAGTTATATTACCCCTCTTCTGGGCTTAAAATAATCTTGCCTTCCGGTTAGTTTTAAGTCACTTAACAGTTCTAAAACTTGTTTTCGTTACGTAGTTTGTTATATCCTGCATAAAACAATAAACTAGTGTATTTAATACGTTTATACTTATTCATAATAAACTAAAAAGCCGTTTATTTTAACTAACAGGCTACATTTTAATAAAAATAATAATAATTCACAGTATATATCTTTAAATGCACTTTATAATATATATATATATATATATTATATATATATAAAACAGTTTATATATATATATAAACTGTATATATATATATATATATATATATATAAACTGTTTTATTTTATTTAAACTGTTTTATTTCAATCTATGACTAAATAAGTAAATTACAAATGTTGCTTGACTGGCATGTTTAATTAATGCAACTATTATTTTGTATAGTTCTTATTTATAGCAAATAAATAAAAAATTATAGTCTTTGGATAAATAACTAAAAGTATTACTAATAAATAAAGCTTCCGGTAACGACCGCGTCAAGGTGTTATTTACAGTATTTACATCACCAAACATTTCGCCCATGCTGTGATTTGGCATTCTCAGTGGTATCTCTGAGACTCAGCCTCAGAGTCTTAGAGATCTCAGAGATGCCACTGAGGATGCCAAATCACAGCATGGGCGAAACATTTGGTGATGTAAATACTGTAAATAACACCTTGACGCGGTCGTTACCGGAAGCTTTATTTATTAGTAATGACACCGGCCACTTAAGTCTACGAAATAAGATAGCTAAAAATATCTTGAAGTATGCAGAATCAGTTCTTGAAACTTTCAAGATATACACTTAAGTAAATTTGTGCCTAAGTAACATAGCTCTGATCGTTGACTTGTTGTGAGCTATGCTTTCTTGTCTGTAATATATGGAATACGTCTACATAGGTATTATAATTGATTATATAAACCTACAATAGATAAACCAATATGGGCAATCTATTTGTGTATAAAATGTATCAATCAATGGTATTATGAAGAATGACAGAGGCATAAATTTCGATTAGTCTACACATAACTGATACAATTCTTATTACAATGGATAACTTATTTTTTTTCTTTTATAGGTTTTACGTGTTTTATAAAGTAACCTCTATAAACTAAAATACACAGTCAATAATCAGAGTTTATAATAACTATCTAATTAACAAATTTACTATTCATTTACGTGCAATATTACAAAGACTAAGTGAAGTGAAGTTGGAATTTTAATAACCATCAGTATTTTCCCTTTTAATAAAATTCAACAATATATGCAAATTTTAAAACGAATTCTACATTTTAAGTTGCGTTGTTTCAGTGCCTCTCAGCTGTTTTAGACACAATTTTCAAGATAGTTTTCCCCAACCCTAATTACTTTGGTAACATCAGCAACTTGGGGGGGCTGGGCTTGGAATAACAACTACCTTCAAAACAGAAGATGGCAGGGAGGAACATGTTGTTTGGTTCTAACATTCATGATTAATAGATAAAAACAAAGTTAAAATACTGTGAATAGCATGAAAACCTAATTTACTAATAATATACCATATGATATTGATATTATAATGATATACTGTTAGATGCATATTGTTGGTGTTTTATAAAATTATATAAAATATATAATATATCAAAAACGTATAGTAAGGTATAAACTAAAAATTTTAAATAAGTTATGAACTGTGATGAATAAAATGGGTAGGTGAGCGTAGCTGTCGTTTACTATCAGTGAAGGCTGGTTGGTGCATAGAGACAAGAGCTGTCAAACTTAAAGGTTTTTAAATAAATTATTTAATTCTTTTACCTCAATATTTTAAGTTTCAATAACCAAATGAATGATAAAATGTTTTAACAATTTTTTTTTAATATTTGAAAATGTTACAAATGTTTGTAAGTTCTCAGGAAGTAACTGTATGAATAACTTCAGAGGAAAATAAAATCCGGTTAATGGGATCTTGTTGAAAAGTCGTTAAGTTTCACCGGACGCTATAATTCACGTCGTGTATTGGAAAAGTTTCCATCCAAATTAATTTAACTTTGATGATTTACCGAAGGTAGTTCAGTAAACTAAGATTGCAGGAAAGGAAGGTGAAGTAAATTAGGTAATGATCATAACCGATTAGCTTTCTTTCAAGATATTCAGCTGTCTTGAAACCAATGAACTATCAAATTACTTTTAAATGGCTTGGTAAATTTTTAAAATATAATTACTATAAAAACATTGAAATAATTTAAACCATGTGATGTAGTGTCAAAAATTCAAATAATAAAACTATTTCAAACTATGATTTTAAATGCTTAATTTTAAATTTAAAAATCAATAATGAAAATCATATAACCTTATTGTTATATGCTCTAAAGTGTACTTTTTTATTTTTGATGTTTTCATAAATAAATAAATAACTTTTTTTGTCTTTGTAGAAATAAATTTCAGACATTAAAAATACTTCGTTACGCTAATGTAATATTTAATTTATATAGTATAAGGTAATGTATGGATCCAAATTTTTTCTTAATAAATAGATTATTAAAATTTTTTGTAAATTGTTTCTACTTAAAGGATTAAGGTTTTATATATTTAAATAGAAACATTTTTAATTAATTTTTTAATGTTAGGTAAAATCTTCAACTGAGTACAGTTTTGCCTCCAATAAAATGTAGTAAATATTTTTCTTAAAACATTTCAAAGTCATATTTTTTACGTTAATTGGTAAATTGTTGAAAAGTCGTTCTTCAATTTGGTCAAAATTTGATTTAAGAAATTTAGATAGTCTGCAACTTGTTAAAAATAAATGTTCATGGCTTCTAGTGTTATGAGTGTGAATGTTTTCACAGTTTGTGAAAATCGTATATGTGTGATTTAAATTGGAATAAAACGTAATATATGAATATGATGGTAAAATTTGTGCTTTTTTTATTATGAAACATGGTTTGTAACATTGTTTGGAATTTAGGCCACAAATGTTTTTTTATGGTGTGTTTTTTAGGCCACAAAACCGTTTTTTATGGTGTCTAAAAATAATATTGATAACTGTTACCCCGTAGGATCATTCCATATTCAATTCTACTAAGAAATATTCCGAAATAAATATTACGTATTATCTCATACGATACACATTGAGCCAATCGTTTCAGAGCAAAGATTGAATTGAATCTGATAATTTACCACTCAACATGTTCATGTGATAAAACCAATCTAGGTTGGTTTTATCACATGAACCTAAAATCTTGATATTTTTGTTCTTTGTTTTTGATTCAAATGAAAATTTCCATGCATCCAGTTCTGTCATCGTTAATATTTAAACCATTAAAAGAACACGAACAAGTAGTTATAATTTTGTTTGAATAATAGCATTTAAATCATTTGTATTAATACTTTTCATGTGAAGAGTTATATCATTTGCGTACAGATATGGTATTATTAATTTTCAGATCAAATGGAATGGTAGATCATTTATAAATAAATTGGGATTTGCTGTTCCCAAAACTGATCTTTGTTTAACACCATGTTAAATTGCGACTGTATCAGATGTTGACTCCGATGAATTCGACTTTGTTTCCAGCCTTTTAAATAATTTTGAAGTAATAATAAAGTTGTAGAATCAAATCTATATTATTTCAATGTTTTAAATGTATCATGGGGTACCATATCAAAAAGCCTTTTGTAAATCATATAAATTAATTTAGGGAAATGTTTTGGGTCAAGTCTTTGAAAATTTTGTTTCATTAGGGAATAGGATCCTGAAATTGTACTTTTATGTTTTCTGAAGTGTATAAAGTATATAAATTTGCCGAAATTTTTCACATTTTTACTTGAATTACATTTTTTTGGAATTTCTGTTTTGCAATTTTTAAACAACCAGGAAATTGCAGGTTTAAAACTCGTATTTTTCATATGGACTGATGCTTCACTAATTAATTCGGATATAAGTTTGTTAATTGTGCATTCTTCAAGCTCGTTTCTTACTTGATATATAATTTAATGTTATAAGCTGAAACAATTTAATCTATGTATTGAAGTGTTTGTTTCATCTTATATTCATCTTATCTTATAATTGTTAATGTTTGTAGATATTCCTTAAAATGTATGGATTTTTTTAAAACAGGAAATGAACTGGTTCTCTACTTTAATTTCTGGTATTCTGACAAATGTTTTTTTATCTCAGTACAATTTAAAGATTGGTTTATATATCCTTCATTAGATGTTTTATGTTCCTCTTCAGACCATGTATTAGAAAAATAAGAGGTAAACTGGTCACTATTTAAATTACCACCAGATTCTATTTGAAAGTTTTTATTAATTGGGTTATTTATTGAAACACCACGCGTCACAGCTTCACTCAAGCGCCACTAAGAGCGCTAATGTCGTCGGGAGATTTATTAAATCGAGTATAGAATCTAGGCTTCTCTGTAACAACCAAAACAAGATGCTATAACTATTAAAACTGTAAAAACCACAGTGATATAACTGTATGTTGCTGAACAATATACAGGGTGTCCCATAAGTACCGCCAAAATTTCACGAGGTTATAATATACGTCAAAACAAACAATTTTCATTATATAATGTATAGTGCCATCTTGCTTAGTTTTATGTATATCTGTCTGTATATGTTTTTTAGAAAATAATTTATATCTTCAAAATAGTTTGGGATATCAAGTTGAAACTTTGTACATTTACTTACCTCATTAGTGTACATCTAAAATAAAAGTTTAAAAATTATATCATTTACATAAACAAACTGGCAGCCATTTAAAATTTTCAAAGCCTAATAACTTTAAAACGAGTGATGTTATAGAAAAATGACAAGACACATACAAAATAGCTCCTTTTAATACAAGAATTTTGGTACCAGTTTTATTTTTCTACAGTAAGTTGTTACAGAAATAAGTAAGATTTCTCAGTGAAAGGTCTGTGTTTTATTTGAAAACACGTTGGAGTTTTGAATAAAACACATACCTTTACTTGAGAAATCTTACTTATTTCTGTAACAACTTATTGTAGAAAAATAAAACTGGTACCAAAATTCTTGTATTAAAAGGAGCTATTTTATATGTGTCTTGTCATTTTTCTATAACATCACTCGTTTTAAAGTTATTAAGCTTTGAACATTTTAATGGCCACCATTTTGTTTATATAAATGATATAAATGTGAAAATTTTATTTTAAATGTACACTACTAAGGTAAGTAAATGTACAAAGTTTCAACTTGATATCCCAAACCATTTTGAAGATATAAACTATTTTCTAAAAAACACATACAGACATATAGACAGAAAACTAAGCAAGATGGTACTATACATTACAAGATGAAAATAGTTTGTTTTGACCTATAGTAAAACCTCGTGAAATTTTTGTCAGTACTTACGGGACACCCTGTAGATTAAAGTTATAGTAATGTTTAAAAGTGTTGGATTGTCACTTTTAAGTATATTTAATATGTTTTAGGTTTATTTTTCCTCAAACATTTTTCAAATTATAAGAATTAAAACAATTTGTGACTCTCGCAAAACAAAACTTAACACATTCACATCTCAATAAATAGTAAACACAAGAACCTTTCTCCCTCACTATGTCGGATGAGTATTTCTATAACCTAAACAAACATAACTTTGTTTTATTTCCCGGTATGTTAATTATATCCTAAACAATCAAAACTATCTAAATGTTTAATGTATTAACTGGAAAGACAATTATTGTATATGAATTTAAGTATAATAGTTTGTTAAAAGAGCTCTACAGTCATATTCATATGGTGTAAGAGTAGTTAGCCAATAAGGTCATAAGTCATAAACTAAATTTGAATATATTACCATATTAAAGTTATTTGGAAAATAATGAGTTTATTTACGCTAAATGGGTCGATTATGTTACTATTCTGACGTACATATTACTGACAAAAAGCACGAATTCGAATTTGCATAATGTCCAACTCATAAAACTGCCCTCTTTTGATTGTAGCAGTCATATGCAGCTCTACATCAGCACTCAGAAACTCTTTTTGCAAACACTTTTAACTACTGTAGTTAATGACTGATGCTGATGGCAGTCTCATTTGCATCTTGTACTGAGATATGCTTAGTTCATGACGTCAGCACTTTTATGTGAGGATTCATTAATAATTTATGTAATTTTTCTTTACTCAACTTTTTTATATACGCTTTTATACTTTACGTGAAAATCGGTCTATGTTCTAACCATGAGATTGAATTTATTATACGAGTTACAATTTATCCTGTATTTAAAATACATTTTAAATATAAATTAGTAATTGATTTTTGTTTAATCAACTGCTTAACGTGAGACTGTCAATGTCATTTATTTTAACTACACATTCAATATTAATTGTCATTTTTACTGTCAATTTTAATACATCATCCTTATTTAGTTAAGGCTATGTAATTAACCTTGTTGCGATACGAGATAAGAATACAAACTTAGGAAGGGGAAATGTTTATATATTGGACAAAAATCAAGTACTATTTAAAATAGTCTGGTGGCGCAGTGCTGTAACCCAGCTACTCGGGTACAAAGTGTTGTGGAGATTGTAGGCGGTAGGTGCTATGCTCGGTCCTCTTAATACTGAGGTGGCATCCACTCAATGGTTGTCATCGACGAGGTCAATACTAGACAAGTCTGGGGTGTCCATGTTGGGTAGCAGTTAGGGTCCTGATGTTGTGTAGGGAGGAGAAGTGAATTTAAAGCTTGTCAAATAGCTGAAAGTCATACCAATACTACGTGGTTCGGACTCCATGTAAAGCTGTACGTCCTATAATTGTTCTGGCTATTGGACTAGTAATAAATAGACTTTCTGAGCTCAGTCGAACTAAAATAGTAACAATGACTTCACTCGTTTAGCTACACTCATTTGTCCTTCATGTTCGCCCATATATCTACGATCGGCATCTTAGAAAAGAACAATTAATAACGAAAATTCAACTTCAAAAGAAGCACTCGTTTTTTAAGAATATAACCTTACATTGCATAAATAATTCTATAGCACAAGTAACAAAATGAAGTAAATTTGAAGTAAAAAATATTCAGTTATTACATTTTCATAACAGCTGATACTAAGCGTTACTTGTCAAGGCCAAACAGTCGTACCAGGTGTTTTCTATCGTAAAAATAACAAACAGTGGAGCCTTAAAGATGAATTCCAATGACGCAACGCAATTAAAGAGCTTAATAACCTTCTCACACCAGTATATAGGAAACAAACAAATAGAAACACTGTATATTTGGTTACCTACGAAAAGTAATAGCATAAACTGAAGTAGTGTATATAAACTATATATTATCGGCTACGAATAGTGTATGTTATATTCAGATATAACCAAATAAATGGATGATATAATGAGTGCGTGTTGTATTAAAAGATTTTCAAGTATATCCAAGTTTCTGTTAATTAATAGTGTTTCATAAATTTAAAATCTATGTTAGTAATCAAACAATCAAAAAAGTTTAAAGTTTATGTGTGAGGCCTTTTTAATTAAAGTGATCATTATTAGATCTAATTTTTTGTATTGGTTGATGTGAGTGTTTTATAGTGATTACTTTATAATCGAAGGGACTCAAATATACTTTAAACTAGTTCAATTGTTTGATTATGAACATCGATTTTAAATTATAATTCAATAAGAAACTTCTCAAGAATCATGGATGTTTTAGGAAAATTGTAAAGTATTTCAAGCTTCGGGTCTGAATTGCAAGGTGTTTTATCAAATTTGTGATAGTTTGAGCAGTTCAAAATATTGCCTCTCTAATACTTTACATCATTTGAATTTTTTTATCTTAAAATAGGCAATCGCGTGTTGAATTTGTGTTCTTTTGACAAAACATATTTTTCGATAAAATAACAAACAAATTTGAGATCTTTTAAACATTAAAAACCCCATATTTCTTTCATCCCTCAATTTCAGTTTTATTTGAAATGCATGTGTTGAATTGATAGCTATTTAAGTATTTTAACTACTCTAGTCAGTAAAAAAATCTAGCATATATTGTGAGACAGACTACATTAATACATATACACTCAGAACAGTCTTTCCGTATTTCCCCATATCTTGATTATCTGCTTCTTAAGGATAAGTAAATAAAAATAAGCTCATGTATGTTTCAGCTTATATCATGGGCGATTCATTATTTGTTTCACATAATTTACAGTCATACGAAATATAAATGTAATGAAAATTCTCTAAATAGTCACATCCATCATAAAAATGGCTATCGTTTAAATTACCGCCCTAGATTTCTACTTATGTAGCATTATCTCCCCTGGAAAAACTCCAGCTTGTACTTAATTCCTCTACAGTTTACAGTAACGCCAGCCACCGTAGAGTAGGGCATAGCACTTGTAATTAAGTAAATTACCACCAGGGGTGCTGTCGACAAACCGAACACGGCGTCTTCGCACAACTTTGTACATCTTAAAATTCTGTTTCTATGAACTTATTTTCTGAGTCATGGAGGAACCCAAGCAAGTTTAAAATGATCCACGGTAAAACAAACTTAAACTGTGATCAGTTATATTTTTATTTGCTATACAAACTAGAATTGCATTTGTAAAGATTCGCCAAGGATTTATTTTATTGGAGACATAAGTACTCCTAAAGCTGAAACATATCGAACAACAAATCACCCCCAAAGAGAGTGACCTTTTTGTCATATATTATAATTAATAAATTATCTAAATTAATTACTAGGTGACTATAAAACTAATAAAAACTAGTTTATACTTTATAGTATAATTTGTAGTGTATACTAGTTTATATAAAGAACATATACATACACTTAATAAAGGACTTAGAACATTGAACAAACCAGATAACAAACTTAGTACAGCAGTAAACAAAGTGTATACAAATCTTTGTTCAAATCTATTATGAGATATGGATTACAGTATAGGGAACTTTAGCAGACTCATATCGACATTATTACTAATCTTCAAAACAAATGTTTGAAAACTCTATATAACAATTATATTAGATTAGGCCTGGTCACAGTGGGAAACAATCAGCAATAAAGTGTTATAGGGGAACTTTCTCCTAAAGGACTTTACATGTTTTTAATAGTATTATACTTTTATAAATTTAAAACAAGAAACATAAGGCCACGAACTACTATAAATGTTTTCAAATATACTACACCTATCCCTAGAACAGTATATGGTATATACTAGCATACCTGTTTAATGAGTTGAAGGTTTCAGACTATACTTAGTTCTGGTTTTTTCTCACACTAGGCCATATACACTCAATGCTCTCTCTCTCTCTCTCTCTCTCTCTCTCTCTCTCTCTCTCTCTCTCTCTCTCTCTCTCTCTCTCTCTCTCTCTCTCTCTCTCTCTCTCTCTCTCTCTCTCTCTCTCTCTCTCTCTCTCTCTCTCTCTCTCTCTCTCTCTCTCTCTCTCTCTCTCTCTCTCTCTCTCTCTCTCTCTCTCTCTCTCTCTCTCTCTCTCTCTCTCTCTCTCTCTCTCTCTCTCTCTCTCTCTCTCTCTCTCTCTCTCTCTCTCTCTCTCTCTCTCTCTCTCTCTCTCTCTCTCTCTCTCTCTCTCTCTCTCTCTCTCTCTCTCTCTCCTCTCTCTCTCTCTCTCTCTCTCTCTCTCTCTCTCTCTCTCTCTCTCTCTCTCTCTCTCTCTCTCTCTCTCTCTCTCTCTCTCTCTCTCTCTCTCTCTCTCTCTCTCTCTCTCTCTCTCTCTCTCTCTCTCTCTCTCTCTCTCTCTCTCTCTCTCTCTCTCTCTCTCTCTCTCTCTCTCTCTCTCTCTCTCTCTCTCTCTCTCTCTCTCTCTCTCTCTCTCTCTCTCTCTCTCTCTCTCTCTCTCTCTCTCTCTCTCTCTCTCTCTCTCTCTCTCTCTCTCTCTCTCTCTCTCTCTCTCTCTCTCTCTCTCTCTCTCTCTCTCTCTCTCTCTCTCTCTCTCTCTCTCTCTCTCTCTCTCTCTCTCTCTCTCTCTCTCTCTCTCTCTCTCTCTCTCTCTCTCTCTCTCTCTCTCTCTCTCTCTCTCTCTCTCTCTCTCTCTCTCTCTCTCTCTCTCTCTCTCTCTCTCTCTCTCTCTCTCTCTCTCTCTCTCTCTCTCTCTCTCTCTCTCTCTCTCTCTCTCTCTCTCTCTCTCTCTCTCTCTCTCTCTCTCTCCTCTCTCTCTCCCTCTCTCTCTCCTCTCTCTCTCTCTCTCTCTCTCTCTCTCTCTCTCTCTCTCTCTCTCTCTCTCTCTCTCTCTCTCTCTCTCTCTCTCTCTCTCTCTCTCTCTCTCTCTCTCTCTCTCTCTCTCTCTCTCTCTCTCTCTCTCTCTCTCTCTGTCTAGCATAGTACATAATTACAGAACCAGTCACTGCCATGTACATTATTTCCTGCTATTCACATATTCACTGCACTATCTTACACCAATGAACACAGAACAAAATCACCCTACAATATCGTTACAGTAATCTAACTTTACAAACGCAGGTTGATTCGGATTATTTCTTATATATTTTTGTAAAATTATCATTATTTCTTAACGTATTTCCATTGATAACAATGGTGTACTGAGAGTGAAAATTTACCACAAAATGAAAGTACATTGACCCAGAAACAGGCAATGTACCTGCAATAGATAGTTAACACTTCAAATAATTTAACTAATTACACAAAAAATCAGTTTCATAAATCACATAGTTTATTTTATTTTTATTTAACAGTTAAAAGTTAAATTACAGTAAGTAAACACGCTAAGGTTATGTCACTTTGTTTTGTTTGTACTAGGCTTAGAACATTACGTTTCACCCACTGCCGAACTAAGTGTTCTAGAGGGAATGGGATATAGAATAGAGAACAGGATATTTTGACCAGCAGGATAGAACTATCTGCAAACTTTCACTCGTTATCTCCAAGTATTTCTGTTGTAGCAACATTTTACTGCTTTTATTATTAACTTTTGGCATTATAACGCATAGTTTGTAAAATAATGACAAGCTGCGATTTTTTCTTTCTCCCATATGCGTTAGCATAGAGAAAGTATTGAGATCGTCTAGAAAAAGAATTTTACAAGTTGGTGTAAAAATGCATTTTAAGGAACCCAAACAAGTTTTTTCCGAAAAAGAATTTTGTGTCTGTCCGTATGTGTGTCCTGTGTGTTTGTGCAGTTCACTGGAAACCAAACGGATGACTCAATTTTTTATGAAATTTGGTATGTAGGTTTATTTAGCCAATATCTCTAGACCATGTTTTAACTTTTTTTTATTTTAGTTCTTTTTATTTCTATGGCCAAATATATACAAAAATTGAATTTTCTCCAAAACGGCTCTAACGATTTTGATTGAATTTTAGGGAAGATGTGAATTACATTTTAAAATATTTTAGTCAAAATTGCATATTAGTTTTTGAGTTACGGCAAAATAACATATTTGGGGATCAAACTGGTAATTTTCAAAGTATTTATTAGTTTAGTGTTTAATATGGATGAAATGTTGTGCCAATTCTTTGGAACCATTTAGTATAATAAATGATAGGTGCATGTCCTAAAACGCCCAATGTCGATAAATACTATAGCAAAATTAAAATTAAAAAACCATGTTTTCTGTATTAAGTTTTGTTTTATTTTCTTTTCACTTCTTGCATAACTTGGTCAGGCCTAGATTTTGTATACAAATAAATTAAATAAAAATGAGTGCCTATAATAGTGTAAAAATTAAGTATTTAAGTTCGTGGAACTGACAAATGGAATATAAGAATAAAATAAATGCACTAAAATTTTTCCAATTTTGCAAAAAATAAGTAACAATATTTTTTTTACCAGATAAATATATTCCTCGTAATCATATGTTAAGTTTAATATTACCATAAGTAAAAACAATGTAAATGTAGACAGACATTAAGAGGACTGTTAATTACAGTTCACTAAGAGGCAGGTGTTACTTTACAAAAAAGGTGTAAAACTCAAAGCATAGTATAAAACGTATACATAAAAACTAGTGCTACTTCCAAAAGCAGTACAGACGGTCCTGGCCCAATGAGCCTAGCGGATCGTCTCTTGCAGTGGGTGGTTTACGGCACAGTTGCAGGTCAGTGGGTCGATCAGTACAGAGGCATTGTCCAGGAGGTAGCAGGCACCAGAAAATAAAGAAACTCGATAAAAAATAGCTTTATTATCGAACGCTCCTAACATTGTGATTAGTAAAAGAAAAGACTAGTGGTGAAGTAACATCCCCAGCGGTGAATCAGTGAGCAAGTGAGGACAGAGACATTCTGCGCATTGGAGGGATTACTAATTTCAGATAATGGCGGTCTATTTCTATGTTAGATTTTAGTATCATCAAAATCAAAAACTAAATTTTGCTCAGAGTTATAATTAATTATGTTTTCAAACAAACTGAAGATCCTCCTCCCCAAAAATGTACGTTTTCAATAGTTTAGAAGATACGTCTTGATACCTAAATATTTTATATGGTTCATTGTAAAGCTTTTGGTCCAAAAAAACGGTGGAAAAATATCAGAAATGTACATAACCTGCTCTCCAACCCACTGACCCTTAAAGATCCAACGGCTTTCTATTACTACAGTGTTTTATTAGCACATAACAGCTATTCGTGTTTATAATGTTTATGCTGGCGCACATATTGCGTTATTAAATTATAGTGTGAGTTTGTTCTATTATAATTTTTTTATTTTAAAACACGCTGTTAAACTAAAACAATACTAAATACAGACCGGGTCGTGGTTCTAGGCGTGTAGCAGAAGTAGTGTAATCGAGTTAGAGAACATCCCCCACCATACTTCTCCTACGTCTACTGTGTATAGCTTGTTCAAAATCTTATTTGGGTTGGTTGCTAGGTTTATATCGTTTACTCGGTGATGCACGTGTTATTGAAGTTAAATATAAAAAACTGGAATAAATATTGAGATAGTAATACCAATAACAATAATAATTAAAATAATAGTGTTTTTTCTATAATATTGTGATATTACAATAACTTATTTGATTACTTATTGGCCACGAGATAAATATAAATACTCATTAAATAATGAAAACATATTTTAAAAAGAATGACATACCATAACGAATTATATTTTTAAAAGAAAACAAAAAACCAGCTTATTTTGTTCTATCCGAGAATACGGTAATAGAAAATACGGTAGGTACCACGAAGAGTGTGTGCAGTAGATTGTGACGTCACATGGTAACAATCTAGCCCACTCCACTAACATTGGTGGAGGGGGAAGTATATAGTGGGTACAAATTCAACTAGGGCAGATGGGTCGTTAATTATTAATAAAATGTGTCATCTCACTTTTAGGCCAGCTGCCATAATATTGTGTAAGCTGTGTACATCCACCACCTTATTGCCCCAGAGTTTTTGATGGGAGTATTTACGAGTATAGCGCCTTCTCCTATGATGATACAGTCAACAATATATAATTTTAAAAAGTTTGGTGCTATCAAATGTTGTGGCGGTTACTGTAATACAAGTACAACGCCTTCACTGGCAATGAGGCACATTCCGCAATACATGGGTGTAGCTTAATCACGTTTGGTGCCGTCACATTTAGTTCTTGGTGGAATAGAGCAGGACTCCTGTAATAATGGAGTACATTCCAATACCAACGGACTGTATTCTTACACCTACCAACAGTATGGGAGTTCCCAGAATTTCTGTGAGAATGGTGAATCAGAATTAAACCATATACGATACCGGTACCAATCATTTTCAATGTTTAAATAATATTGTTTACCTTGAAACAATATTATTTAAATATTGTTTCCATATCTTTTAATTTGTTTAGCAAATTTTTCAAAATATGGCCATGAAAACCTATTTAAACCTAATTATTATATGTGTAAAACACTAATAAACTATAAGGAAATATTACGTAAGAAGTATTTTTTTAATGTATCTATGATCTATAAAGTTTTGATTTGATTATGGTCGTAGCATATTATGTATATTTAAATCCGTGGATGTATTGATAAAAACTCCGCCGTCACTTAGGGTTGATGAGGGTTTTAAAATTCAGAGCACGTCTTCTGAACGCTCCATTTACGTAACGCTTTCCGAGACAACATCGTACATTTCCTGGCCTCGTTACGTCCTTGTATCACCTTAACCTTCACGTATAAGTGATTAATGCATATATCTATTATATATTTTTACAAAAATAAAGCGATAAAATCATTTTAATCTTCTTGATTGTAAACGACTTATGTCTACCTTGACACCAAGAACAAACTTTAGTCTCTCTACGCTTTGTACAAATCAACCCTGATCAAAGGCAAAAACAGAGCTCAGTGTGGATTTTGTAAGCTCCTAAATGGATCGGCTTGTCATCAGCACGACATTAGTCGAGCTGAGCAATTAACGGAGATTTAGCGACGGTATAAATGCTGAATCACAACTTTACACATCCAGCTGTCAACAAGAACTGTCGTTTTCAAGAGGATTTGGTGTTTTTTCCAAGCACTTAGCATTTTTTTTTTTTTTTTAATAATTGATACTGTATATTCCTATATATTACACATGTCTTCTTTTGATAACTGATCAAAATTAAAAGCTGGTTTTTATATAAGTAAATCAAATGTATAAACGTTGTATGATCATAATTTATGTTTATAATAAGTGATAAAAGCCTAATCAAGCATGGCTAGTAAAAAATATACACCATGCAAAAGTATAGTATGACAATAAAAAATATTATTATATATGAAGGGTAGTTTGTGCCGTTCTCTGTTCTTAACCCACTCAAACATACGGTAACGTTGACCCACCCACCCTACCATACACGTACGGTGGCACAGACTCACCTGCCCACCCATACATGTACAGTGGCACTGACCCACCTGCCCGCCCATACACGCACGGCGTTATTTTACGTTTAGTAATACACAATAAACATAGTACAAACCTAGCAATGAATCTAACCACAGGTTTAAGTAATGGAGGCTTGTGAAATATACAAAAATAAACAGTAAAACGTTAAAATCTTTCCGATTTCAACTATTATTGACATAAATTGTCAGCATGACAAAACAGAAATAAAACATATATTTTTTTTGCTAAAAATAAAATAATGCTAAATAAATAAAAAAGAGACCTACACAAAATCCAAAACCATATTACTATATGTCAATTACATATTCTGCACAAGGACACGCTGAAAACAAAACAGTCAACTCTAGAACATAACATAACGTTTGCTTAGATAGTATTTTAATAAGCCTTAGCTATATATTTGGTAGTTTTTCACTTAAAATTATATTAAACCTATATTAAAAGCATAATTAAAAGAGAAATCAAAGAAAATATATAAAACAATGAAACAACATGTCTCACTAAAAACTAACTGTAATAAGAACTATTCATAATTGTTGACGTAAATGTACAACTTTAAACATAAGTGTGGTATTCTATAAATAAAGTAGGCTATAGAAGTTTGAAAGCCACACTGATCTTTGTCACTCCCTTGTCACTACTCTATATTCATTGGTTTGAGATATGTTGACGTTGTTAGAGTCTTGGAGTATTACATACTGTACATCTATACATAGGTATAACTATTACATAAATGAGTTACATTTATTCCATGTTTTAGTAACCACGTCATATATTTTTTAGAACTATACTATCTAAACTAGATGTTATGCATTGAGGTATACATTTTTTCATTTTTAATTTTGTTCTCCTACTTCCTACTTCATATCAATCCTACTTCGGAATCAACCTTATTAGAATTATTTATAAAAATATCAAGCCATTGGCTAATTTAAACAGTTAGAAGAACTCGAAGAATTACCATCGCTACCCAATATTTTAAAAACCTGATAAATTTGTGAATTCCTTATATATTTATGTTGGGTTGTCATGGTGGGAATAAAATCAATACTTTATTATTAGTTTTACAACTATGATTTCCAGTTGTGTGATAAAAACTAGCCTAATGAATGGGCAAGGTTAATACATCTTTTATCCAGATACATTGCATATTTTTAGTTTAGAGCTCCATATGTATTTGCCTGGTTATAGTCTTTGTTAGCATGAATAAGAAATTAATTTAAATTTTACTATTGTTATTTGGTTGCCAAAGGTATGCAAACAATGATCTGTGTAGGTATTCATTAAATATAAACATATTTAAAATTAAGTTTACTTACTTAAGTTATTCAAAAGATATACAGGATGTCCCTAAACTTTAGGATATTAGTTAAGTATATTCCCAACAATAGTTTGAGTAGTGAATTAATAAACTCTTCGATCAATGGTAATTGAGATATTGAAAAACATCTATTAATATATGTTATAAGTCCGTTGTTTTCCTGTCTGCTGAATGTACGTGTTTATTTTTAAAATAGATCTTATCTAAATTAATTGGTACAACAGTTCCAGTTAAGTATAAAAGACAGAATAAAATAGTCGTACGATACAATAACTAAATAATCAAATTGTGTTTGAAATTAAACAACTAATATTTATAAACTGAAATATACTAAAAGATTTCGTGGTAAAATTTATACATTAATTGTTATTGTTGTAATTGTTGCTGTAATTGTTATTCTATGAAAAACTTTAATTGCGAAAATTTATCAAAGTTTACTTACAAGTTAACAGATTTTTATGTAATATTAATAATTGTTCGACCATAAATATGTGAAAGAAACATAATGCACAGTATTCCGAAATACTAATGGTATAGTAAACAGTCTATGGATTCCCCACTCCCACTATTGTTGCGCCGATCTCCATCACGAGACAGACGCCTCAGTGGTATAGTAAACAGTCTATGGATTCACCACTCCGACTATTGTTGCGCCGATCTCCATCATGAGTCAAACGCCTCAGTGGTATAGTAAACAGTCTATGGATTCACCATTCCAACTATTGTTGCGCCGATCTCCATCAAGAGTCAAACGTCTCAGTGGTATAGTAAACAGTCTATGGATTCACCATTCCGACTATTGTTGCGCCGATCTCCATCAAGAGTCAAACGCCTCAGTGGTATATAGTAAACACTCTATGGATTCACCACTCCGACTATTGTTGCGCCGATCTCCATCACGAGTCAGACGCCTCAGTTGTATAGTAAACAGTCTATGGATTCCCCACTCCCACTATTGTTGCGCCGATCTCCATATTTCATATTTCATATTTCATATTTCATCTTTATTCGTTTAAAACAATTACAGATATGTTATAAACACGTCATGACTAATACTAAAAAACTAAAAATAAATTAAAATTGATATAAACTACAGCAAGTCACTTAAATTATAATAACATTTATCAAGAAAATGAGTTTTTACTTTTTTTTTAAATAATGGTAGCTTTTCCTCTGCCTTGATGTTAAGTGGCAATTTATTATAAATACTAATACAAATATGGTATGGGCCTCTCTCAAACACAGAAGTAGAATGTTCCAAGATAGAAAACATGTTCCTATTTCTAGTTGGGTATTTATGAAAAGTGCCATTTGTAATAAAGTTATGTGAATGCTGCCTCACGAAAATACACGCTTCATAACCAATAATACCAGCCAGCGTCAAGATTCCCAACTCTCCGAATAGTGACCTGCAGGAATCAGATCTTCTCCTATTACTCATTACTCTCAGACACCATTTCTGGAGAATGAAAACTCTATTAAAGTTTGTCACTCTTGAAGGGCCCCAAAATATAATACCATATCGTAAAATTGATTCTGCATGTGAGAAATATACAGTACGCAGGACCTCACGACTGCAAACCATGGCCAAACGGCTAAGAACAAAACAAATACTTCGGAGCTTCTTACAAACGTGCTCAACGTGACTGTTCCAATTTAGGTTCTGATCAATATGAACTCCAAGGAATTTAACAGATGACTCTTGTTTGGCTTCATCATTTCCCACTTTAATTTTGACTTGGTTTTGTGACCTTTTGGAATTACTCAGGTGAAAGTTAATGAAATTAGTTTTATTGATATTCATTTTAAGTTTATTTGCAGAAAACCATTTGTTAATAATATCAAGCTGATGATTAGCAATTGAAGCAACAGAGTTTGGAGATTTATCAGAAACAAAAATAGAACAATCGTCAGCAAACATAATTATATTTAGATCACTTGAAATTTTTGGGAGATCATTTATATATATTAGAAATAGGACAGGACCAAGAATAGAACCCTGGGGTACTCCAGACGTAATCGATCTATAAGGAGAATAAATGGTTTGATGACCTGACTGGATCTGAACAGTTTGACTCCGATCTGAAATGTAGGATTGAAACAATTTGAGTGCATGACCCCGCACACCATATTTTTCAAGTTTTTGAAGTAGATTATTATGATTTACGGAGTCAAACGCTTTACTTAATTCACAGAAAATACCAAGGGATTGATGGCCTTTGTCTAAAGAATGTGTGAGGTCATTTAGAAAACTAAAAATTGCTGAAGACGTAGATTTACCCTTTCGGAAGCCATGCTGTTGGATAGATATTATATTATTAGTATCTAAGAAATTTACAAGCTTGTGACATAGTAGTAATTCAAAGACTTTAGAAAATGAAGATAGAATGAAATGGGCCTGTAGTTTTCTGGTAAACGTTTATTTCCAGCTTTGAATAAAGGAATGACTTTACTCAGCTTGAATGGTTTTGGGAATATTCCACCTTTAATACATGAATTACAAAGATGAGTAAAAATATGGCGAATATAGGGAAAACACCTCCTCAACAAAGAACAGGGGATCTCATCTATTCCTGCAGAGTTAGTGTTCTTTAACTGCTTCACCACTTTCTCAACATCTGAAACAGAAACCTCAGATAGGTAGAGACTTCCTCTTGGTGATAGTATATTTTTATGAAAATCCGACGATTTACTGGTACCAGACAACGCATGCAATCCCAGTTTTGAGAAATATATGTTTAACTCCTCAGCTACATCACTACAATTTTTTACCAGAGCATTATTAACTATAAGTTCAATATCTTCATTCATCCTTGGTGATTTAAATGTAATATTATTATTGACAGTTTCCCAAATTGTTTTAGAACGATTTTGAGAGTTTAGAATTTTGTCATCATGAAAAGACCTTTTCTTGTCATTAAGATGTTTTTTAAAAGCACTTACTTTTTCATTTATGATTTGATTAATTTCAACTGTTGGAGGAAGGGTCTTTAAAAAGTTTATATGATCACTTTCATGTTGCAAGTCAGAAGTAATCCACTTTTGTTTTTTTTTTATAACTGAGATTTATTTTTTTTACTTTATAAGGAAACGCTAGTTCAAAATAATAATTAAAAAAATTTAAAAATAATGAGAACTTATCATCTGGATCTACAGTTGCATAAACTTCATCCCATTTTTCCAGCTTTAATGAATTTTCAAAACTTAAAATTGCATCCTCAGTAAAGTACCGTTTCTTTATTAAAGCGTGTTGTGTTATTCGTGAGGCAGGAGGGGCATAAAACTTAATTAATTGAGCTCTATGATCTGAGAAGGGCACAACCAAATTTTCTATGTGTAGAATTTTATTACAATGGAGATTTGTTAACACATTGTCAATAATATTGCCACCATTCTCTGTAACTCGTGTAGGGGTTTTAATAAGAGCTGTAAATCTATACATGTCAATTAAATCAAACATTATTAAAGCCTCTGGCTTACTCAAATTATGAAAAGGAACATTAAAGTCTCCACATATAATGGATTTGTAATTTGAGTATTGGGCTTCAATAAATATTTCATTCATTATATTTTGAAATGTTGTAAAGTTACCAGATGGGGGCCTGTAAATAACAACAATATTAGTTTTAATGCTAGATATTGATATACCTGTACATTCGCAATGTGATTCAACTGACAAATTTAATATGCTATTTATAACTTTACAGTTTAAATAATCTTTCAAAAAATAGCCACACCACCACCTATATTATACTTTCTACTCATAGCAGAGACAAGCTTATAATTTTGAAAACAAGCAATATTCAAATTATAATCATGCAGCCAGGTTTCAGATATGCAAAATATGTCTGGGTCAACATCATTTAAAAAAACATTCATTATGTCAATTTTATTACATATACTACGAGCATTAACGTGAAGAAAGCTTAAAATTTGATTATCATCTCTGTTAAATGTGTTAATGGATTTGTTTTTAGCGTGCGGAAAAGTTGTACTTAAATTATTTGTATAATTTTGTCTAAAAAAACTGGAGGCTGATTTTGAAATGTTGGTAGGTCTGAAGTGTGAGCTTCAGTAGAAATATTACATAAATCTGAGCTTAAAGGTAAGGGAGGAAAGTCCTTAAGAGATGTAATCTGAATACAGTCATCGGAGTCACTTGTTTTGCGAGATGCTCTTGCTAGCTGAGCGGCCGACGTTGGCAAAGGCATGCCGGGGCTGGGATAGGGCTCTATGAGGGATAAGTCACTGTCCACATTCCTGGCACGGCTGACAGTTCCTTGTTTACATACAGAACCCTCTTGATTTCTGCAAGGTCCCCTCCAGTTGTCATCCACTTCTCCAGGTAACAAAGTCCGACGGCTGCTGATGGTTTGAAAAATGCTTTTGCCTAAAATTCTCTTCCCTGCCTTGTTTATATGCAGTCCATGCCGTGTGAAATGATATCTATGAAGGATAGTATTTAGCTCACCAAGAGATAATTTGAGTGGCCCCTTATACTCACGGATTAGCCTAGTTATGACCATATTAGCATAAAATATATTATCGTTAAATTGATTTGTATCATAACGATATGGCACACTATTTATTATGACATTGGTATTAACATTGAGTGCTAGCAATGCTTTTATTCCTTGAGTGATTAAAAATTGGCTAGGCTCGCACTTTCCCATGTCATTAGTGCCACCAATCAATACAACAAAATCATTTGTTGAACAGTCTTCAATAAAGCATTTTGAATCTCGAACAATATCCTTTAATTTAGCTCCTGGCTTACTGTGCACACACACTTCATAATCTTCAGTTAAGTTCTGAATGTATGAGTGTAAGTTTCTCCCTTGGCTGTCCGATAAAACTAGTATTTTATATTTACGTCCTCTTTGCTGGTTCACAACAGATTTAATTTTATTTACAGTTGATGGAGAGAAACTAGCTGATCTATGGACTTGCACCTTTGTTTGAATCTGGCAATTCTTGTTAGTGAGTTTTAATGGAACGTCTTCGTTGGCAAGGACCGAGTACTGATTTGCTGTTTCCAAAACATATCCTGTTTTCTCTCTTTGTTTTACTACATTTTTTGGTGTAGTAAATCCAGATGTATGCTCCATTTTGTTCTTGTGTTGATATATTTTCTCTTTGTATATATGTAATTCTTGTGTTAATTTTTCGCAGTCGGAAATCAATGCAGATACTAAATTAGTACTATTTTTGATTTCTTCCTTGAGAGCTTCTTGTTCTTCCTTCATATTTCGATTTTCTATTTTTTGTTTCACCAACTCTGCTTCAATCATTTCTTCCATACATAATGAATCTTCTAAATTGATATTTAGTTTTGTTTTCTCCTCTTCAATTTTCTTTTTTAATATATTGTTTTCTTCACTTATCTCGAATAATTGTTGTGTCAAATCTGAATTAATTTTAATGGATGCATCCAACCTATTTAATATTAAGGACACTTCAGGGATAAGATCAACTATAGCATCGTTAGTATATTTACTAGAAACTGTACTTAAAACTCCATAGAGATGAATAGCCATATCAATCACCTCGCCATTTAATAAGTCCTCTGTTAAATTCATGTACTCTGATTTAGCCATCTGCATTCTATTTTCACGTACCTTACGTGTAATCATCGCAATGAAATTTGAACTAACGTAGTGATTTCAACAATACATAGACTATTTATGCTATATGCAATGAAATAAGCTCAGCCTTTAAGGTGAGTGATGCAATGTCCGCACAATCCACAATATTTTTATGTAAACAAGTTGACAGTTGTAATGTTAAAACTGTAATTTGCTTATCACGAGTCAAACGCCTCAGTGGTGTAGTAAACAGTTTATGGATTCACCATTCCAACTATTGTTGCGCCGATCTCCATCACGAGTCAGAAACCTCAGTGGTATATAGTAAACAGTCTATGGATTCACCACTCCGACTATTGTTGTGCTGATCTCCATCACGAGTCAGACGCCTCAGTGGTATATAGTAAACAGTCTATGGATTCACCACTCCGACTATTGTTGCGCCGATCTCCATCACGAGTCAGACGCCTCAGTTGTATAGTAAACAGTCTATGGATTCACCACTCCAACTATTGTTGCGCCGATCTCCATCATGAGTCAAACGCCTCAGTGGTATAGTAAACAGTCTATGGATTCATCATTCCGACTATTGTTGCGCCGATCTCCATCAAGAGTCAAACGCCTCAGTGGTATATAGTAAACAGTCTATGGATTCACCACTCCGACTATTGTTGTGCCGATCTCCATCATGAGTCAAACGCCTCAGTGGTATAGTAAACAGTCTATGGATTCATCATTCCGACTATTGTTGCGCCGATCTCCATCAAGAGTCAAACGCCTCAGTGGTATAGTAAACAGTCTATGGATTTATCATTCCGACTATTGTTGCGCCGATCTCCATCAAGAGTCAAACGCCTCAGTGGTATATAGTAAACAGTCTATGGATTCATCATTCCGACTATTGTTGCGCCGATCTCCATTAAGAGTCAAATGCCTCAGTGGTATAGTAAACAGTCTATGGATTCATCATTCCGACTATTGTTGCGCCGATCTCCATCAAGAGTCAAACGCCTCAGTGGTATATAGTAAACAGTCTATGGATTCATCATTTCGACTATTGTTGCGCCAATCCCCATCAAGAGTCAAACGCCTCAGTGGTATATAGTAAATAGTCTATGGATTCACCACTCTGACTATTGTTGCACCGATCTCCATCAAGAGTCAAACGCCTCAGTGGTATATAGTAAACAGTCTATGGATTCACCACTCCGACTATTGTTGCGCCGATCTCCATCACGAGTCAAACGCCTCAGTGGTATATAGTAAACAGTCTATGGATTGATCATTTCGACTATTGTTGCGCCGATCTCCATCAAGAGTCAAACGCCTCAGTGGTATATAGTAAATAGTCTATGGATTCACCACTCCGACTATTGTTGCGCCGATCTCCATCACGAGTCAGACGCCTCAGTGGTAAAGTAAACAGTCTATGGATTCACCACTCCGACAATTGTTGCGCCGATCTCCATCACGAGTCAGACGCCTCAGTGGTAAAGTAAACAGTCTATGGATTCACCACTCCGACAATTGTTGCGCCGATCTCCATCACGAGTCAGACGCCTCAGTGGTATATAGTAAACATTCAATGGATTCACCATTCCGACTATTGTTGCGCCGATCTCCATCACGAGTCAGACGCCTCAGTGGTATATAGTAAACAGTCTATGGATTCACCACTCCGACTATTGTTGCGCCGATCTCCATCACGAGTCAGACGCCTCAGTGGTATATAGTAAACAGTCTATGGATTCCCCACTCCGACTATTGTTGCGCCGATCTCCATCACGAGTCAGACGCCTCAGTGTCACACGCTGGCGGTGACAGGTTACACTTAAACACTTATTTTACTTGTGTATCATCCGATTCTCAAAAGCAAAATTTTATAAAATTTATATTAAAAATTTTCAAATAAAGCCTTATACTTGCATAGTTTTTAAAAACTACCAGTTTTTGAGTTATCGTTCATTTGATGATTAAATTAAATGGCCACAATTTAAAAAAATATAACTGTTAAAATTGATCTTTTGTATTTTAGTAGGTCATAACAATTGAAATTATATTTAAAAATTGAAGGTTTTTAGATTGATTATTGTTATCGAAAAATGCAAAATGGTTATTGAAGATTTTTTGTCATATGTTTATAGGAATTGTTTTCTAATATTATCCAAGAAATCATTTCCTAAAGTTGGGGAATGTAGTTTAGGGACATCCAGTATCCAGATTATTTTTTTAGCGAAGAGCATGATCTGGGTTTCGCACACACAATTTTGAAAGGCTCCTTGATTTATTTTAGAAACGTTCTAATCATTAGCTATTTAAGTCACAGTGGTTTATCTCCACCATAAAATGGAAGAAGATTGATATAGGCTAACTGTACTTAGTAATATGCTATTGTTGGAGCTAAAGCTGATAAACAAACAACACAACGCAAATACCGGTGGGAAATCAGAGCTTTCATTTGGAGGAAATAATGACACTTCATTCACCAAGTACTACTTGTAGTTCTTCAGCACAAGTAGTGTAACAGCTTTCGATCCATTTAATGCATTTTTCTAATACAACAATTTCAACAATCATGAAGAATTTAATTTATCATATTTTATTATTATAATAATTAGCTCTAGTATTTAGTCTCTAGTGTCATTTAATAATATATGTGATTGTTTCAGAAAATATACTAATCCCGTGAGTTTTAAATAAATACGTCTAACAAATATTAAGTCATATAATATATCTGTGTCACCCCATAACTAGTATGTATAAATCTTGAAAAAAACTTTCAAAAAAAATTAAATAAGCTGAAACACGGATATGTATATAGGGTTTCCTAAAAGACGTATGGCCTCTTTAACTTTTGATCATAAGAAAAATAATATAATATTATTTATGGAAATAATACTTGTACATGTTTATGGAGTAACAATAGTAGTTATAGGGGTGTATGAGAGAACTTCACCACTACCTTTAAAACGGGGGTTTACAGGGGTGGGTCAAAATGTTCGAATATAGACCCCCCTCAGATTACCTGAAATAAATAATAAAGGGGCCTTCTAAAGGGGGAGAACGCACAGGAACTTGAAGTATTTACGTCAGTGTTGCCCAAAATGGCGGCCTCTTAAAGTTTGAATAAATGTACACTTTAAGGTAACAACTCACCTGACAAACAGTTTACCCTAAGTAGCATTATTAACTGTACTAAGTAAAGACGGAACTATAAAACTAAATCGTAGAGTTAACCATTAAAAGTAAGCTATTTATCAAAGTGTAAATTAAATGTAATTGTATTCTAAATGTAACACCTCTGTGGCCTTCCCCTCTTGTTGAACTGTCCTTTATTATGACGTTAGCAAAAAATATTGAGTAAAAAATTAAACAGTTTTAAAAATTTACAAATTCGCCTTTCTCATGTTGAATATTCATGCTATTTTTACAAATATTACAAATATTTAATATCACCCACCCAAACATATACGGCAATATTGACCTACCTACCCACCCAAACATATACGGCAATATTGACCTACCTGCCCACCCAAACATATACGGCAATATTGACCTACCTACCCACCCATACATATATGGCAATACTGACCTATATGCCCACCCTAACACATACAGTGGTAATTGTCATCCCATCCTTATATAGAGTTATAATGTTAGTCGTTATAGTAAACTTTGTATATTTTTATAAAAGATAAATTTTAACACCATTAAAATATATTCATTTGAATCAACACCTGATAACGGCCCTCCCACTCAGCCATACGTGTATGGCATTATTGGCCCTCCCACTCAGCCATACGTGTATGGCATTATTGGCCCTCCCACTCAGCCATACGTGTATGGCATTATTGGCCCTCCCACTCAGCCATACGTGTATGGCATTATTGGCCCTCCCACTCAGCCATACGTGTATGGCATTATTGGCCCTCCCACTCAGCCATACGTGTATGGCGTTAATGACCCTCCCACTCAGCCATACGTGTATGGCATTATTGGCCCTCCCACTCAGCCATACGTGTATGGCATTATTGGCCCTCCCACTCAGCCATACGTGTATGGCGTTAATGACCCTCCCACTCAGCCATACGTGTATGGCGTTAATGACCCTCCCACTCAGCCATACGTGTATGGCGTTATTGGCCCTCCCACTCAGCCATACGTGTATGGCG
This sequence comes from Stictocephala bisonia, assembly GCA_035578905.1. NCBI lineage: Eukaryota > Metazoa > Arthropoda > Insecta > Hemiptera > Membracidae > Stictocephala > Stictocephala bisonia. The sequence goes on along the minus strand of JAQJVL010000590.1, from coordinate 8,813 downwards.
TTATGACCCTCCCACTCAGCCATACGTGTATGGCGTTAATGACCCTCCCACTCAGCCATACGTGTATGGCGTTAATGACCCTCCCACTCAGCCATACGTGTATGGCGTTAATGACCCTCCCACTCAGCCATACGTGTATGGCGTTAATGACCCTCCCACTCAGCCATACGTGTATGGCATTAATAACCCTCTCACTCATCCATACGTGTATGGCGTTAATGACCCTCCCACTCAGCCATACGTGTATGGCGTTAATGACCCTCCCACTCAGCCATACGTGTATGGCGTTAATGACCCTCCCACTCAGCCATACGTGTATGGCGTTAATGACCCTCCCACTCAGCCATACGTGTATGGCGTTAATGACCCTCCCACTCAGCCATACGTGTATGGCGTTAATGACCCTCCCACTCAGCCATACGTGTATGGCGTTAATGACCCTCCCACTCAGCCATACGTGTATGGCGTTAATGACCCTCCCACTCAGCCATACGTGTATGGCGTTAATGACCCTCCCACTCAGCCATACGTGTATGGCGTTAATGACCCTCCCACTCAGCCATACGTGTATGGCGTTAATGACCCTCCCACTCAGCCATACGTGTATGGCGTTAATGACCCTCCCACTCAGCCATACGTGTATGGCGTTAATGACCCTCCCACTCAGCCATACGTGTATGGCGTTAATGACCCTCCCACTCAGCCATACGTGTATGGCGTTAATGACCCTCCCACTCAGCCATACGTGTATGGCGTTAATGACCCTCCCACTCAGCCATACGTGTATGGCGTTAATGACCCTCCCACTCAGCCATTCGTATATGGCGTTATGACCCTCCTACTTACCTATGGGGTTGTAATGTACAGTTGTTAAATATTTTGGAGTTAACTTTGTATATTGTTGTAAAATATCACTTTTACCACCATTAAAATATATCAATTTGAACTGACACTTTGAAAAACGTGGAAAAGGGTTGTTTTGTTTATATTTACCAATCTAAATACTTTCACCCCCTGTCGAGTGTCAGCTTCGTCAATGCACCATTGTTATAGTTGAGATAACGAGGCCACAGTGACATCAAAGTCCTGGTTACCTGGCATTGGCAGCTCTTCTTGTTAACTCACTGGTTTTATTTATAGATCCACAATAATTAATTGATATTTTTGAGTTTATTTTTAGTATTGAAATCAAGAAAGTATTAGTTGTTAAAAAAAAACAAGAACCAAAACTTTGCACCAACTTCCTTTGAAGCAAATCTGTAGTTTGAATGCATATTTTATTTTTTATGCTTGTGAAATAAAAATTGAATAATGTAAATATAATATTTGCTACATTCATATTACTTTTTACACTATGCAGTAAGGCTAAATGTTATCTATCTACATACTTCATGATCAGATTATATCTGGAAAGTTATTTCAATGAGTGACGGTGAATTATCCTATAGACATCCCTCTTTTAGTTTGGATTGGACCTTTTTTCATACATAATGCCTTTTGTCGAAATTAAAGATTTCAATTGTTTCAAATCAGAAATTTCATTATGACTATATTTTTTTATATTTCATTATGCTAATAAGTCATCACTACTCTCACTACATTTAGTATATATTTTTTCTTACATTGAATCCATATTAAGTATCGATTCTGTATTCACGATGTTGAAGATGGCTGTCAAATTATTGAGGTAATGTTTCATCCTTTAGGTGAGTTTTAAATCTAATCACAAACAAAATATCATAAATTAAGATTTACATTACCAACAACAGTTCCAATAAATGGAAAATAAATACTTTTACCTAGCCAATATTTTATTTTTTATATTGATCCTGAGGTATTTAACACAACAAATATATTTATAGTTTAAATGGTTTTGTTAATATAATTCATTACTTAACTTTTTTTATTATTATTATTATTATTAAACAGGACTGAATTATATTTATAAGCGTCAGAATTGTACATTATACAAATACAATTAATTGTCATAAAGTCCCCTTATTCCATAAATGGCTTAACATTCTTATGTTAAACTTTGAGATCCTTTATTACAATTACATAGTTTATTAATATTATTTTCTTTCTCAATGTGAAAGGTTTTATGTTTTGGAATAGTGAGAAAATTATACATGTGCTGGTGAGTTGGTTATTTATGTATTTTTTTAAATAGATTTTTGTTTTCAAATGCACAAAACAGAAAAATGATATGCCTTATTTTATCTTAAATAACAATTCAAGACTAGAGTCTTTAATATTGTGTACACCCCCAATTTTCAGTCTATCGATCGAAATTGATAAATATTGTTTCCCCAAATATGAATGCCACAAGCCATTTTAGAGTGGAAACACCCGTCTTCGTACAGGACTATTAGTCTCTTTTTATGAACATCAAGTAGCTTAATCTTACATAAGGAGTATGTAAATAGACGGAAAACTAAATTTACTATTCTTGGCTTGAAATAATTAACATTGTTTCCTAAGTATTTTAATAATAAATTGGAAATAAAAAATTTAATTAACTTAATGTAACTCTCAGAAATAGAACATTATCTTTTATACTAAAAAGATCATTGCGTTTTGGTAAAGTACGACAAACACACTCTTATTCATTACAACTAAATTATTTTTTTTTTCTTTTTTAGTTAATTGATAATTTGAGAACAAAAATCCACTATTGTGGAAAAAAACTTATGGTCAAAGTACAAAAATGCTATATGCCTATATAATTTTGTAAGATTTTGTTATAATATAAGTTAAATATTTTTATTGTTATAAAATGTCACTAGTTAAGAAATATTGTTATGGTATTTGTTTTATTGGAAGGAATTTTAATCATCTACATAATTTGTTGACTTCTTTTCTTATCTTATCGATCCTTAACAAATATTATTTTTTAGTGTAGCAAAGCTTTCTTTGAAAAAAGTACACTTCAGGAATACTTGCCACATTACAATACTTCAATACAATACTTGAATACATTCAAGGAATTAAATTATATTAAAACAAATCAGACACAAACAATTGGATTATATACTAGAGCAATCAAAGAGACGGCCTGTTAATGTAAACAGGAATTTATACAAAGAAAAAATGAAGATTTTAATCAGGAAGTTATAAAGGAATACTATTCCTTCAAACGAAGACTAATTGGTTTTAACATTCAGAAGGTGTATTTATTTTGTTTAGTGAGCGCTAGACAGCTTACAAATACTTTTATCATTGTATCTTCAATAATCCTCTTGAGCCCTCGACCGGAACTGCCAGTACTCCAGACAACTAACAAAATCGTTTTTAACGAACATGATTCATACAACATGTAAAAGGATCCTCCTTAATCCTGTTATAACACGTTTCATCCAGTTAATTGGTTCTAACGATTTCAAAGGCTTTACAGGAGAAGTATTTTAATAATATAAAAGTATACGTGACATTTAGATAGCATTTTAACCTTCAGTTCACATAGTTTCCATTAGAAAATAAATGACTAGATCCACATTCCCATTAGGTTACTAATCTCTAATTGTCGTAATTTTTATTGTAAATTAATTGATAAAACATAGTAATTATGTTAGTATCAAGTTCTAATCCATCATGGGTTAATCGAGATATTAAACAGTGGAAGAACATTTCTATGAAAACAGTTACTAGGGTCTAATTACTGGAGCTAATATATACTGTATACAGGGCCATCATTGTGATCTTGGAAACCATAAGTCTGACAAATAACTTCAAATGTGGAACCTTACCTTGTTTTTAGAGATAATCAAAAATACACATTTTAAATTTAAAAAAACTGGCGCCATTTTCCAATATGGTGGTCAACTTTGTTTTTTCTTATAGAACACCCTGTATTTTATTATTGTTTTGGATATAAATAGTAATGGTAATAGTAACAGTGCTGCCAACTATTACCATGTCACATACCTAAATCTAGATTGCTTATCCATTCAACACCTGCTTCTCCAATTGAATGAAAATCAACTAATCCCCCCTGAAAATAACGCAATGGGCAATGTTATTGTCAATTAATTAATATATATAAATTATTAAATATAGTCATTGACTATATCATCCATAATTTGAACTTCATAACCGTAATCACGTGACTGCTCATTTGCCATTCCCCACTTTAATTTCCAGTACTGTAGTTTCTTCTTTCCACCCGCGTGCGAAACAGACTCAACATAGTCCATTTCTTACGAGGAAAGTTCATTCCACTGATGACGCTAGTAGGGTCTGATACCAGAAACTTTTTACAACCGTAAAACCTATCCCAAGTTAACACCCAGCTGGTTTTTGGTGAAAGTTCGTCTGAGAATAACTGGGAAGTTAATCGAAGATGTGGTTATCTAGATTTAAGTCCCCTTGCACGTTGTGGGATATCTTGCAAAATGGGGAGACTCGAAGTAGATGGATCTTTTTAAACTCTCTGAGAAGTGCCTTTTTGCGTCTTTTTTCTGGAGGAGATATGTTGCACAGCACTGGAAGCCATGGTAGATTTTTAAGACGCCACTCATCTAGCCATGGGTGAATGTGTATTTCGTATGAGTGTGTATATGCAAATGTAGTCTTTGTTACAAATTATTTCTTACATGACAAATGAAGAGCCAGTAGCTGTCAACTCATCCCTTCTAAAATTTATTTTGATGTATATTGAGATCGAACTGATAAACCTTATGAAGCTGAGCATTAACAATATACACTACTGACTACTGAGAAATCTTTAAACCGTCATGAGTATTCCAGCCGTGACAAATGTTTATAAGAATAGTAGCTGAACACTCTGGAAAATAAACGTGGTTTTCTAAAATCTAACTCAAAAATATTTATATACTTTGTACTTTTAATGTAATACATTTTCTGTTGTGTGCCGTTCACTAGTACTAATTTTTTAAAACACTACCATTCTTATTTACTTTCTAAAAAATTACGCAGTGGTTTTGGTGAAATATCAGGCATTATAAATAGGCCCAAGTATCAACGGCTTGATGGTAACCCCCGTAATGATTCGATGACTGAATACCGTTCGGATTACACACGGAGCGTATAAAATTGGAATTTGATTTATTTAGATACTTTTTGTTACAGAAAGATAACTTCCAACCGTTTTTTTTTTTTTTTTTTTTTTTTTTTTTTTTTTTTTTTTTTCAAATAGTGAATTTGGAATAGGGTAGTAGTCTTAACCTACATCACTTAAAATTGGAAGGGAAGAATAAAGTGATTCACTTGTGGTATGCTAGACGATACACGTTACAAGTGATTGTAACCATCTCGTGACAATCTAAAGACATTTCCACTGTAAGGCTAAGATTTTTTATCACGTTTCAATATTCTAATATTATAACTTTAATAGATTGTTATAATACAGGCTAGTAGTGTAAAGATGCAACACAGCTAAATTAAGCCTTGTGGCAGAACAGATGCAACTGTAAATGCTTCTGGCTATTTATGTTGTCTAAATTAAGCTGTGTAAAAGTACAGATGCAACTGTAAATACTTCTGGCTATTTATATTGTCTAAATTAAGCCGTGTGGCAGTTCAGATGCAACTTTAAATGCTTCTGGATATTTATGTTGTCTAAATTAAGCCGTGTGGCAGTACAGATGCAACTGTAAATGCTTCTGGATATTTATGTTGTCTAAATTAAGCCGTGTGGCAGTGCAGATGTAACTGTAAATACTTCTGGCTATTTATATTGTCTAAATTAAGCCATGTGGCAGTGCAGATGCAACTGTAAATGCTTCTAAATATTTATGTTGTCTAAATTAAGCCATGTAGCAGTACAGATGCAACGGTAAATACTTCTTGCTATTTATGTTGTCTAAATTAAGCCGTGTGGCAGTGCAGATGCAACTGTAAATACTTCTGGATATTTATATTGTCTAAATTAAGCCGTGTGGCAGTTCAGATGCAATTTTAAATGCTTCTGGATATTTATGTTGTCTAAATTAAGCCATGTGGCAGAGCAGATGCAACAGTAAATACTTCTGGCTATTTATATTGTCTAATTTAAGCCGTGTGGCAGTGCAGATGCAACTGTAAATACTTCTGGATATTTATATTGTCTAAATTAAGCCGTGTGGCAGTTCAGATGCAATTTTAAATGCTTCTGGATATTTATGTTGTCTAAATTAAGCCGTGTGGCAGTGCAGATGCAACTTTAAATACTTCTGGCTATTTATATTATCTAAATTAAACCGTGTGGCAGTACAGATGCAACTGTAAATGCTTCTGGATATTTATGTTGTCTAAATTAAGACGTGTGGCAGTGCAGATGCAACTGTAAATACTTCTGGCTATTTATATTGTCTAAATTAAACCGTGTGGCAGTACAGATGCAACTGTAAATGCTTCTGGATATTTATGTTGTCTAAATTAAGCCGTGTGGCAGTGCAGATGCAACTGTAAATACTTCTGGCTATTTATATTGTCTAAATTAAGCCATGTGGCAGTACAGACACAACTTTAAATGCTTCTGGATATTTATGTTGTCTAAATTAATGTGTGGCAGTACAGATGCAACTGTAAATGCTTCTGGCTATTTATATTGTCTAAATTAAACCGTGTGGCAGTACAGATGCAACTGTAAATGCTTCTGGCTATTTATGTTGTCTAAATTAATGTGTGGCAGTACAGATGCAACTGTAAATGATTCTGGCTATTTTTACTGTCTAAATTAAGCCATGTGGCAGTACAGATGCAACTGTAAATGCTTCTGGCTATTTATGTTGTCTAAATTAATGTGTGGCAGTACAGATGCAACTGTAAATATTTCTGGTTATTTATATTGTCTAAATTAATGTGTGGCAGTACAGATGCAACTGTAAATGCTTCTGGCTATTTTTACTGTCTAAATTAAGCCATGTGGCAGTACAGATGCAACTGTAAATGCTTCTGGATATTTATGTTGTCTAAATTAAGCCGTGTGGCAGTGCAGAAGCAACTGTAAATACTTCTGGCTATTTATATTGTCTAAATTAATGTGTGGCAGCACAGATGCAACTGTAAATATTTCTTGCTATTTATGTTGTCTAAATTAATGTGTGGCAGTACATATGCAACTGTAAATATTTCTGGCTATTTATATTGTCTAAATTAATGTGTGGCAGTACAGATGCAACTGTAAATGCTTCTGGCTATTTTTACTGTCTAAATTAAGCCATGTGGCAGTACAGATGCAACTGTAAATGCTTCTGGATATTTATGTTGTCTAAATTAAGCCATGTGGCAGTGCAGAAGCAACTGTAAATACTTCTGGCTATTTATATTGTCTAAATTAAGCCGTGTGGCAGTGAAGATGCACTTGTAAATGCTTCTATTTATTTATGTTGTCTAAATTAAGCCGTGTGGCAGTGCAGATGCAACTGTAAATACTTCTGGCTATTTATGTTGTCTAAATTAAGCCATGTGGCAGTGCAGATGCCACTGTTAATACTTCTGGCTATTTATATTGTCTAAATTAAACCGTGTGGCAGTACAGATGCAACTGTAAATGCTTCTGGATATTTATGTTGTCTAAATTAAGCCGTGTGGCAGTGCAGATGCAACTGTAAATACTTCTGGCTATTTATATTGTCTAAATTAATGTGTGGCAGTACATATGCAACTGTAAATATTTCTGGCTATTTATATTGTCTAAATTAATGTGTGGCAGTACAGATGCAACTGTAAATGCTTCTGGCTATTTATATTGTCTTAATTAAGCCATGTGGCAGTACAGATGCAACTGTAAATGCTTCTGGATATTTATGTTGTCTAAATTAAGCCATGTGGCAGTACAGATGCAACTGTAAATGCTTCTGGATATTTATGTTGTCTAAATAAGGCCGTGTGGCAGTGCAGAAGCAACTGTAAATACTTCTGGCTATTTATATTGTCTAAATTAAGCCGTGTGGCAGTGCAGATGCACTTGTAAATGCTTCTGATTATTTATGTTGTCTAAATTAAGCCGTGTGGCAGTGCAGATGCAACTGTAAATACTTCTGGCTATTTATGTTGTCTAAATTAAGCCATGTGGCAGTGCAGATGCCACTGTTAATACTTCTGGCTATTTATATTGTCTAAATTAAACCGTGTGGCAGTACAGATGCAACTGTAAATGCTTCTGGATATTTATGTTGTCTAAATTAAGCCGTGTGGCAGTGCAGATGCAACTGTAAATACTTCTGGCTATTTATATTGTCTAAATTAATGTGTGGCAGTACATATGCAACTGTAAATATTTCTGGCTATTTATATTGTCTAAATTAATGTGTGGCAGTACAGATGCAACTGTAAATGCTTCTGGCTATTTATATTGTCTTAATTAAGCCATGTGGCAGTACAGATGCAACTGTAAATGCTTCTGGATATTTATGTTGTCTAAATTAAGCCATGTGGCAGTACAGATGCAACTGTAAATGCTTCTGGATATTTATGTTGTCTAAATAAGGCCGTGTGGCAGTGCAGAAGCAACTGTAAATACTTCTGGCTATTTATATTGTCTAAATTAAGCCGTGTGGCAGTGCAGATGCACTTGTAAATGCTTCTGATTATTTATGTTGTCTAAATTAAGCCGTGCGACAGTGCAGATGCAACTGTAAATACTTCTGGCTATTTATATTGTCTAAATTAAACTGTAAGGCAGTACAGATGCAACTGTAAATGCTTCTGGATATATATGTTGTCTAAATTAAGCCATGTGGCAGTGCAGATGCCACTGTTAATACTTCTGGCTATTTATATTGTTTAAATTAAGCCGTGTGGCAGTACAGATGCAACTGTAAATGCTTCTGGATATTTATGTTGTCTAAATTAAGCCGTGTGGCAGTGCA